>CANNZV010001724.1:0-132895 GCA_947561585.1 Caprella mutica
CAATTGTTTTCGAGCAATTGTCTTTCGAGCAATTGTTTTCGAGCAATTTACCGGCTACCCTACTATCAGTTTCACCACCGCGTTTTCACTGCCCTGTTTCCGCTTCTTCAATTAATCACGATTGAATAGATGGAAGACGGTAGCAACGCTAGTATAGTATGCAAAATCGCTTTCCATTTATTTAACTGTGATTGATTGAAGATGCGTAAACAGGGTAGTGAAAACGCAGCGGTGAAACTGCTAGTATAGTAGGGGCTTTAGTTTCGTTCAATCAGAAAATTAGTCAAGGTGATTCTAATATTTATATATATCTCATAGCTAATTAGGTTAAAGTCGTTCCGTCCGTGAAGAATTGAAATAATCAATATTAGATAAATTAATTAGACAATAAGTGCTATGTAAACATTTATTCCATTGATAGACTTAAAATAAGACCACTCATTCATTATTACCCTCTGGTATACATTGAGGATCACTTGCGTCTGTGTCGCTCCTCAATAGCACTGAGATTGTTATGAAGTCTTCTACACGGTCTAAACCGAATATGAGTGAAGAAATTAAAACAATGCAGGACATATTACAACAGGGTCAAAGGCCAAGGTCACGAAAAGGTTAAAATAAACAATAAATGTAGCTGCGACGAAGGTATGCGCTCTAGTTACCATATGGTTATAATGTGACAATCCAGTAATATTATGTATAATACTCATTAAGTCATTCTAACAGTTACAAGAACAAATAATTAAAAAAAACTTATGTCATTATTTTCAGTTGGAACAATTTTGTTAATCCACCTATTTATTTTAATAACTTTTTATTGGATACGCTGACAATATAAAATATTTAGGAATTTTATATTGACAATAGAGTTAATTTTAAAAGTCATTGTCGGCAAGTAAAAACCAAACTAAGTAAAACGCTAGGCATCATCTACGCATCAAGTGACCATTTTAATACGAAGATTCTGTTTTGAATATACCAATCAATCGCTAATCTTATTTTAATAGTCTATTTTAAATATATGTGGAACATACTCTAGTTTTATTGGGCCACTGGGAGTTCCGATGAACAATATTTTAAGACCTATTTTAAAGACTACGCAGATTCTTCGGTTTTAAGAGTACAACTATATTTCTGTAATAAGAACATACAGTATGGGCCACAAAAATGTTTCCGCTTTTTCAAATACTTATAAAATGTTAAACTAATTATAAATCTTCAGATGCAGTATAAATTTAGCTCTAATAAATTCAATGGATTTTCCTAGATAATCCTCATAATTTTGTTCATTATACACTCTTAATTTAGACTTTAATTAAATACCAAGAAAGTATAATATATCAAAAGGCTCACCTCTGGTTGGAGTTCTCCCTGCTAAATCCCTGGACGGTATTCTCCTCCTACTACCTCCCTGGATGAAGTTATCCCGGTCATAGAAAACTAGGGTCAAGTAGGTAAATTGCGGCATTTTAACTAACTGCGGTCTCTTATCTCAGAAACATTAATAACCATCATGACTTCAAGGCACTCGTGAAATGAATAGAACCTATCATAAATTGAGCTTAAATTATGATGTTCAACAATTCAATATATAAATAAACTAATTTCAGAATGATTTTGAGACTCTCTTAATAGGGTCACAATAAGAAATTAAAGAACCGAATTTAGCTGTGTAACCCTACCTATAAGTACACTAACTAACTTTAAAATATATAGATTATCAGACCACTTTACTTAAGATACTAGGATAAGTTCCGAAATATCGGACGGTTCCACATTTTCGGTCGCGTAAGAAAAACTATATTGAATTAACTTTTATTTTAATTAGCTAATAGGTAGCCTTATACTATATTTCATACGTGACCGAAAATTTGAAATCGCCTGATAATTTGGAACTTACCCTATTCTGAGGACAGCGCAGTAACCTAGCCTATATAGAAGGTATTGACACTGAAAAAAACAGCTAGGTAGGTATGATGCTTAAATAAGTTAACATATAATAATCTAGGAAATTAGTTTGGATATCAGTTTACAAACTGGAAGGCAGTAATCAAAATTTATTATTATAAAAGTTATATTCTGATAATCAGCTCTTCAAATAACTACCTAGCCACCAAACTATCAATCACCAATATTTTAGAATATTTAGGCAGACATTTATCAATTTATAATTGGAATTAATTAATAATTAATAATCGATTGGCAGCGATAATACTATTTAATGCATATAACGTTATTGTTTGCACTTGAACTAAAATGGTATTGAGGAGCGTTCACATTCAACACGTAACACACTTGAAACAAGACTTGAACTGAAAAGTGTTATCCGAAAAAATTGGCTTTGAGGAAAGCATAAGTTGCCACACACTCATTTGATTGAACTCACACCTAAACTTAAAAAAAAAGAAGTATCACCAACTCTCATAGTAAGTTAATTTATACACCAGATAAAAAGATTAACAGTCTTTGTGGGTTACATTATCACACTATGTCATAGTTGTTTTAACTCGCACCTAAACTTAAAAAAATAGCGTCAACTCTCATAGTAAGTTAATTCGCAGAAACTAGGATTTTTATGGATTCTAAAATAAAAATAATTGGAATTTTTATTTTAGAGAGTAGCAATAGAAATATTTCAGATGTAACATTTTGAACAGTGTACTTTCTACCTTAAACTATTCTTTTCATGCACAATAATTCAGATTTCAAAAGGTAAACCGTACAAGGTAATACAGAATAAATCAAAACAATCGATAATTCAAAAAAGTACAATAATTAGAAAAGCCATATAGCTTCGACCATATCTTATATTCACAGTACTAGAAATACAGGAACACTAACACTTTTAAGGGGAAGTGATGCGAATCGACTAGGATTGGCCAAAAAAAGCAGACTATAACTAGTGATCTTTTACTTTTTTTACTGAACGGTTTTTAACAAGGAAATTAGTTTCGATTATTTATTAAGTCAACTAATCAAAACACTTCAAATGTTGTACACAATATTATACGAATAGTGAGTAGAACATATTTGCATATATAAACAATTAATATAAATTTTCGGCATCTCAGTTTTATCAGATATACAATATTATATAATCAAGTACAATTAATATTTACAATTATAAATTCTTAAGAAATGAAAAAAATTATAAATTAACAATTTTTTTAGTCGTATAGTTATTTTACAAATTTGTTTTCTTTACAATTATCTATACTCATAGGTGTTTCAATAGTCAAGCCCTGTATAATTCTTCTTCACGGGAAATATTCTTCACGGCAAATTTTTCAACGGTGAAAATTCCGACATGGAAAATTCCTAGAACCGACATGGTCGGGTTTTTCATGGTAGTTAAAAATGCGCTAGATCAGCTCGGGTGGTTACCACTTGAAACTTGTTGCAAAACCTTCAGCATAACCCTCAAGTATCATGTACAACCACGGCCAGACGATTATAGTTACGCACCCAAATATACCATGCCCTATTTTGAGATAGATTAGCTCGGAAATTTAGCACTTGAAATTCATTGTAAAATCTGCAGAATAACCCTAACCCTTTTGATTGATAATTAATTTTTTTTAAACTTATATAGGTTGCCCCCGAAGCCAAGTAGCTTAACGGGCCTTAGTATTCTCTTTTGTATGTTATATTTGCTTCTGTCATTATATTGTTAGAGTGTATCCCGACACTTCAACTTAAGCTGTAAAGGGAATATTTTGTTAAATAAAATCTAAAAATCTAAATCTAAGTATCATTATAAATCACAGCCAGACATTTTCAGTGGTAGGATCCCCTTACTAGACGCACCCGAATTGACCACTCCCAAAATATAACTACATCAGTTCAAAAGGTTACCACGTCAAACTAGTTGCAGGTTATTCATAATAACCCAAGTCTAATCAGAAAATCTAGCTCGATTTTGAACAAATCAATTTTGGTACGTCTGGCAGAGCCCTCCTACCCACAAAAATGTCTGGAAACATCATTACAAATATGTATGACTGATTTACAGGGGATTTGCTATGGTTTCAAGTGGTAACCTTCTGAGCTGTTCAATCACAATTTTGGGCATGGTCTGTTTGAGTGCGTCTGTCAGGGGTACCCCACCACTGAAATCGTCTTGGGATGATACTTGGGGTTATACTGATGATTTTGCAACAAGTTTCAAGTGGTAACCTTCCGAGCTGATCTAGCCCATTTTCCAATACCATGAAAAGCCAGCCCATGACTTCACCCACCAAGTGAAACCAGAAGGCGTACAGATCCTAAATTGGTCATCGGTGCCACATATTGTGATACTAGTAGATATTAGTAACCTTCCCAGAGTGATTGACTTCACTTTCGCTCCTGCTTTATGATAAAACATAGGTTAAATGAACAGTGGTTTTTACAAGTTTAAAAGTATAAGTTTATTATAAGTGATTAATATAGGAGAACCTTCGACGGTGCTCTGTAGACAACTGACTCTAGATTGATCTAACACAGCCTTTATATAATAGCTGAACAAGAATCAATTGAACAACAAGCGACATAGCTAGAACTAGGAAATGTTATTATAAGACAATTATGCTGAGGTGTTCACACACATTAGCTAAAGACAACAATATGAATATAAGCAAATAACTAAGTGTGACCATTAATACAACACTTTAGTCCGTCACGTGTCCTCTCAGTGTTTTTTTTGCTGAGAGGACACGACACTGACCCTGACTTGTGTGAACTTGTCGGTTGAAGCACTGAGATAAAAGATATCAATTGGGAACTAGAAAGTTAAATAAATCATTCTACTCACCATTAATGAGATGAAAACAATAGTCACTGAAATTTTCATTTTCAATAAGATTATACATATATAGGCACAAGCTAGTACGTATATGTTTTTCAATCCACTAATATTGAAGAAATCTAATAAAGTACGAAAGAAAATTTAAATTATGTTGATGTTCAACACTCAAACAAATTAAATAGATATTACTGTGCACACACAAAAAAAAACAGATATGTCCTAAGTGAATCATTTCCAATGTAAAATAAAATATTAAAAAATACAGAAATCACGAAATTGCGAATGAAGCTGCTAACAGAGGCAGTACTCTACTTTTACTGACCTTATGCCGTGAGGCCCAGCCCATTATATGCACAAGTACAGCCAGCAAGTGCTGATGTGACCTCAGTGTGTGTGATTTGATGACTATGACCGTAAGCGTCATCAAATCAAACAGCCTCATCCAATAGAACAGTTGGATGGTTTTGTTCCAATTTAGTAGGAGATCTCGGGAGCCAGTGATGGACCCTGTGTGATAGTTGAACGTGTGAAAGGTGGTTGAAGTGTTATGTTTCGAAAGGTAATATTTGTTAATGGACTTACTACACAGAGAGATATAACTAGTTGGGTTTCTCAATAACTCCTAGTTAATCAAGTCGTGATGGATGATTCAA
Organism: Caprella mutica; assembly: GCA_947561585.1. NCBI lineage: Eukaryota > Metazoa > Arthropoda > Malacostraca > Amphipoda > Caprellidae > Caprella > Caprella mutica. The sequence continues at coordinate 5,440 of CANNZV010001724.1, forward strand.
GAAACATTTTTCTATGTATTCCATATAACAATGGCTAATGAATACAATTGTTACTTCATCATTATTGGTTATTTATAACGATAATTTTGGTCAATATAATCAACAATAATGGTCTTTATATTCAACAATGTTGGTTAATATAGTCAACAATGTTGGTAAATTATATCAAAAAAGTTATTCAATATAATTTAGTGTTGGTCAATTTCATCAACAATGTTTGTCGATATAATCAACAATGTTTTTTCATTAAATATCTCCATAAGTCTACACCCACGTTATGAGGGGCAGATGTTTAAATTTCTTATTTTTAAGACAATATTTTTCCATTAAAACAATTTATTAATGAGAAATGAAATTATCCTTTAACAATAATGCAGAATAAAAATGAGAGTCATTAACCTATTGTTTCAAGTGGATTTGTATCCACTGATACACAATCATTTCTTAACCCAAGTTGCAACCCGATTATTGCATAATTATTTCACAACTAATATGTTGATAAGTCATGTGAATTCAGTTAGATTATTTTATAAAACAGCCTTAAATTCTAAAGTTATTTCCAAATCTAATGTAAACACTCTAGTTTCCACCAAATATTTGCCCCATCATCTACTGGAAAAACAATAATCCCTTTGTACTAAATTCCCCCACAGTTGGAGAGAAACCGCTAATGCGTCATTTTTGAGTTAAACATGTCAGTGTGAGCAGAGACTAATTTATTCAGTGCTAGTGAATGTGAACGAAAATTGAGTTATAAAGTTATATTAATGATAATGCCTTTATTGCAGACTTAATAACACCAACTTATATATATAACAATATCTTCTCTAAAAAAAAACATTCGGTACATTTGGTAAAAATATAGGTATTGTTTATTCTCTCCAAGTAATTAATTAATATTATTGTAATATTATTCTTAATAATGCCATATTTATTCAAACTGAATTGCTATATTAACTAGTGTCATAAATATACTGATATATTTATGATTTATTAGCTAATTAGCTCCAATTAGCATTTTTAGTTTAGGTAGTAGTCATAATGACATCAACTATTTATAAGAATAATGACATTAGTATCCACATTCCTATTTACCGATTAAATATGATTGGTATGTGACCAGATCCCTACAACTCTCCAGGCTAGATGACCTGAAAATTGTTGGATATCACAACGATTCTGTGCCAATCTCAATGGTCTCTCGGATAATGTCGAAGCAGGCGAGGCAGGAACCTCCCAATGGCATCACTCCCCTCGATAAGTGCCATCTATAGGCTCTGCCGTCCCAATGTTTCCACCAGAAAGCATTTTTTGGGACAAAGTGGAGATCAAATATTCTGATTGGGAAACTGAGAGATCAGAAGTCTAGCAATTTTTTAAAAAAACGAATGGGAGCAAATTGAATATAGGGCTGAGAGAATGATTTTGGATTGACTTCTCAGACGGGTTCAAGATCTCTAAGTTTTATAAGTAAAATGTAATTAAGTTATTTTTTTTCCATTAATTTCACCATGCTATATAAAATATCAATGAATTTACTCTTATTCTATTTCAATGGACTAGATAGCAAATGTCTAACAGGTGTTATCAAAGGTCAATAACTATTCCCCCCACTATTTTCACCATGATATTTAAAATATAAACGTATTACCTGGTATTTTATTTTAATGGAATCGATAACAAATGGTTTACAGGTGTTCTCAAATGACAATTACTATTCTCTCCTCTATTTTCACCATTAAATATAAACGTATTTACTGGTATTTTAATTTAATGGACTCGTTAACAAATGGTATACAAGTGTTCTCATAAGTCAATTACTAGTCTCTAGCTGAAAATGGTTATATACATAAATTAATGTTGAATGCTATCTTTATAAATATTTTCACCATGCTACATAAAATATAAATGGATTTATTCATATTTTTCAATGGTCTAGGTAGCAAATGATTTACATGTGTTCTCAAAAGCCAATTATAGTGAAACTGCTGATTTATGAAGTATCGGTTCTTTCATAACTAAGGGTCATTTCATATCTCGTGCGTACGCGGGTGATAGTTTTCTATGATTAAAACTATAGATATTGAGGTATAACTATGACGTAATTCTTGACGCATATCATTTTCTGTATTTTAAACATAGAAATCTACTTCATTGCTCAAGTGCGTATAATAATTCAGGTTCCAATTACTCGAGTGTTTCATAATACAGGAGTTTTACTATACCTTTTACAATTGAATTTCAATCAAATAAAATATCATTTCATCAAAGTGAAAAAAACATTTCATCGAATTGAAATAGCATTTCATCGAAGTGAAATAACAGTTCCACCAGATGAAATAACAATTCCTTCAAGTGAACTATCAATTCCTCCAATTGATATAGCGTTTCCTCCAAATGAAATATCATTTCAGCAGAATAAAAATCGAATCAATATGCAACCAAATAAATTTATTTGCATGAAATTTATTTGCATGAAATTTATTTTCATGAAATTTATTTGCCTTAAATTTATTTGCATGAAATTTATTTGCATGAAATTTATATACATGAATTTATTTACATGAAATTTATTTACATGAAACTTATTTACATTAAATTTATTTACATTAAATTTATTCACATGAAATTTATTTACATGAAATTTATTTACTTGAAATTTATTTACATGAAATTTACTTACATGAAACTTATTTACATGAAACTTATTTACATTAAATTTATTCACATTAAATTTATTCACATGAAATGTATTCACATCAAATTTATTCACATGAAATTTATTCACATGAAATTTATTCACATGAAATTTATTTGCATGGAATTTATTTGCATGAAATTTATTTACATGAAATTTATTAACATTAAAATTGTTTACATTAAATGTATTTACATTAAATTTATTTACATTAAATGTATTTACATTAAATTTATTTACATTAAATTTTTTATATAAAATTTATTTACATTAAATTTATTTACATTGAATTTATTTACATTAAATTTATTTACATTAAATTTTTTAATTGAATTTATTTACATGAAATTTATTTACATTAAATTTATTTACATGAAATTTATCTACATGAAGTTTATTCACATGAAATTTATTCACATGAAATTTATTCACATGAAATGTATTTACATGAAATTTATTCACATGAAATTTATTCACATGAAATTTATTTACATGAAACCTATTTACATGAAATTTATTCACATGAAATTTATTTACATGAAACCTATTTACATGAATCTTATTTACATGAAATTTATTCACATGAAATTTATTTACATGAAACATATTCACGTGAAATTTATTTACATGAAACGTATTCACGTGAAATTTATTTACATGAATTTTATTTGCATGAAATTTATTTGCATGAAATTTATTTACATGAAATTTATTTACATGAAATTTATTTACATGAAATTTATTTGCATGAAATTTATTTGCATGAAATTTATTTGCAGGAAATTTATTTACATGAAATTTATTTACATGAAATTTATTTACCTGAAATTTATTTACATGAAGTTTATTCACATGAAATTTATTCACATGAAATTTATTCACATGAAATTTATTTACATGAAATTTATTCACATGAAACTTATATACATGAAATTTATTTACATGAAATTTATTTATATGTAAATTATTTACATGAAACTTATTTACATGAAATTTATTTACATTAAATTTATTTACATTAAATTTATTTACATTAAATTTATTTACATTAAATTTATTTACATGAAATTTATATATATGAAATTTATTTACATGAAATTTATTTACATGAAACATATTCACGTGAAATTTATTTACATGAAACGTATTCACGTGAAATTTATTTACATGAATTTTATTTGCATGAAATTTATTTGCATGAAATTTATTTACATGAAATTTATTTACATGAAATTTATTTACATGAAATTTATTTGCATGAAATTTATTTGCATGAAATTTATTTACATGAAATTTATTTACATGAAAATTATTTACATTAAATTTATTTACATAAAATTTATTTATCTTAATTTTTTTAATTAAATTTATTTACATAAAATTAATTTACATAAAATTAATTTACATGAAATTTATTTACATGAAATTCATTTACATGGAGTTTATTCACATGAAATTTATTCACATGAAATCTATTTACATGAAATTTATTCACATTAAATTTATTTACATTAAATTTATTTACATTAAATTTATTTACATTAAATTTATTTACATTAAATTTATTTACATTAAATTTATTTACATTAAATTTATTTACATTAAATTTATTTACATTAAATTTATTTACATGAAATTTATTTACATGAAATTTATTTACATGAAATTTATTCACATGAAATTTATTCATATGAAACTTATATACATGAAATTTATTTACATGAAACTTATTTACATGAAACTTATTTACATGAAATTTATTTACATGACATTTTTTTACATTAAATTTATTTACATTAAATTTATCTACATTAAATTTATCTACATGAAATTTATTTACATGAAATTTATTTACATGAAACTTATTTACATTAAATTTATTTACATTAAATTTATTTACATTAAATTTATTTACATGTAACTTATTTACATGAAATTTATTTACATTAAATTTATTTACATGAAATTTATTTACATGAAACTTATTTACATGAAACTTATTTACATTAAATTTATTCACATTAAATTTATTCACATGAAATGTATTTACATTAAATTTATTTACAATAAATTTATTCACATGAAATTTATTCACATGAAATTTATTTGCATGGAATTTATTTGCATGAAATTTATTTACATGAAATTTATCAACATTAAAATTGTTTACATTAAATGTATTTACATTAAATTTATTCACATGAAATGTATTTACATTAAATTTATTTACATTAAATTTTTTTATATAAAATTTATTTACATTAAATTTATTTACATCGAATTTATTTACATTAAATTTATTTACATTAAATTTTTAATTGAATTTATTTACATGAAATTTATTTACATTAAATTTATTTACATGAAATTTATCTACATGAAGTTTATTCACATGAAATTTATTCACATGAAATTTATTCACATGAAATGTATTTACATGAAATTTATTCACATGAAATTTATTCACATGAAATTTATTTACATGAAACCAATTTACATGAATCTTATTTACATGAAATTTATATACATGAAATTTATTCACATGAAATTTATTTACATGAAACATATTCACGTGAAATTTATTTACATGAAACGTATTCACGTGAAATTTATTTACATGAATTTTATTTGCATGAAATTTATTTGCATGAAATTTATTTACATGAAATTTATTTACATGAAATTTATTTACATGAAATTTATTTGCATGAAATTTATTTGCATGAAATTTATTTACATGAAATTTATTTACATGAAATTTATTTACCTGAAATTTATTTACATGAAGTTTATTCACATGAAATTTATTCACATGAAATTTATTCACATGAAATTTATTCACATGAAATTTATTTACATGAAATTTATTCACATGAAACTTATATACATGAAATTTATTTACATGAAATTTATTTATATGAAAATTATTTACATGAAACTTATTTACATGAAATTTATTTACATTAAATTTATTTACATTATATTTATTCATATTAAATTTATTTACATTAAATTTATTTACATGAAATTTATATATATGAAATTTATTCACATGAAATTTATTTACATGAAACATATTCACGTGAAATTTATTTACATGAAACGTATTCACGTGAAATTTATTTACATGAATTTTATTTGCATGAAATTTATTTGCATGAAATTTATTTACATGAAATTTATTTACATGAAATTTATTTACATGAAATTTATTTGCATGAAATTTATTTGCATGAAATTTTTTTACATGAAATTTATTTACATGAAATTTAACTACATTAAATTTATTTACATTAAATTTATTTATCTTAATTTTTTTAATTAAATTTATTTACATAAAATTAATTTACATAAAATTAATTTACATGAAATTTATTTACATGAAATTCATTTACATGGAGTTTATTCACATGAAATTTATTCACATGAAATTTATTTACATGAAATTTATTTACATGAAATTTATTTACATTATATTTATTTACATTAAATTTATTTACATTAAATTTATTTACATTAAATTTATTTACATTAAATTTATTTACATTAAATTTATTCACATTAAATTTATTTACATGAAATTTATTTACATGAAATTTATTCACATGAAATTCATTCACATGAAACTTATATACATGAAATTTATTTACATGAAATTTATTTACATGAAACTTATTTACATGAAACTTATTTACATGAAATTTATTTACATTAAATTTATTTATATTAATTTTTTTTACATTAAATTTATTTACATTAAATTTTTTAATTAGATTTATTTCCCGCGCAAAAAATGGATATTCCCAAAACATTCTCGGAATATTCCCGAGGAATATTCCATGATGATCATTTTTCGATATTCAGGGAATTCAATTTTTTGACACTTTTATGGAATAATCCCATAAATCACAAGGGAAAATCTAGGGAATCACAGAGATGAATCTCAATGGAATAATGAAGGAATCCCAATGGAATGAGTAATCCATAGATGGAAGGGATAATGAAGGAATACCAATGGAATAAGACATCTAAAGTAAGAGGGAATATTGAAGGAATACCTATGGAATAAGACATCTAAATGAGGAGGAAATATTGAAGGAATACATATGGAATAAGACAACTAAAGGATGAGGGAATATTGAAGGAATATCTATGGAATAGGACATCTAAATGAGGCGGGCATGGATAATAACTGACATGGCGTAATCGCGTAAAAGCCTGCTATTAACAGGACCACCTGATCGGAGGCATTGCTTCATGAGGCATAGCGGACTCCTGCACCATCCGATCTTTTTAGGTCCGTGGATCGATATTTGAGAGCAGGAGATACCTCACTTGAATTATTGGTGTCGAATGTTGAGGAAGGTAATGGACGGAAACGAGGAAGGAGGATGGTTTGGACACACTGCAAAATATGGAAGAGGCAACTTGAAGTTCAACTTGAACAAATAACTGTATAAAAAATCTACGAATATTAACACTTTAATTACAGGACACATTACTTAAATCTAGGCATTTCCACAATTGTCCCTTTGTACTGGGATGAAATGAAAGAAACTAAACATACGTCAATCATTTTATTAAAATGTCAAATAGCACATGATTTAGAAAGAGCATGATGTAATCAAGCACAAATTAATTCCTGGGAAACTTGTTTATATGTTGTTGAGGCTCTATTTATATTTTATTAGCTCACAGTATTTTTCACTAGATATTTCTTATTAATTCTATACCGCTATGGTTGTACTTTTCAATTGCAAAGTTTTCAATTTTTAGTTAAGAAAGGCTCACAGGTTTCATTTACCATAACCTCCTCATTTTCTTCTTCCATCTGTTAATGCAGTCAACGCTCAACAGTGCTTTCGTCTCTTCTTGCGAAATTATTGACCACTACAATCGATTGGTGGTAGCGTAATTTGCTATGAGCTACTTTCCTGTGTGACAACTAGTACAAAGTCTTTTGTATTTGGTTCTCTACTTTAACCTGGAGCAAATATATTCGATCGAGCACTTAATTTTGTCATTATTCTTAAATTCCTCCATATTCTCGACTATGAAGTGACTATAGTGGTGTCAGCGAAGCTATAGTTTTAGTGCACGCACTTCATACTATATAGTTCACACAACGAAATGAAGCGGATATGTCTCTTAGATTTGTAACTTCTTAGTAAACCATATTGCCAGAAACTGTGACAGTGGTACCTAAAATGAAATAAAATAATTAATTATCATCTATCAATAATCTGTATTCAATAAGTTAATCCATAAATTAAGTAAAAAACCTAATTGATTCATTCAAATTTTAAAAGATGAAAAAGTAGATAGTAAAGAGAATACAGAATTAGATAAGGAAATTTTTTTTGAGAAACCATTTGGGTCAAAAAAGTAAGAAAAATCAAATTAAAGTAAAACAAGAAAGGGCCCATGAACGAAGAAAAGCTACTATGAACATTATTAACACTGAAAATCATTATTGGCACTTTTAAAATTTTATTATTAAACTCTGGTCAGTTGAAGGACAGGTCACTGAAGAAATAATTTTATGAAATTTTATATGTCACTTACAGAGGCTAGAGAATATATATTGTTTAACCTAGTTTATAGCTGAATATTCATAAACATTTCGTAATATAAATTAACATAGAGAACCCATTTACAATTAAAGTATATAAACTGAGTACATATGAATAGAAATAGGCCTACAAACTAAAATAGTACGGTAAGTAGGGTCATGCAGGTAAATTGCAGCATTTTAGTTTTTAATTGAATTTTAATTCCGAACTAAAATTCCATTAAAATGTTGCATAGCTATCAAATGGAGCGCAGTGCATGCTATAATTTATTAATTTAAGTTTTTATCGTGTGTTTTGAATATATGATGTGTCTGTTGCTAGAAGCCGCAGTTAGTTAGTGTGCCGCAATTTACATGCTTGACTCTACTCTTATTCCGTTATCACCACATATCAATACTTACTTTAAACCAAAATTGAAAATAGTTGAGTGATAACTGCTGTTGATAAAATATGAAACAATGGTGTACATTTACAATCACAATACTAACCTCTTTTTTCTTGAATTGACACTAATTTAACTACTATCTATTATAGCCCGTCTATTACGTCTGAACTGCAGTGCTGCAAGGCGAAAACTAAATTGGATAAAAAATATTTTGGCTACCTGATTCGCAACTTCTAGTAGTTTCGCATTTCATACAAACAAATTAAGATATTTTTGTAGGTACTACTAATTTCTAATAGGGAGCCAGCATTAAATTTACTGATCCGAAACTCTATTCATTTATAGCGATATTTTTTACTTACTTGGTTGTTTAGTATCTGCTTTAGAACAAAAGGCCATAACGCTGACGTTTTGAAGTACAAGAGACTGGAAGAAGCAGCCAGAAAGGAAAGTGACTTATAGAAGAAGTCACATTATAAGTCAGTGACAAAGCTCATGGATGTAGAAAAGCTCCGTGATGGAGTTTTGTATGAATGGAAGATGAAAATGGAAGCACATACCTAACACGAAAATCTAACACCTCATAGACGAAGAGCTTAACTCTTGCGCTATCCTCAAAAACTACAAGTAGCGTTAAAAATTATATAGATGGTAAAAATTAAAAGAGAACATATGAAATCCAAATTACAACAGTTCATCTCACAAACCCAAGTTTCTTAGTGATCCTAGAAGACATCCAAATTCTAAGGAAATAAAAAAATCATCGTTCGATTCCATTGACATTCCTTTGTTGTTTGAAATGCATACTTTAAATTTCCCATCTTCTAGGAACATTCCTTCATATAACCCAATGGGATATATTCCTTATCAAAATATTGAAATAGTTCCAGGGATATTCAAAAGTATTTCTTATGAAGTTAAATTTTTCATTCGATTCCTGTGACATTCCCTCATTGTTTCAAAAAGAAAACTGTATGGATCCCAATTGTTCCAAGGATATTCCTTCATTCCTTTTTTGGGAATACTATTATACGCAACTATCTTGTTAATTCTAGGGATATTTATGGGATATTCAGAATGGAATACTATCAAAAATATATATTCCAAGAATATTCCTATTTGTTTCGTATGGAATACTATAGAAATATGATATTCTCTGAATATCCTTGGATGATATCTGACCGAATAATGTAACTCTCCAATATTCCTGGAAAATGCCTTTGTATAAGAATTTGAATACTATCCAATATTATTGTTACAGGAATATTCTTCCCTCATCATCAAACTGTGAATCGAGATTAGGAGGGAATATTGTAGATATTAAGGGAATAACCCAGGAATAAAACCTTCTTGCCCGGGTTACATTTAATTTATTTACATGAAATGTATCAACAGGAAATGTATTTACATGAAATTTATTCACATGAAATTTATTTACATGAAATTTATTCACATGAAATTTATTCACATGAAATTTATTCACATGAAATTTATTCACATGAAATCTATTTACATGAAATTTATTCACATGGAATTTATTCACATGAAATTTATTTACATGAAATTTATTTACATGAATTTTATTTACATGAAACTTATTTACATGAAACTTATTTTCATGAAACTTATTTACATGAAATTTATTTACATGAAATTTATTCACATGAAATCTATTTACATGAAACGCATTCACGTGAAATTTATTTACATGAAATTTATTTACATGAAATTTATTCACATGAAATTTATTTACACGAAATTTATTCACATGAAATGTATTTACATGAAATGTATTTACATGAAATTTATTAACATGAAATTTATTCACATGAAATCTATTTACATGAAACGTATTCACGTGAAATTTATTTACATGAAATTTATTTACACGAAATTTATTCACATGAAATGTATTTACATGAAATGTATTTACATGAAATGTATTTACATGAAATTTATTCACATGAAATTTATTCACATGAAATTTATTTACACGAAATTTATTCACATGAAATGTATTTACATGAAATGTATTTACATGAAATGTATTTACATGAAATATATTCACATGAAATTTATTCACATGAAATTTATTTACATTAAATTTATAAACATTAAATTTATTTACATGAAATTTATTTACATGAAACTTATTCACATGAAATTTATTCACATGAAATTTATTTACAAGAATTTTATTTGCATGAAATTTATTTGCATGAAATTTATTTACATGAAATTTATTTTCATGAAATTTATTTACATGAAATTTATTTGCATGAAATTTATTTGCATGAAATTTATTTGCATGAAATTTATTTACATGAAATATATTTACATGAAATTTATTTACATTAAATTTATTTACATTAAATTTATTTACATTAAATTTATTTACATTAAATTTATTTACATTAAATTTATTTACATTAAATTTATTTACATGAAATTTATTTACATGAAATTTATTTACATGAAACTTATTTACATGAATTTTATTTACATGAAACTTATTTACATGAAACTTATTTTCATGAAACTTATTTACATGAAATTTATTTACATGAAATTTATTCACATGAAATCTATTTACATGAAACGTATTCACGTGAAATTTATTTACATGAAATTTATTTACATGAAATTTATTCACATGAAATTTATTTACACGAAATTTATTCACATGAAATGTATTTACATGAAATGTATTTACATGAAATTTATTAACATGAAATTTATTCACATGAAATCTATTTACATGAAACGTATTCACGTGAAATTTATTTACATGAAATTTATTTACACGAAATTTATTCACATGAAATGTATTTACATGAAATGTATTTACATGAAATGTATTTACATGAAATTTATTCACATGAAATTTATTCACATGAAATTTATTCACATGAAATTTATTTACACGAAATTTATTCACATGAAATGTATTTACATGAAATGTATTTACATGAAATGTATTTACATGAAATTTATTCACATGAAATTTATTCACATGAAATTTATTTACATTAAATTTATAAACATTAAATTTATTTACATGAAATTTATTTACATGAAATTTATTTACATGAAACTTATTCACATGAAATTTATTCACATGAAATTTATTTACAAGAATTTTATTTGCATGAATTTTATTTGCATGAAATTTATTTGCATGAAATTTATTTACATGAAATTTATTTTCATGAAATTTATTTGCATGAAATTTATTTGCATGAAATTTATTTGCATGAAATTTATTTACATGAAATATATTTACATGAAATTTATTTACATTAAATTTATTTACATTAAATTTATTTACATTAAATTTATTTACATTAAATTTATTTACATGAAATTTATTTACATGAAATTTATTTACATGAAACTTATTCACATGAAATTTATTCACATGAAATTTATTTACATTAAATTTATTTACATGAAATTTATTTACATGAAATTTATTTACATGAAATTTATTTACATGAAATTTATTTACATGAAATTTATTTACATGAAATTTATTTACATTAAATTTATTTACATTAAATTTATTTACATCAAATTTATTTACATTAAATTTATTTACATGAAATTTATTCACATGAAATTTATTCACATGAAATTTATTTACATGAAATTTATTTACATGAAATTTATCTACATGAAATTTATCTACATGAAATTTATCTACATTAAATTTATTTACATGAAATTTATTTACATTAAATTTATTTACATTAAATTTATTTACATTAAATTTATTTACATTAAATTTATTTGCATGAAACTCATTCACATGAAATTTATTCACATGAAATTTATTTACATGAAATTTATTTACATGAAATTTATTTACATGAAATTTATTTACATTAAATTTATTTACATTAAATTTATTTACATTAAATTTATTTACATTAAATTTATTTACATGAAACTTATTTAAATGAAATTTATTTACATGAAACTTATTTACATGAAATTTATTTACATGAAATTTATTTATATTAAATTTATCTACAGAGGTAAAATATAAGGAATTGTTACTGAATAAAAGTCTATCTACCAGCCAATAATGTATCATATCGACGTGCTAATGAAGATGTAGCTATTAAGCTGATGAACCATTGAACATGCACACCACGTCTCAACGCGTGCTAATTTAGTTGTCATATGAAGGAAAAACTAGTAGAAAGGTGAAAAAGTCCAAATTAGGATTTTCTTCCGTTATAAAGATAAATTTCTGAACAAATTGCTTTCAATTTTTCTATCTGAATGATAAATGTTGATGTGAAAATAAAATTGTCTCCATTTTCGATACTTCAGAATGGTAATAATATCGAGTCATTCCTCACAATTGGTACTGCTTTTGTAAAAAAAAGGGGTGGAATAAAATCGGGGTCTGCCTGCATACACTTCCAAAAAGGTGTTTGTTATCGGCTACTGTGTATTTGACCTGGTAATTGTTTACATTTATTCCTAATAGATTAGTATTTTTGATTTTTTTGTAATTGAAGGAAACTATTTCATATGGATTCACTGTTCAACTAAGTTATAGAAATAGATATAATAATCGTGTTGACTGGACCTTCTAACTCACCACAAATTAATTAATTAATTAATTACATACTGGGGAATACGGCAATACGAACTTTTCAGATGAAAATATGCGTATTTCCTAGTTGTTCCTTTTAAAGACTAGTTATTGAATATAGTACCTATATTGTAATTTGTAATATGTATATTAAATATGAAGGTACATTAAAGAGAATATGATACACTTCTCAAATCTCTGTTCGCTTTTGTTTCCTAGAACGTTGAAAACTCGAAACGAAGAAATAATACCCCAACGTCAACGTCAAAGAGTCTAAACTTAACTACCTAACAATGTTAGATAATTGATATATAGTAAAAGAAAAACTAAAAACGGGCAATATAATATGATCAATTGAGTAAATAGGAATTTTGCTCAATTATTCAAGTGTCTTAACTGTCTTTAATATAAACTAATTTCTATTGAATTTGCAGAGGCCATGTTCATGAGGCTGTCAGGTTCAAGCATAGAGTAATAATATTATATACTAGAGTGAGCTAGTTGTGCAGTGACTGCAGGACGCTTAAGACCTTATTTTGTTTCAGTTAAAGAGTTATGATAAACTACTCTAGAGAGAGGAACTGTTGCAGCGATTCCAGGAAGACTTTGTAAAACGTGATAGTATTAACAAAATACATATAAAAATGGTATATCATATGAATATATTTTGAGCGTATCATAGTTACATTCTTCATGTTTAATATCCGTGTGTAAGAGCGGACACCAAATAAATATACAATCAAACTTCTCAGCTTCAGGTATTATTAGGGTGGTCTGGATAGATCCATAGAGTTATGATAGACTACACTAGAGAGAGGACAGCGATTGCAGGACACTGAAAACCTTATTTTGATTCAGTTATATCATTTCTCCATTGAACTGCCGCCAGATTGCAAGTCACGTGAAGACAAAATAAGGATTTGAGCGTCCCGCAAGACGCGATATTATTTTGGCCACTGACAGTCTGACTTATCACTTGGGTAATAGGTTCAAGAACTTCAAGGATGAAAGCCAATTTTGAGCCGAAATTTCATTCAAAAAAATTTGAACCTAGCCAATTTGGCTCATTTTTTGAAAATTTTAAGTCAATTACCTAGGCTAGCAGCTAGTACAAACAACCATTGGTAAATTTGGGCTTTAGGTCCCCCACCGATTTTCAATATTTTGACCCTTAATGTATAAGTAAAAGGAGCCATTTTAAGACGTTTTTCATGAATACCATTTGTTGTGGAAAGGCTTGGTTTTAGAGATATAGCGCAATTAAATTTTTGGTAGGAATAACATTCCTAACACACAAGGCTTTTCCGCCTTTTAGAATTTTGTGACATGAAATCTTGATGCCATGAACCGTTAATGTAGTTCACTGTATCAGCTAGTTTGTTGTACTGCACACATCATGATTGCCTAATGATCTGGCATGGAGGTTTAGGGGGCGGCACGCCCCCCTATATATGTATTTGTGGTGTTATATCTGAAATAAATTGCCCCAAACTTAACCTAACCTATCAGAAACTTAAGTTTCATTATATCTCGAAAACTAAGCGTTTGCAAAACAAATGGTATATATGAAAAAACTCTTAAAATAGCTCCTCTTACCTATATTAAGTGTCAAAATATAGAAAATCGGTGGGAGACCTAAAGCACAATTTACCCAAACATTATAGGGTTAGTACTGCAATGGGTACGCTTTTTTCGCGATTTTTTCTTCAGATCGTCCGTGTATACTCGCTATAATAGATAAGAGATTATGTTATGTCTAATTGTGTGGCGTAATTCTTATATTTAACAATGTATGTCTCATTTTTCAATAATATTTCACTGTTTTACACACGACTACGAAGTATTGGATGCGTACATTTAGGGGCCAAAAACTTTAAGTGTACGCACTTGACCCCTAAGTGTACCCACCTAGCATTCATTAAATTGGTTTAAAACATATATTGGAGGCTTAAACTTGCTACAATTGGAAGCCTTGATGTTTGACCCTGACGCTATGAATACTGGCTGAGGCAAAACCTATGCGTACGCGCGTCCATATAGGGTTCGCACACCGCGTACCCATTGGGTACAGAGCTTCACTCTTACGTTACTCATGTTTGGTATGCAATATTCACTCCTATGTACTAAAGAAATATGATTGAAAATTGTGCATATTAGTGTGTAACTGTGTGTTCAATAGAGGCAATCTATAATGTGTTCTAAATATCGCGTACCTATTGGTCTGACAGCATTTTTCAGACCAATGGGTACGCACCCCTGTCTGCTCCTAATGGATCACATTAGAATACTGAATACTCTATGCATAGTGTTTTTTGCAGCTCAGAACGTATTCTTTCTTTACTTAAACATAAATAGTACGTTGAACAATAACAAGTGCGTTTTTACCAACATCCTAAAATAGGAAAATTTAACGTTTTTTCCAAGAAACTTTCAAAAATTGAGAATTATTGATTTCAACACATTACTGTATCTCACACAGGCGTCCGATTCTTTTGTACATTATACCAAATATACATGGATGTTTGAATTTTATTTTGTGAATGCATCACTGGGGTACCTATCCTATACCTTAGACCAGTCTGCAAAAGATGCATGAAGTTGTGAAGGTTATCTGGTGACTATTGAGGCTTTGAAATTAGTCTCCTGAATTATCTGGCAACAATTTTCTAATAAATTACTATGTTTACATGTAATTATTGGAGAGTATTTAGAGATTTATGGCCATTTTGGAGAGAAATTTGAAAATCTTTAGAGAGAAATTGTACCAAAAATTAAAATATCTTATTATATCTGGAGACTGATTGTACTGTATTGTATGTGTAAATAAAGCAGTTCAATTTAAATTTTCAGTCTTTCGCAGGTAATGCCGTGTTAACGTTTCTTTTTCCAAATTTAATTACATTTTCCTTGATCTCTGTGGCTCATTATTTTAATGCTAAAACCTGTTAGTAACACAAACTCAAGTGTCTGGTCAAATTAAAAATTGGTAAGTTCTTTTCTAACTTTTAACCCTTTGCCCGTATATATACTTATAGTTCATTTGATACCATGCATTTAGATTTAAACTTTTGTTTTGTTTGGTTTATGAATATTTTATATAAAAGAGTTCTTGATTTAGAAATGTATTGCTTGGTTGTAGAAATTCATGTTCTCTTAATTTTCGTAGTATTTATTTCATGATTGATATAGTTTGGCTCATGCGATTCCTTCCTTTGTTCATACGTGACTTTGTTCACATAGCCACTTTTCTTTCGGTCTTCTTCTTTCAGTTCCTTGTATTTCATTTCCATTTAACGACAGCGATTTGAGCCCCTGTATGTTTCAAGCAGACGTTAAATCTCTTCAATAAATTTCGCTGTTTAATGTGTTCATCCTATTTTTACCAACATATACACTATTATATCAACATATACACTATTATGTATATTAAAATAAATTTGTTCACTACTAGTTTAAACTAGAAAATTCATAACTCGCCTAAATAATTTCAATTTTTTCCGAACTATTGACTTTGATAAACTGTAGCATCAACGCAGGCATTGCCCCGCACTTGTGAACAAGTTCAATTATCTTTAAAACTAATACAGATAGAGAAGATAATGTGAGATGCAAAATAAAGGAGTAGTCACGGACTCTATACATACAAAACGGCTTAGCCCTATGACTTATAAGTACATAGTTATTCAACTTTTTCTAAAAAAAATGCTATCCTAGCAAACAGGGCATCAATCCCGGACCATTCTGGGCATTATTCCGCACTGCGGGGTAATGCCCTGCACCACTCCAGGCAATATCCTGCATTGCAGATTAATGACCTGCACCCCTTTATGACCTGAATTTTTATATATGATGAAAAAAATTATTATTTGTTATTTTCAGTACTTATTAAGGGTATTAACACTATTTATGTATTCATATTGAAAAAAAAAAACATTTATTCATAATTTTTAAACGACTGAACTAATTCATTCAGCTCGTTATACAAATAATGCACAGAAGGAATTCAAAACGAATGAAAAATATAGAATAATTGAACTGGTATCAAAAATATACGGATCTTTCCCATTTGACCCCTTCCAAATTTAATTCAAATTAATTGTTTTATATGTATTTTTGTCCATAGAATCTGAAAATTAACACCGTTTTTTGTAGAAACTAATAGTTTATGAGATATGAGGGTTTAAATTTATTTTTATTTCCTATATGTATTACTTAAGGATTGGGAACTTTGAAGAAACTCGTGCATTACACATATGTCAGCATTGAAGTAATAAATTGAAAATATCACGGAAACTGGAAATATATTCAGTATATGTATTTCGAGGGGCGTGCCTCCCCCAAGTCTACCTGCCAGGTCATTAATCAATCATGAAGTGTGCAGTACATCAAACTAGCGGATACAACAAACTACATTACTGTCTCATGTAAAAAATCTATATTGTTTAAGTAATTTCATTGAAAACACGAGTTTTTTCAAAGTTCTCAATCCTTCAGTAATACATAGGAAATAAATAACTTTACAGATTCTATGGGCAAAAATACATAAAAAAAATTAAATTAAATTAAATCTGGCGGGGGTCGTCAAATAGGAAAGATCCAAATATACGTCCCATATTGTCAAAACTTTATATATTGATATATAAGTAATAATTTAATTGGGTATTATCTTTCTATCATAGTATTTGGTTTACCAACCATAATACATGAAATGAACAAAAATTTGAAAAAAAATAATACAGATTTATAAGATTAGCACAATTAATAATTTCCTTTAATTTGTTTGTTTCAGATTAGCCTTATGAATTAAGTAAGTAAATTCAACAAATTAAAGTAGAATCACAAAACATCACAATAGTTTTTATTTTGGCACATAAATTGTACACAATTTCCTTTTGTATAGAGTAAAGAACGTAAATTGAACACGTATAGTGTATTTCAAATCCCATATAGTTTTACTTAGCTACATTATTTGTTGTGGTAGCTGAAAAAATGGTTGATATTTCCATTGAAGCAAAGGTGAAGTTTACACTTACTGCAAGTCACATTGGTGCGACCTTTGCAACCCTCAAATCTGCAAAGGCGACGCACTTCATCAACCACTGGCCAATGCCTAACTTGGTCATGTCTGATTGGTTCATCTGGGTGAGGAGCAGCACCCTTGAAAAATTGTTTTCGCTGATGAACTCTGCTAGTTGGTCTTCCTCTTTTATTCTGATTCAGCACCTTTCTCTGTTGCATCAATGCAAATGCCACCTTCAACTTGAAAGGAGCAAGAGCAAGGACATCTTTCTTTGGGATCTTCACTCTTTTGCATCGCGCTTATGCAGTAACCAACTGTTCACAATTACGATGTCGAACATATGAAATAGTATTTCAGGGATCTCAGGTCGATCCTCTATAGTGCAATAAGGAAGTCTGCTTTGTCAACTCCGCCCATTGATCGATTGTAAGTTTTGACTATGTCTGGGCACTTCACTTGATTTTTTTTAAGCCTTCTTGTCGAATCTTTCAACTTCGTGTACAGGTTTAGACCTTTTAAATGTCGAGAGCATGTTGACTATCTTATTATCAAACCATCAAACATAAGTCCTCTCCTCAAAATTTCCCCTGCCGTTCTTCATGAACTCATTGTCAGTCATTTTATTTTACCTAAATCCCGGTACTCGATTTTGTCTTACTGTCCCACAACAGAAAATACATCTTGTTTTCAAATGTTGCATAAGAGGAACAGATGAAAACAAGTAATCAAAGAATAACAGATGTTTACATCAACTTGGGATTCATTGAGCAAGATGCAAGACTATATTCCCATTATTTTTCAGATCAGGAACATCTTGAATCTCAACAGGATTTATTTTACCAGAATGAGGAACCAAAACAAAAATTTTATATCCCCATTTATGCAGTTTTGATGAGAGATATTGCTTCATAGATGACTTTCCTTTGAACGGGACTAACTGTTCATCTACACACAGATTTTTAATCATTGAAATCTGTCTGAACTTTTCTTGGAGATGACTGATCATTGGTCTAACTTTACAGTATTTATCATCACTCGGAACTGTATTATCCACGAAGTGAAGGTTCAATTTTATTCCAAACCATTATTGCTGAAGCCACGTCTCGTAAACCCAATAATTGAGCATTCCAATGATTTTTTGTTCAATTTCACTTTGAGTTGTATCGAGTAGTTTATTTGGATCCTTCCATGCTGAATATAGATTACTCTGCTAAACAAATAATTCCACGAAATCTTGAGTCAAGAACTTCCTTACATAATCAATAGGATATCCAAGAGATACATCTGCTTCACAATCATCGGTTTTGAAACTGGGAATTTCAGTTGAGTCTTCAGATGTTGCCAGAACTAACGAAGCTACAGATTGATTTCTCGTTGCTCTTGAGTAGTCTCTATCATTGATTTCAATAATCACAGCATTAGCACTATCCTCTGAGGGACCTATAACTTCAACGGTTTTTCCAGTAGCTTGGTCTTCATCAGAGAACTCTTCATCAACAGGATCCGAATCATTCTCTTCTTCATCCAGATTTTGCCCTGAAATACAGGGTGATCAGACCAGGTGTAGACAAATTTTAATGTTCAATTTTAAAACCTTTAAAACGTGAAAATTATCCATCTATTTACACTATTGGATAGCTCAGTATATGCACTAACTGTTATATTTTACCTTCAGAGGTATTTCTAAATATTAATTTTAGTTATGAGCTCTGTAGCGTCGACAATTCAGGAACTGTTTGAATCAGGACAGGCCCCGGGTCAAATATGCAAGCTTTTGAAGGGTCGTGCGAGTAGATCTGGTGTTTACAAGGCTCTGAAGCGTTTCAGAGAGACAGGTTCGACCCTTTCAAAGGTTAGGAGCACTTCAGATTTCAAGGTTAGGACCTCTAAGCTCATCAAAAACACTGTTAAGTAATTGTGACCTTCCTTTATTTTGAATTGGAACTTTTTACTCCTTTTGGGGTAAGAACACTGAGTGTTAGTGTTTAATCTTATTCCGTCTTAAAACAGAAATATTTCATCAAGTTACTCTAATTAATTTGATTATTGTTTCTTTTCTCAATCAATAAATTTAATTAATTTCTTTATTTTTTACTTTCTATTCGTTTCATTCAATAACTCTAATGGACAAAGGGATAATGAAACAAGTTTTTCTCAAATAAAACCAATGTACTTCTCTATTGTAAATACAAGCAGATAGATAGTTAGTAGCACGTAAGTTCACAGAATCACTATCAGTTTATGAAGTTAGCACGATTCACACGCAGGGTATCTCTTTACGTAGAACGTACGTATTTGACGGATTATCGGCTGATGACTCTAATACTGAACAGGGTATAAATGTTTCAAATTTTTTATTAGAAAAGGGTGTGTATCGTCCTTGGGGAATTTCTAAGTATCTAGGGAAAAAACTAGTTAAAGTTGTAAAATAATCTTTGTACAACAGAGTCTTTGAAAATATCTTTTTAAATCTTAGAATGATTGTAAATAATCATTAGTGTCTGGCAAATAATCCTTAAAAGATATTTTCGACCAAGTGTTCAATTAGTGAAGATTGTGTACCTTTAGTCTAATCGCTCAGTTCCTTGAAGTACAATCATAAAGTATACTTTTTAGTACCTAAAGACCTAATAAAAACTCCTTGTATAGAAAAAACTGCCTTTTGTGCATTGAAGGCATATTCATGTTTTAATGTTGAATGTTTTTTAACTATGTAGAATGTTTTAACTATGTTATCAGAGCCATTTTCATATATAAATGTTATTTGCTCACGAGTATAAGAAGTTATCATAAAACAAACAATATATTAAATGAAATAATAACCGATTAATAAAATAATAATTAAAAAGATTATAATACTACTGATTGATGCTCGTGAGAATTAACATCACCCCCCTCCATAATGTAAAAAATAGCTAAAGGCTATTTTTAATTAATATCCCTCAAGTTCCTCTGTGAACAAACAAAAAAAAAAAAAAGAAACAGCGAGTAAGTAAAAGCAATGAACGAAAACTATAATGTAGATACTTATGTATACACCACCCTAAAATCTGATCTGTTATTACGTTCTTAATTGAATATTTTACTTGATTTTAACTTAATGATCGTTGCTTTAACTTCTGGCTGTAATAGAATCGCATTGAAATAAATTATCAATAAGGACAGTATTTTTGTTTTCTTTTCCTTATTTTTTAATAATTTAGACCAACACTATTACAAGAATTCAATCGTTTCACCACAACGTTTTTGTTTAGTCAAAAATTATGATGCAAGTCATGTTTCCTGCAATTAAATAAATCCTACCTGGGATAACAGATTAAATTATTCAAAGAGGATAATGCACTAGGTACATGTCCACATACTAACAATTTGAATTCAACGTTAAAATTTTATTAGGATTCCCACTTATCTTAAAGTCATTTTTAAATATTAACATAGGATAAATGCACCTTCGTTTTATTTTAGTTATTTATTTTCGTTATTTATTGTAATTATAGTAGCGCATTGTTTCCAGTTCATATTGAAAAATAACTACTATATAGTATCTTATATTAATATACTTAAAATGTATAAAATGGATATATAATTCTACCTATTGGTCAATTCACTGTGTCACTATGCACTAATTAATATTATTAATTCTAAGTAATTAATTTTTTCTTATTAATGTTCCAAATTTCCAAGTTTATAATAATTGTCTTTCCTAAATCACTGATTCTACACTGATCCTACACTTTAGGAGGTTAAGGTATGCCGGTTAGTAAGGCCGTGGTTGACGTCACAAGTCACGAGGGTAAGGTGACTCAGTAATGGTAGAAAGATCCACCTGGGATGACATCGGTAACCTCAAGGTTAGGGGAGCGTCGCATCAGTGGTAAGACCGTGGTTGACGTCATAAGTCACGAGGGTGAAGTGACTCAGCGGTGGTATAAGGATCCACCTTGGACGACATCAGAAGCCACGAGGTTACTGGACAGTGTATGGTCAACACCTTGGATAATGTCATTAGCCACCAGATTTAGGTGACCCAGTGGTACGGTGTTGATAGGACACAGGGAAGGTTATTGACCCTTAGCTCAGAACAGTGAAGGGCATAGTGACCCCAGGTTTGAATATGAAATAGAAAAAGGTGCATCAAATATTGGCAAACACAAATATATGAATTAATAATTATAATCACACATTTAAAGGTTTTATCAAAAAGTACAATGAATTATTACATAAAGTTATTTAGAGAATACAGATCAATAAAACAAGTGATACTTTTGGTTATTTATTATATTAGATTACTTTAATTTTTTTTTATAACCTAACTTTTTGTTCATATTCAATTCAATATTGGTTTCCCTGATTACCTATAAGCTTTCAACATAAATTTCTCTGGTTGTCTATTAGTCTGAGGTGTGCTATTAATTGAGGGTGAGCTTGGATATAATTCCCTCGTATAAGTACCTACTTTAGCCGTGTTTTTTAGGTTTACCGGAGACTTACTGCTTTTCCTACTTATAGAAGCTTTCTTAATCTTCCTATCAATGGATCTAGATGTTTTCCGGATTTTTCCCCTAGTGGTTTTAATCGTCGATCTAATGGAGCCTCTTCGGGAAGATTGTTTAGAAACATGATTTTTTAAATTATGAATTTTAGTCCTCAAACTATTTCTTAAGTTATTCAGTGAGTCTCTAGGGAACATTCCTCTCCTAAAACTTGATCTAATTCCTAATTCGCTCTCATCGTCTTCGTCTCTTCTATCCCTTAACTTTCGGAAGAAAATTATACCTATGAGAATTGAATTTATTATCACAACTATTAAAAGGAATACATATGCAAACGTGGAATACACTTGAATTTCTTCAGTACTGAGATCAAAGTCTTCGAAAGGGAAAGTGAGTGATTCGATAGTAGGCAATTTTCAATCTGATTTTTTATAGTTTCATGTAACGTATCTGTTTTATTTATTTCGAAAATTGGTAAAGAAGTAATATCAAATACACTACTTTTGTTTGCCTGATTCAAAAGATTTTTTAATTCAATCTGTTTTTCCAACCTTGCAGGCCACTGTACTCCCTTCGTACTGATAGAACATTTATTTGGTACAATATGTAATCCTGTAATCTCCGACTAATCTGTTGTCTAATCTTCCCAGTGGGACAGTCTATGGTAATCATCCTTTCTGTATTTGTATAGATAATTCTATGTGTCTTAGTATCTGTCAAATACATGTCATGGGATGTTCCTAACCTTCTAAACTGACATAGCCTAATCATCTCTGATGTGTTTTTCTTAAAAGCCTCAAACTGACATGAAGATTCGGTATTATCCCATACTGGTATATTCTCTCGAAGGACATATCGTCCTTGTACATTTAATAATTTATCTTCAGTAGTTACCATATATTTTGATCCATCATATAAAATCAGGTTCAGCTATCATTAATTCAGGAGCGTTTGATGATGTTAACTTGATGGGTAAGGGAATCAGTTGAAAGATATCATATTTGTATTTTTCTACCAGTGGTTTAATCATTATATAATTGTTCAATCCTACTGATTTAATTTCGATTAAAGATTGAATGTCGTTTAGAACTAGTCAAGTAATGTTTCTAATTGGGAATTGGAGTTCGGGAAAGTAATTTTGACCCTCAAGGATTACCTCTTTAAATGACTGAAGGACCAAAAGTTCAGAGTTGATAAGAGAGACTTTTAAAGAGAGACTTTCAATTATATCAACGCATTTGTACCAGCCATTTTTAATTGTGACAAATTCCAAGTTATCATTTGTCTTTCCTCTTGTTCTTTATTTAAAGTCGCCATATTATTTAGAATTATTTGAATATCTTTCAGAGAACGAGTTACATTCTCTGAAAGTATATTAATCCTCCTGTTAGTCAGGAGGACTTTTGAATTGATTTTGTGTAAGTCGGCGTTTAATCGATCAATATCTTCGTAGTGGTCTTCACTACTAAAAAGTGTAGAGATTAACCCCCCCCCCCCCCCCCCGTTACAGCTCCAGTGACTAACGCAATTCCTACTCCTAGAAATATTGATACAGTAGGTTTAGCTATTTGTAAGTCGGGTCTTTGCCCAATAAATGCTTGAGTAATTAAGGTGTTCGTATTTTCGTTTGTGGTTTTTACCTTCTCCCAAACCTATTCTTCTAGGGAAACCTCTATCAGTTTTGAACTGGTCCAAAATGTTAGATCGTAATAAACTTTGAAATGATCTAGTAGTTACTTCCAAGATACTTCTTATTTGTTGACATAGGGTCTCTAAAAAATTCAAATTTATTCGGGTAATCAAATAAGCACCACTTACTATTGATCTGCCCTCCCAGGCAGTAAGTGTGATAGGCACAGCTTCACCAGGACATCCTCTAGGCCCTGACTTCTGACTCGAAGTGCAATACATAGTATGGACAGGAAGAGAGTCCAACCAACAGTTTCTGTAATACCTTTCTAAATTACATTCTTATCGATAATACACTATTTCTTTATCTTACTATTAACACACTTACAACTATTCTTAATTTAACTCACTTATAACTATGACGTTATTTATCTCTTTTACATTTATTCTGACCAAAGTTTATCCTAATTATTTCCTAGGCCTAAGATTATAAGAAAAATTGGACCCTATTCTCTGAGTTTGTGTATTGGATATATCTTCCGAATGTTAGTCATAGAGAGATTACCATCTTTGTTAGTATTGTTAGTAAAAGAAATATTATCGATACTATTAGTTGTAGAACTAGCATCTTCCCTTTTAGTCTTTTCAGGATTCTCATTAGTCTCTGAATCTGAATCATCTGAGGAAGGTTTATTTTTTACTATTAGAGTATCAGGGTGAACCTGATATTTCTTTTGAGTTTCTTCCTCTTTGATGGTGATGGTGTTGCCATCCTTTGCTATGACCTGGAATGGACCTGAAATAGGATAATCAAGTTTTTGTTTCGGAATCTGCTTAGGTAATTTTGCGTAAGCACGGTCTCCCACCGTTACTTCCTTCGTTTTCCTGTTAGAATTAACACGATTAGTATATTTTTTCTGTATCGATAATAGATTTTCTCTACAATGTTCTCTAACCCAAGCGATTCTTTTTAATCGGAGATCTCCATCTTCTTCACCGTAGTGTAATCTAGGGGGAGTTAGAGTGACCGTGGGACTATCGTAGCCATAGAGCAAAAAGAAAGGTGAATCCCCGATGCTGGAATTGAAGGTGTTATTAATCGTCAGTTGGAGAACGTTCAGGAGTTGATCCTAATCGTCCACAGCTAAACTATTTGCGAATATTCGCAGCATCTTATTGATCTCCCTATTAATCCTTTCAGCCAAGCCTTGCGATTGTGGATGGTAAGGAGCTACTTGCACCTTCGAGATGTTATAGAAACGACAGAATTTGGTTAAAGCTTCAGAACGAAATTCCGCAGCGTTATCACCAGGGCTGGGACAATATGACCTAAAAACTATAGATCCCGAAAATATCATAGACGAAACTAAATGAAATGGTATCGAATACTATATACCGCTGGTGTAGAACCATTCAATACTCTTTAATTCTCTCCGTCTATAATAGTTTTGGGATCTATAGTTTTTAGGTCATATTGTCCCAGCCCTGGTTATCACTAAGAATCGTCTCAGGTGATCCATAATGGCTTATAGTTTCTCGCAATGCTTGGGTAATTTGATCCGCTTCTTTGCTCTTCAGAGGTTGTAGTATTGAATATCTAGTAGTGAAATCTCGTGAAACCATTATATATCGGTTTCCATTCACTGTAGTGGGCAATGGTCCTAGTAAGTCAATACTCCATGTCTGAAAAGGTTTAACTGGAATTGGATAGGTTCCTATGGGTACATTTTTTAGATTCAATTTAGCTCGAATGCAAGGTTCACAGTTTTCTATCCTCCCTTGCATGCTTTGTCTTTCATTTTTATTATAATATTTCCTGACAAATATCTTCATAGTTCGATTCAGATCATGATGTCCTGCTGTGGTTTCTTGATGTACCACTTTGAAAGCGCGATCTAGTAAGGTGTCGGGAACGTACGGAACTAGGTGAGTCTCTGTATGGTTTGACCTCGTTATATGCCGCGTGACATATGAGATTCTATTTAAAATCTTAAAACTAGCCAGTTTGTCCGTCTTCTCGGACCTGTTAGATTCTATATTGTCCATTATGTTCATACAGATTTTATCTTTCTCTTGGTGTGTCCGTAATTCCTCTGAGCTAAATGGAGACTTCACTGGTATGAAATCCACTAGTTGTTCATTCTCTTCTGGGCTTTCCGTGACCTGTAATTTTCGAACCCTATTTATTAAAGTTTGGTCCAGGGTCTCTGTCAAGTCTGCATAGCTCTCCTACACCGGGGGTAATCTAGATAATGCATCTGCAAACAAATTATTTTTACCTGGAAGATAATGGAGTTTAATTTGGTATTCCTGTGCAAGCATGGCCCATCTATTAATGCATGCATCTTTAGTTTTCTTCTTCAGGATACCAAGAAGAGGCATAAGATCTGTACAGACCGTTACGGGATAGTGAAGAATAATATTCCTATAGGTCTCTAAAAAGAATATTAAGGCGAGCGCTTCGAGCTTGGTAGCTGGGTAGTTCCGCTGCGCTGGATTTAAATTTTTTGACACGAAGCTTAAAGGGTGCAACACGTCATCATATTTCTGCATCAGCGTTCCAGCTATTCCGGATAGGGACGCATCGCAGTAAATAAAAAATGGTTTATTATAATCCGGCGTCTTCAGGATGTGGCTTTAGTGAGCTTTTCCTTCAGTTCCTCTACCGCTCTAGCTTGTTCTTGTGACCAATTGAACTAGACTCCTTTTCTCAGAAGCAAGTATAGGGGATCTGCCAGAGTAGCAAATCCTCGTATGAAGGATCTGTAGTAATTTAATACTCCTAACAGTGCCTGGA
Source organism: Caprella mutica (assembly GCA_947561585.1). Classification (NCBI taxonomy): domain Eukaryota; kingdom Metazoa; phylum Arthropoda; class Malacostraca; order Amphipoda; family Caprellidae; genus Caprella; species Caprella mutica. The sequence continues at coordinate 32,641 of CANNZV010001724.1, forward strand.
CTTCTTTCTTGTTAGTAGGGTAAGGTATATTCTTTATAGCCGTCAGCTTAGCTTCATCCATCTGCAATCCCTGTTTAGTTAATTTGTAACCTAGAAACTTGACAGTATTAGCAAAGAATTTACATTTGGCAACCTTTATCTTAAGGTTGGCCTGTGTTAACTTCTCCAACACAGCTTCAATTTTCTGCAAATGTTGTGTCGGGGTCTTGCTGAAGATTATAATGTCGTCCATGTAACTTAATATGTTATTTCCGAGCAAATCATACAATACAGCGTTGATGACCCTGGAAAAGAAAGCTGGTGATCCTTTAAGCCCAAAGGGAAGTCTGTTAAAGTTAAATTTTGTATTATTAAAAGTGAAGGCTGTTACATCCTGGAATTCCTTAGCCACTTAACATTGGTGAAATGCGCTGGCAAGATCCACCTGACTAATATATTCCATATCGTGTAACGAGTTAAGAATTTCGTTAATCTTACCCGGGCAAGAAGGTTTTATGCCTGGGATATTCCCTTAATATCTACAATATTCCCTCCTAGTCTGCACTCACAGTTTGATGATGAAGGAATATTCCTGTAACAATAATATTGGATACTATTCAAATTCTTATACGAGGGAATATTCCAGGAATATTGGAGAGTTACAGTATTCGGTCAGATATTATCCTAGGATATTCAGGGAATATCATATTTCTATAGTATTCCATGCGAAACAAATTGGAATATTCTTGGAATATATATTTTTGATAGCATTCCATTATGAATATCCCATAAATATCCCAAGAATTTTCAAGCTAGTTACATATAATAGTATTCCCAAAAATATAACAAAGGAATATCCCTGGAACATTTGGGATCTACAGTATTCTTAGTGAAATAATGACGGAATGTAACGGGAATCGAATGAAAAATTTTACTTCCTAAGAAATACTTTCGAATATCCCTGGAACTATTTCAATATTTTTGATAAGGAATATATCCCATTGGGTTATATGAAGGAATGTTCCTGGAAGATGGGAAATTTAAAGTATGTATTTCAAACAACAAAGGAATGTCAATTGAATCGAAAGATGATTTTTTCTATTTCCTTAGAGTTTGGTTGTCTAATTTGAAAACTAAGAAACGTTAGTTTGTGAGATGAACTGTTGTAATTTGGATTTCATATGTTCTCTTCTAATTTTTACCATCTATATAATTTTTAACGCTACTTGTAGTTTTTGAGAATAGCGCAAGAGTTAAGCTCTTCGTCTATGAGGTGTAAGATTTTCGTGTTAGGTATGTGCTTCCATTTTTATCTTCCATTAATAACGAAACTCCTTCACGGAGCTTTTCTGCATCCATGAGCTTTGTCACCGACTTATAATGTGACTTCTTCTATAAGTCAGTTTCCTTTCTGGTTGCTTCTTCCAGTCTCTTGTATTTCAAAACGTCAGCGTTATGGCCTTTGGTTCTAGAGCAGATACTAAACAACCAAGTAAATTAAAAATATCGATCTAAATGAATAGAATATCGGATCAGTAAATTTAATGCTGGCTCCCTATCAGAAATTAGTAGTACCTACAAAAATATCTTATTTCGTTTGTATGAAATGTGAAACTACTAAAAGTTGCGAATCAGGTAGCCAAAATATTTGTTATCCAATTTAGTTTTCGCCTTGCAGCAGTGCAGTTCAGACGGAATTGACGGGTTATAATAGATAGTAGTTAAATTAGTGTTAATTAAAGAAAAAAGAGGTTAGTATTGTGATTGTAAATGTTTAACGTATGTACACCATTGTTTCATATTTCATCAACAGCAGTTATCACTCAACAATTTTAAATTTTGGTTTAAAGTTAAGTATTGATATCTGGTGATAACGGAATAAGAGTAGAGTCAAGCATGTAAATTGCGGCACACTAACTAACTGCGGCTTCTAGCAACACACACTTCATATATTCAAAACACACGATAAAAACGTGAATTAATAAATTATAGCATGCACTGCGCTCCATTTGATAGCTATGCAACATAGTAATGGAATTTTGGTTCAGAATTGAAATGCAATTAAAAATTAAAATGCTGCAATTTACCTGCATGAACCTACTTACCGTACTATTTTAGTTTGTAGTCCTATTTCTATTCATATATACTCAGTTTATACTTTAATTGTAAATGGTTTCACTATGTTAATTTATTTTACGAAATGTTTATGAATATTTAGCTATAACCTAGGTTAAACTATATATATTCTCTAGCCTCTGTAAGTGAAATATAAAATTTCATAGAATTATTTCTTCAGTGACCTGTTCTTTAACTGACTAGATTTTAATATTAAAATTTTAAAAGTGCCAATAATGATTTTCAGTGTTAATAATGTTCATAGTAGCTTTTCTTCGTTCATGAGCCATTTCTTGTTTTACTTTAATTTGATTTTTTTACTTTTTTGACCCTTATGGTTTCTCAAAACCTTTTTCCTTATCTAATTCTGTATTCCCTTTACTATCTACTTTTTCATCTTTTAAAATTTGAATGAATCACTTATGTTTTTTATTTAGTTTATGGATTAACTTATTGAATACAGATTATTGATAGATGATAATTAATTATTTTATTTCTTTTTAGGTACCACTGTCACAGTTTCTGGCAATATGGTTTACTTTAAGAAGTTACAAATCTAGAGACATGTCCTATTCATTTCATTGTGTGTACTATATAGTATGAAGTGCGTGCACTAAAACTATAGCTGCGCTGACACCACTAGATTCACTTCATAGTCGAGAATATCAATGAATTTAAGAATAATGACAAAATTAAGTGCTTGATTGAATAAATTTGCTCCAGGTTAATGTAAAGAACCAAATGCAAAAGACTTTGTACTAGTTGTCACACAGGAAAGTAGCTCATAGCAAATTAAGCTACCACCAATCAATTGTAGTGGTCAATAATTTTGCAAAAAGATACGAAAGCACTGTTGAGTGTTGACTGCATTAACAGATGGAAGAGGAAAATGAGGAGGTGATGGGAAATGAAACCTGTGAGCTTTTCTTAACTAAAAATTGAAAACATTGAAATTGAAAAGTACAACTATAGAGGTATAGAATAAATAAGAAATATCTAGTGAAAAAACTGAGAGTTTATAGAACATAATTAGAGCCTCAACAACATAAAAACAAGTTGCCCAGGAATTAATTTGTGCTTGATTACATTAGCTCTTTCTAAATCATGTACTATTTGATATTTTAATAAAATGATTGACGTATGTTTAGTTTCTTTCATTTCATCCCAGTACAAAGGGACAATTGTGGAAATACCTAGATTTAAGTAATGTGTCCTGTAATTAAAGTGTTAATATTCGTAGATTTTTTTATACAGTTTTTTGTTCAAGTTAAACTTCTTGGTGTATAGCTATGTGACAATTGAGTTATGCACTCAAGTGAATAGTGATACATGGCAAGTGATCCCTCTTATTTTGGATGTCATATTCCATTGGTACTTCTTCAATATTCCCTCTTTCTTTGGATGACTCATTCAAAAGATATCCCTTCAATATTCCCTCTTCCTTTAGTTGTCTTATTCCATATGTAATCCTTTAATATTCCCTCCTCATTTAGATGCTTTATTCCATAGGTATTCCTTCAATATTCCCTCTTCCTTTAGATGTCCTCTTCCATATGTATTCCTTTAACATTCCCTCCTCATTTAGATGTCTTATTCCATAGGTATTCCTTCAATATTCCCTCTTCCTTTAGATGTCTTCTTCCATAGGTATTCCTTCAATATTCCCTCTTACTTTAGATGTCTCATTCCAAAGATATTCTCTCTTACTTTGGATGTCTTATTCCATAGGAATTCCTTCAATATTCCCTCTTACTTTAATGTCTTATTCCATTGGTATTCCTTCATTATTCCATTGAGATTCATCTCTGCGATTCCCTAGATTTTCCCTTGTGATTTATGGGACTATTCCATAAAAGTGTCAAAAAACTGCATTTCCTGAATATCGAAAAATGATCAACATGGAATATTCCTTGGGAATATTCCGAGAATGTTTTGGGAATATCCATTTTTTGCGCGGGTAGTTACAGGGTAAGTTAAATCTTCACTAGCTTCGTTAATTAATCGGTAGTCCACACAGGGTCTTATTTCTCCATTGGGTTTCGCCACCACTATTAGAGGGGAGTTATAATTACTGTTAGACCGGGTGATTACGCCGGTGTTGAGCATGTCATTAATGACAGATTTTAACTGTTCTTGCTTAGAATGAGGGATAGGATACGGAGCTTTATTAATGACAACATTATTTTTTAATTTTATCGTCATTGCGTCTCCAGTGTAGACTCCTAGCTGCTCGCCTGGTTTCCAGCACGTTGTTCGAAATCTGTTTAATAAATTTAAGATTACTGGTTTCATATTTGGAAGGTCACAGCTTATCTCTTCCTCCTCTAAGGGTGGAAGTTTTTCTTCATTCGTCTCCGCTTTTTCTCCTTTTTGTTCTTACCTCGACCTGTGCTAATTCAGTTTATGACTTGTTCATTCTTTATTAAACTTCCCTTACTCAATTTTGTTCCCTGAGTTAGGATAACAGGGTTCTCACTTGTATTCACCATTTCTATAATGATGCGATTACCATTTATTTTGGTAACCAAGTCTGGGATTAAAACCAATCCCTTTGTAGCTGCGCTCTGTGGAGAAATATTTCTTCTCCATCTCGAAATCCTCCTATTTGTATTTCACGCCTCACACACGCATGTGCGGGAAGCTTTACTTCCTTTAACAAATGTAGATTAGCTTCTTTATAGTCCTTTACTTCTGCTGGCGCTTCTCTAGTTATATTCATTTTTTGTAAATTATCAACAGGTTTATCATTACAATATATATTATCATCTAACATGCTTAATAGTGGACAACAATTATTTATCTCAGTTTTATACCCTTTTACTGGGTCAAACTTGATTTTACCATTTGGTAAATCTATCTGAGCTCTTGAGAGAACATTCATTCCTAACAGCAATTCAGTCTTTACTGAACTGGTTTGAGGAATCAAAACAAATTCCTTAAACACACCCTCTGGAACTCTTATATGTTGATTAGTGCTTTACCTCTTATCGGAATGATTTCATTTGAGGCGTCCCTCACTGTTTTAGTATAGGGAAGAAGTTTCACTTCTTTTCCCATACCTTCCAATAATCTCTCCGAGAGGAGACTAATCGAAGCTCCCATGTCCACTACCCAAGCAGCAAATCAACGTCGTCACGATGTTGGCTGAGCATCGTTTCTTGGTTGTCTGAACGTTGGTACAACATCAGTTTTCAACGTTGTCTGATTGTCGGTTTTTGGAAAAAAAATACGACGTCGAAAGACAACATTCGAACAGCGTTGGTTGCCAACCTTATGTTTGTTTTCCGACATCTGTACAATGTTGATACAATGACAAAACAACGTCGTCACGATGTTGGCTGAGCATCGTTTCTTGGTTGTCTGAACGTTGGTACAACATCAGTTTTCAACGTTGTCTGATTGTCGGTTTTTGGAAAAAAAATACGACGTCGAAAGACAACATTCGAACAACGTTGGCTGCCAACCTTATGTTTGTTTTCCGACATCTGTACAATGTTGATACAATGACAAAACAACGTCGTCACGATGTTGGCTGAGCATCGTTTATTGGTTGTATGAACGTTGGTACAACATCAGTTTTCAACGTTGTCTGATTGTCGGTTTTTGGAAAAAAATACGACGTCGAAAGACAACATTCGAACTACGTTGGTTGCCAAACTTATGTTTGGGTTCCGACATCTGTACAATGTTGATACAATGACGAAACAACATCGTGCCAATGTTCGATTACGACTTTGTTTAGACATTAAAACACAAGGTTAAAACTACGTTGTTAATTCAACGTTGAAACGATGTTGTTTCGTCATTTCCAAACGACACTGTTACAATGTTGAAACAACATAGTGCCAACGTTCGACTGCGACGTAGGATAGACATAATTTGACAAGGTTAATACAACGTTGCTACCCAACGTTGAAACATTGTTGTTTCATCATTTTCAAACGAGGCCCACGAAGCAAAAATTATTAGGACAATATTGCCCCAATATTGTGTCAATATTGGGGAATATCATACACAATATTGCCTCAATATCAACTCTACAGAAAGGGAATATCAAAACAGTTATCCCCTTGTTAACAAGGGAATGAAAATACGAAAGTGAATGGATATTCCCTCGATATCAAGGGGAACAAGAGGGAATAAAAATATAAATATTCCCTGGATATCAAGGGAACAGAAAGGGAATATCAAATCAGTTCTCCCCTCATTAACAAGGGAATAAAAATATGAAAGTGAATGGATATTCCCTCGATATCAAGGGGAACAAGAGGGATTTAAAATATAAATATTCCTGGAATCTTCCCTAGGGGAAGAGAAAGGGAATATCAAAACAGTTATCCCCTCATTAACGAGGGAATGGAAATATGAAAGTGAATGGATATTCCCTCGATTTCAAGGGGATGCATGTAATGCTTGTTGCAATACTTACACTTATCAAGTAAAATATATCAAGAGATGTGTGATTTCATGAAGAAACTGCTTGTAGTTCAGTTAAGAGATGTACACAAATAACAACAGACAAGGTACCATGGATCTCAATAGGTTACATCATGAGCACCAAGGCTGTTAATCATTGAATGTGCATCATCTTACATTTATCTCTCCTGCAGTAGGACTATCGATGTCATATCAAGGTGTCGATAAGATGTAGCTACATTCGCCATTCTATTTGCTGTTGAGTGGGGTGGAGCAGCCATGCTGATGGGTGTTGAGAATATAGACATCAAGGATCATAACTGAAATAAAAAGGATAATTAACATTTAGATCTTCATTAAGGATTAAAATAGAAATTAAGTAGTACAAGGAGCATTTCCACCAACACCTTACACATGCAAAATAATTTAAACTGTTATCACTATTCAAATGAATAGAAGTATTTAATAAAAACAAAATGTATTTCATCTGTATAAGTAAATTGAATAATTACAAGAAACGTTAACAGACATTGCAAAACGCATTCAGTCGTTTAGATTAGACATAGCCCAGACTATAATTCATGGTAAATTCCACCAACTGTGACTTGTAAATGGAATTTTTTCCCTTTAAGAGTAATATTCTAGCTAAGTCAAGTGGAATTTTAGCTATGTTGATTGGTAAAGTAATTATTAATTATAAATCAAAGGAGGATACAGACATCATAAAGTCCTTGGATAAGTAATAAGAATAGCTAATTTAGGATTCCCCCAAATGGTTTTCAGTTTCCCACTTTGGAGGAAACCTACCTTGATAAACCCTGAACAGCATATAAACAAAATTTTGATTTCATACATTTATATACATAAAAATACAATTATATTAATGACTAATATTATATAATGATAGCTACTTGAATTAATAAATTAATCATAAGTTCACCAATAAGCAATAGCTAGGCATAAAAATCAGACAATTTCTTTGATAATCTAACTGATTGAAAGATATTTGTATGTGAAAAAAAAACAGACCAATAGTTAATTAAATAACTTCCAATGTTGCAAAAAAGAACAGACTAATCGTAAATTAAGTAGAGATGCACCAATACCATATTAGTAACCGATACCAGTACCAAGTAGCTACAGTCACTTTAGAATTCTGGTAACCGACACCAATACCAAGTCTGATACCAGTTACTTTTTAAAAGTATAATACAGTTAATTAATTAACTTCCAATGTTGCAAAAAAGAATGGACTGATAGTAAATAAGTAGATATGCACCGATATCATATTAGTAACCGATACCAGTGCCAATTACAGTTACTTTAAAATTCTGATAACCGATACCAATACCAAGTCCAATACTAGATACTTTTTAAAAGTATAATACAGTTAATTAATTAACTTACAATGTCGCAAAAAGAACGTACTGATAGTAAATTAAGTAGATATTCATCTATTCCATATTAGTAACCGATACCATTACCAATTACAGTTACTTTAAAATTCTGGCAACCGATACCAATACCAAGTTGATACCAGATACTTTTTAAAAGTATAATACAGTTAATTAATTAACTTCCAATGATGCAAAAAAGAATGGACTGATAGTAAATTAAACAACTTCCAATGTTGCAAAAAAGAACAGACTAATCGTAAATTAAGTAGAGATGCACCAATACCATATTAGTAACCGATACCAGTACCAAGTAGCTACAGTCACTTTAGAATTCTGGTAACCGACACCAATACCAAGTCTGATACCAGTTACTTTTTAAAAGTATAATACAGTTAATTAATTAACTTCCAATGTTGCAAAAAAGAATGGACTGATAGTAAATAAGTAGATATGCACCGATATCATATTAGTAACCGATACCATTACCAATTACAGTTACTTTAAAATTCTGGCAACCGATACCAATACCAAGTTGATACCAGATACTTTTTAAAAGTATAATACAGTTAATTAATTAACTTCCAATGATGCAAAAAAGAATGGACTGATAGTAAATTAAATAACTTACAATGTTGCAAAAAGAACAGACTGATAGTAAATTAAGTAACTTCCAATGTTGCAAAAAGAATGGACTGATAGTAAATTAAATAACTTACAATGTTGCAAAAAGAACAGACTGAGAGTAAATTAAGTAACTTCCAATGTTGCAAAAAGAATGGATTGATATTATCTAAATTGAGTAATTTACAAAGTCAAATTACAATGTTGCAAAAAAAGAACAAACTTGGTTACTTGTTAAAAGATAATTGACTGCAATAAAAGAATGGACTGAAAGTAAATATATAAAGGAAAACACCAAATTAATCTGTAAATATATGAATGATCAAAATAGAATATTTCTGAAGTTTAGTTCAATCTTCCCAAATATCAGTTGAAATGATCATCAAATCATTCAAATGCACACTGGCTTCAGTATTCAAAAATCCAGTCTGTATTTGGTGCACAGAACTCCTCTGACTTTTTCAAAAATCTGAGAAATAGCTGCCAACATTTTTCATCAATTGGTGACTGGTCTAGTCCTCCAACATTTTTCCAGTTTCCCCTTCAAAAATTAATGATAATATACTTTAATATAGGAATTAATAGTTAAATATCCTTCGATATTGCAGGAATTTTTTTATTAGAGAAATTGAATATCTGTCGTCATATCATTGGAATTTATCATCAAATACAATTTGGTGTATTTGGTGCACAAAATCCCACTGACTTTTTTAAAAAGGTTAAAAAATTCACTAAGAATTTGCAATAATTTTAATTTGGCTGATCTAACCTAAATCCAGTCTATATTTTATGGTAAATTTCATCGATATGTCAGTAGAATTCCAGACTGGCGACTGCAGGAACTGGTACACTGTTCTCCAAGAAATCCTCTATATTATAATATTTAGACTTTTTCTCAGTAGAAATGTAAAATACATGTAAATATAGGAGGAAATTAGGAATTGTTCGCATAGAAAATGTTAAAAACATCCCATATTCTGCAGACTGGGGTCATCGTCACTAGAATTTAGCCCCTTTGAAAATAATATTCTGGCAAAGTCGCCCGCCCGGCCAAGTAAAATAGCATCTCTCATAAACTCGCCATTTGTCTCTCCAGCTCTCTCCAAAATTCAACAAATTCTCTCCAAAATGATAAATTTTTCATAAATTCTCTCCAAAATAACATTGTAGTCCATGTTTCAAGGTGTGGCAGGAAAGTCACAAGTTTAGTGAGAAAATGGAACAAGGTCGCCACATTTAAGATAATTTAAAGGAGAAATTTGACTCTCTACTAAAGATTTTACACTTGGAAACATCATTGTGCAGTTTAAGCTCTTAGTCTGATGCATGTGCATCTCTTGAGACTGTTTTGGGAGTGATTTAATCGTTATTTACATGTCTTTCAACTCATTTAAACCCTCAAAAGTTGCCAATATACTGGCAAGTGCCAAGTGGCGACTTTGTCCATACTTTAAAACATGTATTGTAGCATAGGAGAAAAATAGATAAAACTCGCCATTTGCAATTGAAGGGCTCAAAATAACTGTCACAAAATCGCCATTAAAATGGCGAGTTTGGACATGCTTTATTTTATTAGCTACTTGGAAAGTTGGTAGATCTCTATAATTATTATTTAACTTCTATTCTAATTGGTATCATGGATACCAATTGAAATAAAAGTTGAATAATGATTATTATATAAAGATTTTTACGTGTTTGAAAATATGGAATCGTGCGATAACACGGAACTTACCCACCCTAATAACTATTTATTCCTGTGTTAGAATGTTAGGTACCATTCATTGCGGTGGATAGATTGAGAAAATCTTGGTGGATCAGCTGAATTAGTCAATTAGCTACTGGAAATTTATGTTGGATTTTTTCAGTTTTTTTAAAAGTCAGTCTCTCAGTGAGACTTTGTGAACCAAATACAGATCAAGATTCGGGATCAACCAACATTTTCTTTATTAATCCACCAACAATTAATGGTATCATTATATCATAGGAATAAACTAATTTGTACTATTTGGTGCACAAAATCCCACTGACTTTTTCAAAAAAGCTGAAAAAATCCACCATAAATTTCCAGTAATTTGGCTGATCCACCAACATTTTCACAATTTATCCATCAAAAATTAATGGTAACATAGGAATAAATAGCTAAAAATCAAAAGACTTTGTCACAATATTATTTTTAAAGGGGAAAAAATTCCACCGAAATACAGACTGGGGAATAAATAGGTATAGCTAAAAATCCACCACCTTGGGTCTGGGACCTTGGCTAGAATATTATTATCAGACACAGAGGGGAAAAATTCTGAAAAAATACATTCTGACCTAAATTCTAGGAATAATTAGTAGAGTTCATCGCCAAGTCCCGGTCTGTATTTGGTGCAAAAAATTCCACTGACTTTTTACAGAAAGCACCTATTTTTCGGTGGAATTTACCACGAAATACAGACTGGGAGTCTGGGCCAAGCCCAAATACAGACCGAGTTTTCATCTAAGTTAGCCTATCAAATTTAATTCAGAGTTCAGATTGCCAAATACAGACTGAGTAATGGAAAAATTTATGAATTTATAAGAGTATGGAAGCAAGACCCAGATTGTATTTGGTGGTAAATTTCAAAGATATCTCGAGAGATAGCTTCAATTTCTCTAATAAAAAAATTCCTGCAATGATGGAGGATATTTACTAATTTAGCTAGGTAGATATTAGGTAATTCATATACCTAGGTATTACCATTAATTTTTGGAGGAGAAACTGGAAAAATGTTGAAGGACTAGGTACCTAGACAAATTTATGAAAAATGTTGGCAGCTACCTACCTATTTACTACCTATCAGATTTTTGAAAAAATCAGAGTAGTTCAGTGCACCAAATACAAACTGGAGCAAGACACATACACACATTTAACTAGTACACTGAATAGGTTACAGGTATGATGATGATGGTATGTATCACCGTATCATGACTGCTTATTTATCTGGTTGATCAGAAAAATTTGTGGAACACCTCTTTGAAAGGTGTTCATTCAATGAGTGCACATCAACATTATTTTCAGTGTTGTTTTCATAATATTCTCACTTTGTTCAATGACAGGGTTACCTATTGTCTTGGGAGTCCGAGACAGACCGAGAAGAGAGGAAGAGCATTTTCACTTAAAAGTTCACTTGCAAAGTCACTACAAGATTTTTTTATTTTATAATAGTTCCTAAGAGACATAAGTGCTTTTTAAATATTTTTTCTAGGTTTTAACACAAGAAGTTTTGTAGCAGATGAAGTAACACAGATCGAAATGATTCACATTGATCTCGGCTGAAAACTGAACGCTATTTCGAAAAGCGGGAAAACGGTTATAAAGCGGTGTTGCCATTCCACTGTTTATTGCATAAGAAATGTCGCAATCTACAGTTGAATAATAATTTTCTAATGACAGAGAGAAAACAAAAGAATAATATCTACGTATATTAAAAATAAATATAGTTTATATTCATTTGGATTTATAATTGTTATTTATTCTGTCATGTTTCACCCTATTTTTTCCGAAAACTAACACTGACTGTAAATTGCAGGAATTCGGATAGGTTAGCAGTGTTGCAGCTTCATTGTTTTTAAACAAAGAAATGACGCAATATCCCTTTTTGAATAATTGTATAACAAAACAGGTACCTAAAGAAATAAAAAAAGATGTATACGTTAATTATCTAGTTGTTATTTATTAACTATTATTTTTAAATATTACCTATCTGATAATTTAGTTTCAGCTATTATATTTCAAGAGTCACTGTGATGGTGTACTATCAGAGAAAAGAGTCAGTGTAATGATGTACTATCAGAGAAAAGAGTCACTATGATGATCTACTATTAGAGAAAAGTCACTGGGATGATGAACTATCAGAGAAAAGAGTCACTGTGATGATGTTCTACCAGAGAAAATAGTCATTGTGATCATGTACTATCAGAGAAAAGAGTCACTGTGATGATGTACTATCAGAGAAAAGAGTCACTGCGATGGTGTACTATCAGAGAAAAGAGTCACTGTGATGATGTACTATAAGAGAAAAGAGACCATGTGATAATGTACTATCAGACTACTAGAATCGCATCACTATAAAGTACCGTATGTTAAAATGCTGTTGTAAAATTACATAATAAAATCAAGTAAATTCTCCTTGCTTACTAATGCCTGTCAGATCTTCTACTAACGTTATTAAATGATATATTATATCCCAACAAACATATGAATGTCGATTCGATGCCGTTTGCTGTCGAATTCGTAGCGCTAACGGTGGGTATCGACTTAGCAACCATTTCGACTCATAGTAGATATCAGAATGTCTGTTTCTAAATGATATCTGAATTTACACTCCGAGTAGAAACACGAAAACCTATTCATGGTTTTAACAGCATCATCTTGACGTCAGCATGTCTGTTTCCAAACGATATATGAATTTATACTTCGACCAGAAGTGCGAAAACCGATACGTAGTTTTAAAAAATCGTTTCAAATTTGGAAATTCATTTTCTTATCTTCCTGTTTTATAATACGTATAGAAATGTAAGAATAATTTCTATTCAATTGGATTGTAGCTTTCTATATAACATATGTAGTGCTCCCTTTAAACTATTCCCAATAATTAATACACTTATAGGGGACTACGGCAGTTGTAAGTTTACGATTGAGCATTGGCACGCTGGTGCGATTGTGAACTGGATCAACGAAAAGTAAGCGATATTGGAACATCGGTTGTTGAACAATGTTCCTCCAGTACTGTGAAAACGAAATGGATAACCAATCAAGTGATTTTTCGATGGCTGCATTTAATGTGATGAATCTATCTAAACTGCTTATTGTAAATAAGCCCGGAGGGGCTCCTGAAGCTGTCATTGGTGAATAGAAGAGAAGGGGGTGGCGTCCAAACTGTTGTAGTTTGGATTATGTATTGTCTATTTTATATTTACCATGTATATAGTGTTTTTAACTCTCCATGCAGTTTAAGAGGATAGCGCTCTACAATTACGTACGAGGTCTTAGATTTTGTGTTAGGTAGGCTCGTAGATTTCATTTACTATCACCTCTCCTCTTCATTTCCCTCTTCCTTCCTTGAGTGCAGCCACATTACTAGGTAAGTGACAGCAATCACGGAGTAGCTTTTCAGCATCCATGAGCTTCGTGACTTTGTCCATCTAGCCACTTTCTTTTCTGACTGCTTCTTCCAGTCCCTTGTATTTCATTTCCTTTTGACGTCAGCGACATGGCCTCTGGTTAAACCTCTACTTAACGTCAATAATTAAAAGTTGGTGGGCTATTTAACATGTTCCATTTTAGAGTAAATTCTCTGTTATCGGACGGTTCCACATTTTCGAATATGTAAGAAATAAATATAATAATTATCATTATTAAATCCTTACCTAAATTGGTATCCATGATACCAGTACGTAAAATACAAGTTTAGAAATAGAAATTAATACATAAATAATTTTTCTACGTAAAATGCGGAACCCCATATCCGATAACTTGAGCTTTCACCTAGTGCCAAAAGCTGCAAATGAGACTATTAAAATTCAGTGATTCACATTATAGATCATCAAACTTAAAGTGATAATCGGACTCAATAAATCTATATATAATAACTACCTATTATTTAACTTTTATTTCAAATGGTATCATACCTTCAGCTATTATGTTACTAATTAAATAGTGGTTTAATAATAATGATTATATTTTCCTTTATCACGTGTTCAAAAAAATATAGACCCTATTAATAACTTGGAACATATACCCTATTGCTAAAAATATTTCACAGAGCACAAAATTCCTGATTGTTCAATGAAACACAATTATATAAGTCAAAATATCAGACTAATTACTCAACTATTATGACCTATATTTACTGAGTGAGAGTTAATCTATGGTCAAATTTTAATTAATGCATTCATTACTTTGAACTTTCATCACAGAGCTTTCATCTTTATTCTAAGTCGTGGCCTCTAAACATTTTCTTTAATTTGAACTCATAGAGAACCAAATTTTCAAGGAGTTACAATTTTATAAAAATATGACCAACTCATTACTATTTGTAATAAGAATAAGTTGTGATTTTGGTTATAAAAGCGGTGCTTGTATATATTGTTCTATTCACTTTAAAATATCTTCAAGTATCTCCGGGTAGTTTAATATCAAAAATTTTTTAGTCAAATGCATTCACGGTGGCAAAGTGACAGAGCTACAGGCACGACGATGGTTGGACCCACGAACGATACCCGAACACGTCACTTCATTTCTTCCCATTTAATTTATATATAACATTATGTAAAATTAATCAAATTGATATGCATCTAAACGTACAGTACGTTATATCATTGAAGTAAAGGTTTTCAATTTTAATTTTTTTATTTATTGGATGCAAGTGGATATCGTTTCGAAGCATATTAGATATATAATTAGGCGTCTGTTCGATGGAGAATCCCTATGTATGTTGGATGTCGTAATTTATCTTTCTATTCAACGCTGTATAACGGTATCGCTTCGATGCCAAATATACTTGATGTGATGCGGTTTAGCGGTGCAAACGGATATCGGTTTGATGTCTACTTGATGTCACCATGTCTAATTTGTTACTGGTATTCGATGTCGGAAGAGAGGTTTCACAGAGTCGTATAGACATCGAATAGATACATTCATGTTTGCTGGGATGTTACTAGTGTATTTTCCCGTTAAAAATAACGTGTTTCAAAGTTTCAATTTTGGCTCTTAACCCGTTAAAAGTGTACTCTCTCATTGAAATAAAAACATAAGAATTAAATAATTAAATTTAATCCCGTGCGTATCATGATTACATTATTATTAATAATTTTCAAAATATTTATATTTTTCTATAAACTCCAAAATGAAGAAAAAATTTCTCTGCATTATTATTATTTTGGCAGTCTGTATTCATGATACAGCTTGCCATAAAGAAATTTAATTGTTAGTTAACGTTTTTAGATAGGAGAAATTACGGACAAAAAAAAATATATAAATAAATAAATAAGCAAATAAGTAAATAAATGTTTCTGGGGTTTTATTATATAGGTGGGATTTACATTACTAGTGTACCGGTGCCCGTCATAAATGACGGCATTTATTAAGTGCTCAAAATCTCACACTACAGTTTCTCACAAATAGATAATATTGTTCAATGGCAATTATATTTATAGTTGAAGCGTATACACTTTACTTATCTTCTTTATTAAAAAAAAAAACATTTATGTACAAAATCTCGTAGCCACTTTACGAATTTCATCTAAATGAACATTGATTATTATTTCTAAAGAAGTTACAAACAAAAAAAATTATATATAAATCTTCACATATTGCTCTTTATTAAATAAGGGGATAAAACAGGCAATGTTCATCCGCTGTGTCATAGAATTGGTGAATGAACAATATAATTCACATTAGTTATAGAGGTTCGTCCGATATTGTACCAACATTGATGGATGACCTACTAAATTCAAAATATTAATCTATGTTCGTACGATGTTGTACCAACATTGGTGAATGACCTACCTAATTCACTGTTATTCGATGCTTTCCGATGTTGTTCCAACGTTGTTGAATGACCTATTAATTTCAAATTGTTATTCGATGTTTGTCTGATGTTGTACGAACGTTGTTGAATGACCTACTAATTTCAGATTGTTATTTGATGTCCATCCGATGTTGTACGAACATTGTTGAATGACCTACTAATTTCAGATTGTTATTTGATGTCCATCCGATGTTGTACGAACATTGCTGAATGATCTACTAATTTCAGATAGTTATTCGATGTCCATCCGATGTTGTACGAACATTGTTGAATGACCTACTTAATTCACATTATTATTCGATGTTGGTCCGATATTGTACGAACATTGTGTAATGACCTACTAATTTCACATTATTATTCGATGTTGGTCCGATGTTGTACGAACATTAATGAATGACCTACTAATTTCAGAATGTTATTCGATGTCCATCCGATGTTGTACGAACATTGTGTAATGACCTACTAATTTCAGATAGTTATTTGATGTCCATCCGATGTTGTACGAACATTGTGTAATGACCTACTAATTTCAGATAGTTATTTGATGTCCATCCGATGTTGTACGAACATTGCTGAATGACCTACTAATTTCAGATTGTTATTTGATGTCCATCCGATGTTGTACGAACAATGTTGAATGACCTACTAATTTCAGAATGTTTTTCGATGTCCATCCGATGTTTTACGAACATTGTTGAAAGACCTACTAATTTCAGATAGTTATTCGATGTCCATCCGATGTTGTACGAACATTGTTGAATGACCTACTAATTTCAGATTGTTATTTGATGTCCATCCGATGTTGTATGAACATTGCTGAATGATCTACTAATTTCAGATAGTTATTCGATGTCCATCCGATGTTGTACGAACATTGTTGAATGACCTACTTAATTCACATTATTATTCGATGTTGGTCCGATGTTGTACGAACATTAATGAATGACCTACTAATTTCAGAATGTTATTCGATGTCCATCCGATGTTGTACGAACATTGTGTAATGACCTACTAATTTCAGATAGTTATTTGATGTCCATCCGATGTTGTACGAACATTGTGTAATGACCTACTAATTTCAGATAGTTATTTGATGTCCATCCGATGTTGTACGAACATTGCTGAATGATCTACTAATTTCAGATAGTCATTCGATGTCCATCCGATGTTGTACGAACATTGTTGAATGACCTACTTAATTCACATAATTATTCGATGTTGGTCCGATGTTGTACGAACATTAATGAATGACCTACTAATTTCAGAATGTTATTCGATGTCCATCCGATGTTGTACGAACATTGTGTAATGACCTACTAATTTCAGATAGTTATTTGATGTCCATCCGATGTTGTACGAACATTGTGTAATGACCTACTAATTTCAGATAGTTATTCGATGTCCATCCGATGTTGTACGAACATTGTTGAATGACCTACTTAATTCACATTATTATTCGATGTTGGTCCGATGTTGTACGAACATTAATGAATGACCTACTAATTTCAGAATGTTATTCGATGTCCATCCGATGTTGTACGAACATTGTGTAATGACCTACTAATTTCAGATAGTTATTTGATGTCCATCCGATGTTGTACGAACATTGTTGAAAGACCTACTAATTTCAGATAGTTATTCGATGTCCATCCGATGTTGTACGAACATTGTTGAATGACCTACTAATTTCAGAATGTTATTCGATGTCCATCCGATGTTTTACGAACATTGTTGAAAGACCTACTAATTTCAGATAGTTATTCGATGTCCATCCGATGTTGTACGAACATTGTTGAATGACCTACTAATTTCAGATTGTTATTTGATGTCCATCCGATGTTGTACGAACATTGCTGAATGATCTACTTAATTCACATTGTTGTTCGATGTTCGTGCGATGTTGTGCCAACGTTAATATGTGATTGACTAAATTCACAACGTTGTATCGATGTTCGCACAACATTGTGAAACAACAAGACGACCTTGATACAATGTTACAATGCTAATACAATGTCGTACCGACGTTGTTTTGCTGCCTGGGTAGTGCACTTACTTTTCTTCCTCAAAAGTTTACTTTCAGATGCGGACTAGACATTTGTTTATCTCCTGTTGAATTTGCCTTGACTGTACTTATATTGTCTAGCCAAGCTGAATCTTCTGAGGAATCTTGTTCCTTCACATCTGGATCCCCATATCCTGATTCTTCTTCTAGGTTGTTTACCTTATCAGAGGGCTTGTATCCATCTGTATTAGATCTGTACCTATTTCTCCCTCGTGACCTATTTTCATTCTGACCAGGTGGTCTGCCCTTACGACAATCCTTCTGTAGATGTCCTATTCTGTTGCAGTTAGGGCAGAAGGGGATTCCCTTCTTAATTCTGACGGAACAGAACTTTGTTGTGTGGTTGGACTTCTTACAGTAGAAACAATATTTGTTTACTGTCCTTTTGTTGTTGTTGCATTGTGATGCAAAATGACCTATCTGGTGGCAGATAAAGCACGTTTTAGAACGCCCTTTATTTTCTTCGCAACTCTGATTCCCATCATTGGTACCTTGCTGGTTAGTGCTTAACTGGAATAGAACTTCAGGATTACTGGCGTCGGACAGATCCTTCGTTATCTTCTTCTTCATTTTCTCTCTCTTCATTATCTGTAGAGTCTTAGTGGTTAAATAAGTGCTGGGTTCATCCAGTGGAATGGCTGTTATCTTCTTGTAAACTTTTTCTTCGAGTTGCGTATCTAACACAAATCGGATCAAAATGTTTTGAAGCAATCTTTTAACAGGTAAAAGAGTTTCTTCCTGTCTAACTGGAAGAGCAGGAGGTCTAGGAGCTCTGGGCCTGGACCCACTTGCCTCTTGAACAGTAGGAGCTGGTTCATCATTATTTGGTACTGCTTCGTCCCTAACGGGTGCTACAGGAGGGGCTTGGTTTTGTCCTCCCTGATTCACCAAATGTACCTGAGTATATTATTTTAAATTGATCCGGTTTGCCGTTTCTGAAGTTAACACAGTATCTACATAAATACGGGTTAAAGCTCCTTTACGTTTAATGATTTAATTTTCCTGGAAGTGACCTGTAATTCTGCTAGTTCTGGATTCGGATAGGAGTTGACGAATTCTCTTTCGATCTGGGCATAATTAAGCCCAGCATCGGTATACATATTCATAATTCGTAGAGCGTCTCCTGATTCCTTATGTATTCTACTGTAGAATACTCGGAGTTTAGTAGCATTATCTTGAATCTGATTCTGTTGGAAATAATTTCCAATGCGCGTAAAAACGTCCTTAGGTCTGGCCCATACTTAAAGGTTGCCTTCTCCTTTTCTAAGGGATTCTCTTTAAACGTAGGGAGATCCCCCACAACAAGAAGTGTTCTTTCGTCCGCTGCCATTTTCTTAAGATTTTAATTCCTTCAGAAGACTATCTTTCAGATATTTAATAATTAATTGTTGAAGCTGGCAGTCCCAAATAAAAAAATAAATAGATTTAAGGAGGGGAAAAAGAATATAATTGAAAAGGGAATGTCCGCTGTACTTAAATGATACTTTTTGGGAAAAAAAATATTACACAAAAAAAAGTTATTAGTATAAATTCAAAAATAAAACTGGGAACGTGAAGAGAGGTGCGCCTCTAATTTATTACAAATTATATAGTGTTAAGGAAGAACGATTAATGCAATTATTTGAGGAAAAATTTATCAATTAGAAAAAATAAGGGTTTAATGAGGAGAAATGATTACTGGAAAAGAACAAATAATAACTAATATAGTTAATGGAATTAATCGCTAAATGAGGGAGAAAAAAAATAATTAATTTAATAGGAAAAAGAAAAATATTTAATTGGAAAAGAACATAATCAGTCGTTGAATAATTATGGACGAAATATAATTAATGTACAAAGAAAATATTTAATAGGAAGAATAGTTATCAAAAAAAAAAATGATTGGAAAAAATAAATTTTAATTAATGGGATAAAAATGTGGGAAAAGAATATTTAATAGGTAAACATAAATTTGTAAATAAAATTAATTATGGAAAGAAAAGTTTTAATTAATAGGATTAAATAAAAATTGAACTTTTGAGTAATGAAGGAAGAAATATAATTATTAGGGAAAATATTTTAATTAGCTAATACTAAATTTTGCATATAACATTAATTATGGAGAAAGAATAAACAAAAACAAAATAAATGATAAATGGGGGAAAAATAATTTTTTTGGATAATAATGAGAAAAAAAATATAATTATTTGGGAAGAAAGCATTTAAATAGATATAATTAAATTTTGCAAATAAAATAATTATGAAGAAAGAAGGAACAAAAAAAAAAGAATTAATAAATGGGAAAAGAGGAATAAACTTTTGAATAATTAAAAAAATATATATAATTACTTGGTAGGAGAATATTTAATAGGTAGAAATAAATTGCAAATAAAAATATTTATGGTAAGAAGAACAATATTAGGTAGAAAAAGAAATTTTTGAAACTAATGAAAGAATAACAATCAGAAATAGAAAATACGACGAGGTAAAACAAAAATAATAATGAAAAGAAGTGTTTAATTTGAAGAAAAAAAAATAATAAATTTTTTTTTATTACGTTAAAGAAAATTTCAAATATAAATATTGATTTTAGAATTAATAGATAATTAATGTAACCATATAAAAAAAATTCGAAGGAGAAATTCACTGATCATCGAATTATGGTTTACGAGGAAAATAACATTAATTATATATCCATACACAACCCAGGAAAATTTTTAGGTAATTATTCTTATAATATAAGAAACAATATAATACATAAATGTAAATATCTATATATAAATTGTTATCCTGATATACTTAAGAATTATAAAAATATTGTATCAGTTCAAAAAAAAAAAAAATTCTAAACAAAAATAATTGTGAACTTGATAAGAAAAATATATATAAACGTCTGGTTTTTTCTTTCTCTTCAATTAAATAAAGTAACGTCTTACGATGTCTACTTCCGTCAGGAAATAAACTGATTTTACACAAATTATTTTGACCTATTTGAATTACTCTTATTAAATTTTTGTGTATATTGAATCAATAAAAATGATTTCTGTTACTCACTCATTCTTATTAAATATTTCAGTTCAGGTTGATCTCTTCACAGAACTAAATTATAAACACTTAACTCGAAGATAGTTGAACTCCGACTGGTTTACTTCTAGCAGCTTGGCAGTGATGTATCTGTTATACTGTAACAGCCTTCTCTGGTAGATGACTGTATTACCAGTCCGTTGACCCTTGGTGGTTTCGCCTCGCTACACTCGAGTTTTTTTTCTTTCTTTCACTGTGCTCTGCGTATCGGAGCGCTTTCAATCCTGCACTTTAGTTTTTATGGTACCGTAATATCTGATACCGTTTCCACTTTATACGCTATAATAACCAACTGTCCGACTTCGAAGGCTAAGTGTAAATATACGTTTACCGCTTATACGCACTTGCGGGGTTCGTATAGTTTGTCACCAGTCTAAATTGAATTGTTCCGCACTTCTCTGTAACACCTTTGTCCACTTTTTGAATTAGTTGAATGAAATAAAGTTATAATGTTATAATTGTAACTCTGTAACTCGATTTATCCCCATACTGGCCACCATATGTGAAGTAATTATTAACCTTCCTTTATTTTGAATTGGAAGTTTTTACTCCTTTTGGGGTAAGAACACTGAGTGTTAGTGTTTATTCTTATTCCGTCTTAAAACAGAAATATTTCATCAATTTACTCTAATTAATTTGATTATTGTTTCATTTCTCAATCAATAAATCTAATTAATTTCTTTATTTTTTACTTTCTATTCGTTTCCTTCAATAACTCAAATGGACAAAGGGATTATGAAACTAGTTTTTCTCAAACAAAACCAATGTACTTCTCTATTGTAAATACAAGCAGATAGATAGTTAGTAGCTCGTAAGTTCACAGAATCACTATCAGTTTATGAAGTTAGCACGATTCACACGCAGGGTAACTCTTTACGTAGAACGTACGTATTTGACGGATTATCGGCTGGTGACTCTAATACTGAACAGGGTATAAATGTTTCAAATTTTTTATTAGAAAAGGGTGTGTATCGTCCTTGGGGAATTTCTAAGTATCTAGGGATAAAACTAGTTAAAGTTGTAAAATAATCTTTGTACAACAGAGTCTTTGAAAATATCTTTTTAAATCTTAGAATGATTGTAAATAATCATTAATGTCTGGCAAATAATCCTTAAAAGATATTTTCGACCAAGTGTTCAATTAGTGAAGATTGTGTACCTTTAGTCTAATCGCTCAGTTCCTTGAAGTACAATCATAAAGTATACTTTTTAGTACCTAAAGCCCTAATAAAAACTCCTTGTATAGACTCAACTGCGTTTTGTGCATTGAAGGCATATTCATGTTTTAATGTTGAATGTTTTTTAACTATGTAGAATGTTTTAACTATGTTATCAGAGCCATTTTCATATATAAATGTTATTTGCTCACGAGTATAAGAAGTTATCATAAAACAAACAATATATTAAATGAAATAATAACCGATTAATAAAATAATAATTAAAAAGGTTATAATACTACTGATTGATGCTCGTGAGAATTAACAAACACCCGGGAGAAAATCAGGAGGAATCCTGAAAGAAGCGTCAGGAAATTGGCATCATCGTCTATGGAACGATGCAGAAAATGCTCACAAGTGATCTGAACCTTTCCCCATTCAGAAAGACAAAAGCTCAGCTACTGTCAGAGGCCACAAAGACCAAAGGGCTGCAAAGAGCAAAGCTTCTTCTGGAAAAGCTGAGAGACGGCACGCAACCTCTGGTCTTGTGGACTGATGAGAAGTTATTCACGGTCCAAGCCGTCCACAATCATCAGAACGACCGGATTTATGCAGTGAATAAGCGCGATATTCCTCTGAACGCCAGGCTGATGCTTAGGAGACAAAAACCAGCTTCTGTCATGGTCTGGGCCCCGGGTAACCTCATCTGGAAAGAAGGGTCCTCTTTTCTTCATTGAAGAGTGTGTAAAGGTGAACGAGCAAGTTTATTTGAAGTTGTTGGAGGATCAGTTGGTGCCTTGGGTGAACACAACGTTCGGTAAAACAGGTGTTACCCTCCAGCAGGACGGAGCCAAGTCCCACACGGCTAATCGCGGTCAAGAATGTTGCAAGAAGAATATGGCTAGGTTCTGGTGGAAGGAGTTATGGCCTCCTTCCTCTTCTGATCTGAACCCTATGGACTTTTCCATCTGTAGTATTTTGGAAAGCAAAGCCTGCTCTTCTAATCACTCAAATGTGAACGCTCTGAAGCAAAAATTGACGACTTGTTGGGACGAAATTCCGAAAGAAACCATCCGTGCCGCGTGTAGTCAAGTTCCTGACAGGTTGAGGCGTTTGATGAAGGCTAAGGGAGGATATATTGAAAACTAACTATGGAATTTATTTCTTAGATGTATAATGATTTTTTCTGTTGAGTTAGTTTTCTTTTTTCTGTTATTTATAAGGAAATATTTCAATAAATATTTGTCTGCACCTGGTCTGATCACCCTGTATGTCATGTTGAATTAAAACAATGTCATCACATAGTAAACAGAATAGTATTGTACCCCAGTTCCATGTATTATTCAAATTTATTCTGGGTAGGCTGTGACGTCATATATGTGAACAAGAGGTCACGTCTTAGTAAACAGAATTGCTGTGGGTCACGTGGAATAGAGAATTAAGATGGCGGCCAACGCGACTGATCTGACTAATGATCTAATTACCTTGAATAAATCGTCTTCAAGACTAAATTTATTACTATTTTGGGTGTAAAAAGACCAGTAGCAATTTCATCAACAGTCAATTTATTAGTTTTCGTCCGCATGACTATAAAGATTGGATAATAGCATGCGGTAATGTGGAATTAAAAAAAATTATCACCGAAAACGTTATTTAACAAAAGATGGGTGTGTTGCAGCCATTTCCATATACTGGATTTTAGTAGAATTTTTACACCTTCAAAAGGAGAAAAACAGTACTTAACAAAAAGTGCTCTACAAAAAAAACTCAATGAAGGTAAGAAATTTTCTTTTAAAAGAAAATAAATAACATTCTCTCCATTTTTTCTTTCTGAGTAACCCATGCAACCAAAATGATTGGCCCCATGTGGGTACTACGTGGTACGCCCACCTGAAAAGAGGTGGGAAAACCATGTGGGGCCTTTGTGTGCATTTAGAAACTGGTACTAGGTGGTGACAATGTGGGGTAGCCATGTTAAATTAACGTGGGCCCCACCCGTTTTCAATGTGACTACATGGTATTTCAATGTGGGTACTAGGTGGCTCCAGCATGGGTATCACGTTTTTTCCCAATCCTACAAAATATTTATTATTTATATATGTATATAGGAGAAAATTTCATTACAGCAAATTATTGAGTAAATGAAACTCCTATAAAAAAGGGAATTGATACGAACATATTTTAGGAATAAACATATAATTATAAAAAGTATTGATAAATAAATTTAAATGGCAGTATGTTTTTAGTCATTTAAATTACACTAAGAAAACTTGAGTTAAAATCTTCTCTACAGCTTATATCATTTTAGTGTTCAATTAGTTAAATTATAAATATCATTATGAAAAAAATATAAGAAAATAGATTAGTCAGTTTAACGTCTGATTTAGAATCTAAGGCCACATCATTGACGCCAAAAGAAAATTGGACATTGGAATTTAGAAATCAATAAGAAACGAAAGTGGCTCCATGAATAGTCACCCTCCATCAGTTGGTGACTTCCTATATGCAAAAAGTCATCCTATTTACATCTTCATAAGAAATTATTTAATATTATTTACATACAACTTAACATGAAATGATTCGATTATTTATTTAAAATAAAGATATTGGAGAAAAACATATGACTAGTAATTAATTGAAAGAAGAAATATGATTTGAATAATATTCATTACTTTTATATTATATAAATACTTCTAAAATATAATAGAACGGAAAACTTTTAAAAGATTGACCTTAAATTTGATTAAAAGACTAAATATTTCTGTAAACCCCCTAAGTGAAAACAATATAACTCAATAAAATAAGATTCATGTGTAACATCCAAAAACTTAGGATTGAGTTTAGTAGTGAGCGTCTGGACCTAACTGAAAAGTTCAGATATTAAATAATTCAGTATCGATATGGGTACTTGAATTGTTAATTGATAGAATTTTCTTGAGAAAAAGACCCTTCTCTGAATGGCTACCACATTTTAATTCCAGAGAAGACAAGATTGAACTAAAGAAATAACATTACATTGCTAACTAACTTCCTTCGAATAAAATGATAATAAACATGTCAGTTTACACAGTCAAGATATTGCAGTTGAATTTATAACATATAAAAAAGTTGAAGTACATTTTGCATACCACACATATCTTAAACTGAAATGATAATTTACTAGTTTAGTATGGGTTTAATAACATTTGCTTTGGATCAGAGGCAATATTTCTAACGAATTCAAATACAAAGGACTGGAGAGAGCAGTCATAAAGGAAAGTGGTTCAATGAACAACGTCTCCTAGGTACTAACAGTCTTAGAAAATGCAAATGATTGCAGAAAAACTACTCCGTGAATACAGTCACAAGTTACTGCACACGCACTCAAGGATGGAAGAGGAAAATGAAGAGATGATAGTAAATGAATCCTATGAGCCCATCTAACACAAAAACTCCTAAACCCAGCAATATTATCTTAATTTCAGTAAGCGTTAAAATAATATGAATGATTAAAATTAAGATTAATCAATAATTCCAATTTCCATAATTAGGAGCATCTACTATATTGTACCAGACCATTGCATTGACCAGCGGATTGCTTAAATCTTTACAAAGCACTAGCGTTCTCTTTCAATTAACTTATAAGATTAGTTCTAAGTGCAATTTTTGATGGGAAATTTAGAGTTATAATAGAGTTATCATTATAATCTAATTTACCGCATGAAATATTTTCTCTAATGATTTTAATTTAGCAGAACCTATTAGCAAAACCTTTTTATTAACATACCTAGTAGTTAACTTACTGGATACTAGTAGCAGTAGGTAGAATGTGTAACCGTAACAGTGTGTGTACTAGGAGTTCACCTTCTACTTGTTGTACTAGTAATGTGTTCCTAGATATATAGGTACAGATAATTATGATACATGAAGTATAAGTTATCGTACACAACTAATAAGTAGAGTGCGATTAAAAGTATTCAGTGATGAATCAAAATATATTGGAGAGAAGTATAGCATGCAATAGTTGAGATTATAATGAATACACAATATATGAATATCCAATCAAAAATTCACTTTCAGAACCATCAAAATAAGTCCTTTGAAATAGGCTTTTCTAAATTATTCAATATTCATATCTAAATTCATGGCTGGAAGTAGTGTGTCAGGATTTTAGCGCTAGATTGTTAAAAGCTATGGTCTGGTCTGGTACAGTAAAGATGACAATGCGTCACACCCCTTCACTACAGACAGCTTCTGATAGGGTCCCAGAATGCTAAACTAAATAAAAAAATTAATAAATAATCATATTAATTAAGACCAATCTTTATGAGTTCACAAAGTAGAAATGTGAAAAGGTAGGGAGAAAAATGTCCTTCAACTCTACAGAAAAAATACTAAACATATTAGCATATCTATATATGCAGTCAATAAAAAAATCATAACAACTTAAATGATAAAATAAAATATATCAAGTAGCCAAATATAGTCAAATAAATAGATAGAGGTCATATGACGAAAAATATAGAAATAAATAATGCTTATCAAAATAATGATGTGCCTAACAACCCTAAAATAATAAAAAACTGAAACTAAATCTCAGTCAACTGTTTCTTCCCTAATATCTTGATTGTCTTTTTTCTTGTCCCTTGCTTTCCGCCTATTCTCCCTGTCCGATTAGATTGGCACTTATCACAGAGTTCATCTCTGTGCTTGTAGCCGCTCTACCATAAGATGTTCGTAGAACTGCATCTGGAATTAAAAATGACTTAGTATTATTGTGGACAATAATAGAGATGTAGATACAGATATATAATTATTAATAATTAAATTTCTCAATATTCAATTACCTAGATAGTATTAACCAGATAGTTTGTAGCTGAAACTTTAATGCTCCAAAATTGAAAGAAACATTGATATCTACAGATTATATAGCCTATTAGAAGTAGCTTTTGCAAGTTCAGTATCAACTAAGAATCGGTGAAAATTTGGAATTGGTATACTGTATATTACAGAACAATATGGAAGCATGAACTTTGACTTCAAATACATTTTTCATTTACTACCATATATATATATTATGTATAGTATAATGATATATCCAAAAGAAAATAATAGCTATAATGCTCACCCAGAACACATTTGTGTAATTTCAAATTTTCAAAATTTTCCTTGAGGTATTTGCTCTTCAAGCTATACTTCATTGCAGCAGCTTTTGAGAGAAGTGTTTTCATGACATTGTGAATGACACTTGCTAATTTGGTTCCCCCAACTTCGCCAAGAATTTGCACGAGATGATCCTTCTCTTGATCGTCATTTATAATACTCTCTGTCGCCATAACATCTTTTTTGCTAGAGAGAGGTAGTACTGGTAGCTTTGAACTATAATCAGCTCTTCCTTCACTTCCTCCTCTCCTTTTTAATAGTTTTTTTAAAAATTGTCATGTCCTCTCCAAGGTGACATACCTTAAGAGTTCTTTTTGTGCAGAAATGATCTGATTTTGTTTTAGCTGCATATCTGTGAATAAGTTCAGAAGAGAGTCCAACTTCTCCAAAAAAATTTGGTTAGAAGTAGAAGAGCTTAACTCTGCATTATCTCTGGAGGATCTTGACACTGTAAGGGAAGGATAATATCATTACAAGGATAATGTCACTACTTTCACATGAGCTTTATATGATTTAATTATTATAACACATTTATATTCTTAGTTTGAAATAGATTATACTTAAGAAGCAGGTTATTATTATCTTATTTACCTTTCAATTGTTCACTCTTTGTACGTACTTTAAAATAATATTGTAGTCATATATTCTAATTATTTAGAAATACTATTGCATTGCTTTGGAGAGGAAGTGAACTCAAAATTATTTTTCTATTCCAAACGTGTTAATTCATATTAAAATACTTTATTATGCACAAATAGTTATTCTTATGATCAGGGTAGTTTGGTTTAAACCATTTGATTTAAACCATGGTTTAAACCAAGCTGAAAAAACCATGGTAAATTTTTTTTATGTTTTTTTTAACCTTTGCAGCTCTAAAATCATTTTTAATTTACCATTAATCATCAATATTATATTTATATCATTTAAAATAGTTTTGTTAAACCATTTCAATGAATAAATATATCATGTAGCTATCTAAAAATATAATTAGTGAATTTTAGTAGTGTCATTTTTTAATGGAAGACATTAAGACCAAAGGAAAATAGAAATATGGACAGGGTTTTCTCCTCACAATACTCTGTTATCATTTTATAAATTTATTTTACATAGTGATTTAGTGAATAACAAAATAAAGTCTCGAGTCACACTGAGATATTCAGCTAATATGTTGTATTTTAGTTTAAAACTTTGAATATCTACATTTAAAATGTAAACCAATGGAAATATAAGAATTCAAGAAATATTTGAACCTAGCTTATTTAAAACTTGTTTTGAATTTTTTTAACCAATTTTTAATTTGTCTAACTTTACAGTAGACTAGCAGCTATAAGAATTATTCACGAATTGGTAGTAAAATGTTACATTGCATCTGCATTACTTAATTTTTTCATAATATATCTAAAATAAATCATTTTTTTCCCTAATTTATCAAAATATGAATGATGTTTTGTATTGTTAACCATGTTATGAACTAATCAGCATCTTTGTGCACTTTTAATAAATAATTCCATATAAAAACCAAATAAACCAATAACAACAATTGGTTTTAAACAACCCTGCTTATGATTGAATTTTTAAAATAGAAAAGTGGTACACTTATGTAGAAGTTTCAGTCTTAGTGGTGTAAACCAGAGCACCACTATGTTAGCCAAGCAGTAGATTGAACATTATTAGGCGAATTTCTATTGGTTGAGTGCAGTCATTATTCTAAAATTACCAATTCTTAAATACTGAATTGGAATGTTCTTTTTATCTTCATAAAGACTTTCATAATAATCTTTGATTTAAAAGCTATTTCTCTAATAATGAATATATATTATCTGTTAACATAAATAGTGGTGATACTGTGGCAACATTAGCTTCTGAATAAATTGTGAGATCTAGAACGAAAATAAGATTAAATATATTGTGTTTTAATATCTATTACTCAAAAGAATGAACTTTTATAATTATACAAAAAAGACAATGCCAGAAGATGATTCAATTTTGCAAAACAATTGAAACTTTTTTTAGTAAACTGGCATTATAATTGATAATCTTCACTATTGCCACAATTTTAATGCTTTCATTTTATTAGGACCTAATACAGATCATGTACAAAGTGAAATATGATAATTAAGTGCAGAAACATGGAAAGTTAATTTAAGTAGTCATTTACCTACAATCATTGGTAATAGAGGTGTAGCTGTGCTTCCTCCTTAAATCCTTAGAAGGTGTGAGAGTCATCCGAATCCGCATCTTGAGTGACAATGGCAGTCGATTCTCGTCTACGTTTAGGTGGAGATTCCACTTCATTGAAACTCACCACTCTTGATCGCTTACTACTTGCACTATCCGACTCTAAATCAGACGCTAATATAGCTTCCATGAGTTTAGTCTCCATGTCATTATAGTTGGTTGCAGTTCCAACAATACTGCATTGGTATTTCTCCCAAAAGTCTGAGAAATGGATATTATTTTTAATATATTTGTGGTTTGCAGGACCTTTTGGCCAATAGGAATATGTTTTTGTACCTTCAAGGGTAATCCATCTAGAAAGTACTCATTTCTAAAAAATACAATTTTATACATTATGTCTGATTACTATCTGAAACATTGAAAACAAGTTTAAGATAATGTAATTATAAGAGTGAAATGACGATATGCTTGGAATTTAGAGTGAAGTTCATACATTTTGCTTTTATATCAGCAGTGTCAACTCTAACAATTTTAGTTCTATCATCCACCGAAACCATATCAAGAAAACTCGAATCACATGGGTAACTGATAACAGGGCTCAAGTTCAAGTATTTTTTCAAATATATCTCAGACCCATTGATCTTAAGAACATGCCCGACACTGCCATCTTTGAGAATGACACAGTCATTTCTTGAATCGCCGGGAATAATCTGGCACGATCTAATTATAAGATTTTTACATGTGCTTGAGCTAGTTTCAAATGATAAATGACCGACCGGTCTCTGTTCTTCAGTACGCAAAGCTATTTGTTGGAGAGGCAAATTTCCACTTCTCAGGCGCCTTTTAATTCCACCAAGTGTACTCTCATACTTGAAAGCACTGAATGAATCAAGAGTACCATAACGATTGATGTCTTCAAATAAGTGTTGTAGTATATGCACATTATATACTACATTTGAATTTCAATATACTTTCGAGTAATCTGAAACATACTTCTGGATGAGCTTTCGAGCATATACTAGGTAGTCAGTATCTTTTACCAGTTCAGAACTATTATAAATCCTTATTGCATACACTAGAAGAAGAAAATGCTTCAAATATTTCTCATCGATTTGATTAGAAATAACAAATGCTCCATAGTACAACAAAAATGTTCTTAATTCACTAGCTTTAAATTTGTCCAACTCTTTCAGAGATCTCGGCTTTCTAGTGAATTCTCTAGGGAAGGAACTTCGCACAATTTCAATCAAATCGTTCACAATCATTTTTTGGTTAGAAGATAATTTGTATGGAACTTTATTGCACCAGAAATTCAAAAGTCTTCTCACATTACCAAGATAAACACAATGCATTCCATCTATGGTGAATTGATTTACCATATCTTTATCCAAATGTTCAAGTGGAGATACTCTTTGTTCTTTAGAACGAAATGTAGCATCAGTTCTTGAAGTCTCATTAATATCAGGGTAGGATACAGAACTTGCTACATAAACTCCTTTGGTAGTACATCTCTCACAAGCAAAGTACCCACCGTGGGTTTTAACTTGTTTCATAAAAGAACGAGCTGGTGCATCGCATGTAAAGTAATGAATATTTACATTTATTATGTTCCTTTTAAAATTCATTTCATTTTGACACAGTAATTTCAGTTCAGAGCAAAATTTGTCAAAATATATGTCAATATTTGGCTTTGATTTTCCAAATAAATTTTTTACTGTTTCATATATTGACAATAAATAAAAATATATTATAATTTTAGAAGTTCCAATTGTTTTGAATTTTATTTTAGAGTGTTTTCGTGATGAAGTTACGTACAATGTGTCTATTCTACTTCTAAGCTATGTACTAGATCTAGCCTCGCACGGCTCTCAATATATAGGTGACAAGAAATAAAAAAATTATTTGACCATATCAAAAGTTTTTCAAAACGTGTTTATAACCATTATCATCGTTAACACCAGATATTATTTCAATAAATTCCCCGTGATTATTTGATTAACAGTTAAATTTTAATGAGACCGGGTGTAATTCTTTTGCACCCCACCCCGTACGAGACTAATAGGTAACAGCGACAATATTAATGTAGCTAAAGTATATCGGGTGATTCATTTAAATTGTAACTGTAGCATAATTTGATTATGGTTAATTGTTGGATTACTATAATGAAATTTTTTTGTTTTGTAATTATAATTGTTCTATAATCAAAACTGATTAATTGCAAACAATCGTAATGGAAAATATTAACTCAAATGAAAGTCGTTATAATAGTTATTGTTTTACTGACTATCCAACTGAGCCTAAAACAGTTTTAAAATTACATACTTAGATACATTTGAAAACATGTAAGGCCATGTGCTACATCTTTGATATTTCTATATGCCTAAATTAAACGTATAGTCCATAAATACCTATTGTTCAAGATAAAAACTTGATATGATAAAACAAATGGAAATTCACTTTTTGCCATACGATTACGCAATCCAACTGTTCCAATTTCTTTAACCATGACTGTTAGTCAGTCGAGAGAGCTCCAATGAACTAAATATTAAATTCGCAACATGCATATATGGTTCATTAAAATGTATGTAAAGCAGGTTGGAAACTTAAAACTGTCAATGCAGTTGGTAATTATGATCACATTGACGTGATTTCTCATTTCATGTTTTCTTGTTCCAATAATTTTGAAACTATTAATATTCTAGTACTAGAACTTTTGGTGTGATCAATAATGTATATTACTTATGCCACACAAAACTTTATAGTCATAGATCATAATCATTTCTTGCAATACATATTCTAGTATCTACTGCAAAAAGTTAGGTATCAATCAATTTCAGTAATTTGAGGAAATAAGAATTTCAATATTCCTGATGCTCAGATCAATGAGGAACTAAATCAAATTATTTCTTGTTACATATTGGTAATTAATATTGTACACAATATCGAAAATCTAGCTCTGAAATAAGCAAATAAAACGAAATTATGTACCTACAGGTATTCTTTGCTACTAAAGAACAATTTGCTACATTACAGCTCAAATTATTGATTAAGATTTTCAATGTATAACAATTATATTATCAAAAACAGAAAAAAAACAAGAAAGTCCAGAAAAAAAGGAAAAAACTTAAAAAACAGATTAGGTGTATATTTTTCTAATATGTATTTTTTTCATAGGTATATATTTTTTTGATATACATTTTTTAATAATTATTTTTCAATATATGTTTTATTCATATATATTTCATTCATAAATATTTCATTCATAAATATTTTTTTTAATATAGGGCCTATATTTTTCTCATATATATTGAAATAAATAAAATATAGACCAACCGGGGATTTAAATATATTAAAAACAGAAATGTCACATTTCCACCATGTTGGTACCGCATGTAAGTTCGAGCATATGGGTTGTCACATCTCCCAGACGTGGGTTTTATCTGCAATTTCAATTGATAGAAAAGACACATTGAGCTAATCTAGTGCCCATCTTCTTCTACCATGTACCACGTTCAACCCACTAACCCATGTAGTGCCCACGTGGGGCCAACATAGACTGGTTGGTTGGGTACCTAGGTAGGATCATCAAATTTCTCTCCATTTTTGATGATTTTCTTTGATTACTCTCCGAAATTAACATTATTAATTATAGATAAGAACTAATTAGACATTTTTTTGCCATTTCATTTCAAAGAACAAAAAACTGCTGATATTTCTCACCAATAAAATCTCGGGCAATGTTAATTAATGGCAGGATAGGAAAACATCAAGCAAAAGTTGGGGGATGACATGTTTCAAAGTATGACAGGAAAGCCAGTCTTCAAATTGTGTCAAATCTGTCTGAGCCAGACTGTATTTGGTGCACTGAACTCCTCTGACTTTTCCAAAAATTTGTAAAATATCTGCCAACATTTCCTGATATTTTGGCTAGTCCTCCAACATGTTTCCAATTTCCCCTCCAAAAATTAATGGTTATATAGGGATACCAGACTGTATAGTCTGTATTTGAAGGAATAAATACCTAAAAGTCCTCAGACATTGCAAGATATTTATTTTGGAGATTTGAAAAGTCCTCCGACAAATCTTTGGAATTTACCACCAAATACAATCTGGTCTGTCCAAGATTTGATTTTTAGGATAATTTGTCTCCAAAAGATTTTCAAATCTGTCTCCAAAATTTTCCAAAATGTCTCCAATAATTACATGTAAACATAGAAATTAATTAGGAAATTGTCTACAAGATCTTATAAAGATAAATTTTCCCTCAATTCATCACAGCACAATACCATAGCTTATAGATTTAACACTTTTATACTCTATGAAAATATCTGAAAAACATACAACTAGTTTAATACCATGATGGTAAATAATGAACCTAACTGCTAAGCACCTGACATTAGAATGATTGTTTGAAATTCCCGTCCTTACTGATATATACTTTCTCTGAGTTTAGAACTACTTAAAAATCAATCAACTACTAACACCTGTATAGGTCTAGGCCTTATGTGTAGTTAAGTTTTCAGTTTCTAATACATTTAACTTGAAGTATTCTATTACAATGTGATTCCATTGAGTCTTGAGACTATTTTTTGAGTGATTTTCTTGTTATTTAAATGTGTTTTATAACTTATTTACCTCTCCAAAGTCGCCAGTGGGATATTTTACCTACTAAATTTTTCCTTTTGGAAAGTCTCCAGCCCATGTTTCACAGTGTGTCAGTTAAAGACAATTAATTGGCTTCAATTTCAAAACTCAGATTTCCAGATGGGTCTAGTTGGCGGGTAATACCTAATATATGTATAAGTGTTTTCGGCATTTATAAGGACCGCTAGTTAATTGGCTTATAATTTTGAATTAATCCATATGCTGCCATGTTAATTTTCGCTTGAAATCATCCAACTTTGAACTCTGAGCCAAATTGGCTTGGAGCAAAATAGCAATAAGCTATGATAAAAATTGTAGTGATGCAAACACATTAATTGTGTATGCATAACTGCTATCATGAACCTATATGATTGTGTGTAAGTAACATTCAAAGTTAGTTACCGATCGACTCGCACGAGATACACACCTTATCTCAAGTCTTAGTTAGTGAGACCATTACTTGTGAGTGTTCTAGTGAAGTTACACAGTGTATTTACCATTGCTTGATAATCGAATATATTCTCTTTAAAGTGTTAATTATACTAAGTCATTACCCTAAATACAGTTAAGCTTGGACCAGAGGCCTGAGGTCGGAACCATATTGGCAAGGTGGTTCTAGGGCATGGTACCATGAGTATTTAGTAGAAAGAGATATATTGAGAAAAAGTAATCTGAAAATAGTAAACAGAGTAAGATTCTAATCACACGTAACCCATATAGTGAACCGTTAGAAGGTTCCACAGTTGATGAGATAACCCCACAGGGGGACCCGTCACATTATTGGCCGTATGGTGCGTGATTAACCCAGCAAACATTGCAACGTCGGCCGTATGCTGGCGTGCATCGGTAACCTTATGGCAACGTCGTGCATCGGCAAATTGATTCATTTCGACATCGGCACAACGTCGGCTACACAACATACGGCCGTCGGATGGATATTATTTGTCGGCAGGACGTCGTTCCTACAACAGTCGGCCGACAGATTAATATTATTTGTCGGCACGATGTCAATACCCAACAATCGGCCGCTTGATGGATATCAAGTGTTGGCACGATGTTGGCAAAACATCTATAATTATACACGCAAATTGATTTTAAGTATCTTTTGCTGCGATGTTGACTAAACATATAAGAGCCGCTTCGTACCTATTATACTGTATGTTTCAGGCCGTTTTCCATTATATACCTAACTACTAGTGTACTTCCGTATTAAAATATATGGGGTATCAAAAGTAAATTATATAAATAGAAGGCTAGATGTTTAAAGAAAAAAAAATTGTAAAAAAATTTATCTAATTTTTTTGGTAAAATATTAGGTACAAAATTACACTTGAAATTTTTTTGCTAGCTATAGAAATATTTATTTAAAAATATGTAAAAGAATTTACAAATATAAATTTTTTTTATACCATCAATTAGGTATAAATCATAACGAGTTTGAATTAGTCTAGGTAATAATATTGAAAATGAAAAATCATTAATTCAATTGAACCTATGTGTACCTACAGTGATAACAAATATACATATACATTTTAGTTACTCCTTACATAATATTTGGTGATATATTAATTCTTTCCGTTCATATTACGAACTTTTTCATAAAAAAAACATTAATTTTTGACGTAGGTATATCACAAACATTTGCCGCATAGTGAATTATATATATCCAGAACGTTCTTTTAAAAAGACCTTAATTATATTGATATCGAGGAATCGAGGATTTAAATATTTTTGGGAAACCCGATCTCAGATTTAGTTTATTGATTAAAATTATCCAGTACAAATTTTGTGAAATACTTTGGTAACTGGATGAAAATAATGCTATCTATATACCTAGAATTAGTTATCGTGAACTTTGAGCGTCGACATTATTGGAACAATGCGAGCGCAGCCCCAGTGTATAACAGTATACCTACTATATGTAGCGTCAGTCCAACGTCAGTCTAAATTTGTTATACGCCAGTTTAATATTTAATATGTACTACCATAAATTTGTTAAACAGACTGATTGCATTTCGTATGATTTATAATTAGGTACCCATTTTATCGAAATATAAAAGGTGTATTAGAGCCAAAGAGAATTATCAACCCAGTTATTCTTCTACCTAACACAAATAGGTAAGTTCCTAGATACCTAGGTATTTCAATTTTTAAAATTAAGGTACCTACCTAAAGTATCTCTATTATATTCTATACCTACCTAGCATGTAGGCTATGGCCGGTCTTGAGTTCAGATACCTACAATCTCCGTTATCTTTCATTTTAATTTATAATGAAAATCATTACCTAGGTACTACTTAGATATGCTATCCGTTCGACGATATACCTAGTATTTTATGAAGTGTCATGCCAAATTGTACTTCGGTAGCTTATTTGTTTGATGGTAAATTTGGGTCTCATCATGATATCATCGATTCATCGTCGACATAATGTCAGCCAAATATACTCTGCTTGATTGATAATATAATATTAGGTACCTTTCCGTACCTAGGAATAGGGGCTAGGGTCAAATTATCATTAATAACCTAGGTTGAAGTTGAACCTTAAGGTACCTAGACATTATTATTGTTGCTGTAACTGTAATCTGATGTTCATGAAGTTTAGTTTGTACTCTGTAGACTCTAGACTGTAGCTAGTTATGTGTGCACTGAACTGTGAACATGAAGCTATCAATTCATGGTCCATATCAAATAGATTGGCTCTGAATGCTGATAAAACTGGCGCTGTTCTCTTTTCTAATAGACTCCATGATGTTGATCCAGAATGCGGGATAAGTTTGGGGGGTGCTAGAGTGAATTTCCTTGACCGTGTTCTGTTTTTGGGTGTCACTATTGATAGCAAACTAAAGTTCGGTGACCATATTAATGCTGTGTGTGGTAAACTTTCTAGGGTGGTTGGCATCATGTATAGGGTAAGAGAATACTTGTCTGTGAAATCTTTAACAAATTTATATTATAGCTTGTTCTATCCATACTTGATTTATGGTAATATTTTATGGTGCGGAACTTATAATGCTCACCTTCATACAGTTGAGATGCTGCAAAAGAGAGCATTGAGAATTATTACAGGTAGCACTTATTTAGCTCATACTGAGCCTCTTTTTTCTAGCACTGCTATTTTGAAGTTGAATGATCTCCATGACTTTCTATTGTTGTTGTATATGTTTAAGAATAGAAGCAAATTTGTCTCTTCCAACTTGAGATATGAAACTAGACATGCCAATGATCCTTCAATTAGTTCCCACAGATTGACTCTAACTGAGCACAGTGTACACTACTCGGCAGTAAAACTGTGGCGTTCTCTGCCTCCGCATATAAAATCTATAAACTCGTACAGTATCTTCAAAACAACATTAAAAAAATATTATGTAGATAAATATGCTAGTGTAGTTGTGTAATTACTTTTTAACTTTTTCATCAGTTTGATAAATATATATTTTTTTCTTGTCGCTATAATTCATAGCTTAATTATTGTATTATAGTAAATAGGAACCATTTTTTACCGCCATGCTGTTTAAATATTTTAATCATTTTCTTTTAATTTTGCCCGAAAATTTCTTTTCTAGAAATTATATAGGGGCTTGTTGAATTGTAGATTTTTTTTTATACTTTTCTTCAATAAATATCCTTATCCTTATCCTTATCCTTATCCTCTTCTCAGACTTCTGATTTTTTAAGAACCTGGAGAAAAGATATCAATTTTCCTTAATTTTGGCCACCTAATTCTCCAACATTTTTCATGCTAAAAATAATGAGTAAAATTTTTGGTAATAGCCTTATAGGAATAAAGAGCAAAAAGTCCTCTGAGAGACTGAGTCTCTGACATGACAAGAAACTTTATTTTGGAGTTTGTCAGTGCAGACTCATTCAGAGAACTTTTTACTATATATTCCTATATAGGTAGTATTAGTAATTGCTAATTAATGATGATATATATTAATAATACCATTAATTTAAATACTTATTTTAGGAGGAAAAATGTTGGACAGTTGGAGCCTTGGAAGATTAGTCAAAGTAAGAAAAATGTCTACAGCTTTTTTTTTTTGTTGACTTATACCAGCGTACAGCAACACTAGTAATAATGCCTACCTGAAGGCTTAACCTAATTAATATAGCCTATTATGAGTATTATCCATGTTACAGAGTATGTCAGTTAAAGCCAATTAATTGGCTTAGGTCCTAGGACTTACTACTTAGGTGGATTTCAAAAGGCAAAACTGAGATATGTCTAATTGGCTTTAAATTTTGAATCAATTCCTATGTTCCTATGTTAATTTTTGTTTGAAATCTTCAAAACATGAGCCAAATTCTAATTGGCTTGGCTCAGAATTTTATTGAAATGTTGGCTCAAAAATTGGCTTACAATTTTCCAGCCTCTGAAACATGGCCTATCAGTGTACTAGTGAGCACCAGGTTACTAATAAGTATCTGTGACTGTATGATTGAATACTTCACCATAATTCATAAATATTTTAAATTATAAAGAAATAGTCAAAAAAATTGATGGTTAACTAACACTAGGTACTGCCTACTGGATGCATAGAAATTATGCATTTTTTGCCAATTTTAGGTATTTCTTTAAGCACAACTCTGAAATCTTTGCTAATAATTAAGGCTATTGTTAGCAAATTTGTACTGCTAATATTAGTAATATACCAGTTTGCAAAGTGTGTCGAATGTCACCAAAGATATATGGAAATGTTTTTTGAGGGGAAATATATCTGTGCTAGATCTTAGGTACTATTTTGTAATTAATTCCTATATTTACATGTAATTATTGCATACGTTTTGGAGATACAGCTAGCTTGCTAACTATAGATAAAGAAATACAGTATCCATCAAATGACTAAAAAAGGATTGTACTTATTTTGAAAATTAAGGAAGTTGATAATACATTTACATGCCAATAACAATGTACAGCATTGATAGTGTGCAATTAAATGAATTAATTGTGTGAAATGGAGATAATTTTATTAGGATAGTTCAATCCAAATTTAAGGTCTTAATTTATAGAAATTGTTTTGAAATTAATTTCTCATGTAAAGTTAAGAATGATTGTAAATATATTTCATATAACTAGCTGCATTACTTTATTCTCAAGCTTGCAAAGTTGTGATTATCTTCTTTTTGACAAATAGCTATAAGATGATTGTTGTTAAGTTTTGATGACTGTTCCATAATACTGATACCAACTTTTTCCTTTATAGTTAGCTGCTGATTTACATCAAGCTGATGAGGTATGCAGGCACTCTTCTGTCAGAAATCCCTCAAAGGAATAGCCATGGACTGCTTGGTGTCAGTGAAGATTGGCAAGAAGAACTCTTTTGTCTTCTAGGAGGAGGTGAGCCAGAACCTGTCTATGCTGCCTACTCCTCTGTGGATATCCCAATGCAGGTGTGTCTTCATCATTCATTTAACTCTAGATAATGAAGATCTGACATTGAATAACTTGCATATAAAGTAATAAACTTTAATGTAAGAACTTTGAATAAATGTATAAATTCAAGAATTTGCATGGTACAAACTTTTAAAATCTTAGTCTGCAATCAATTGGGCCATTAGTTTTCTAAAATTGATGGCTATTTATGGTAGATTAAAGAAAATTTGTTCTGTAATTGGGGTAGTTCTTTTACTCAGGAATCTACATTCACTATAGAGGAATTTTACTGTATTACATGCAAGGTTCACTTTGAATATATCACATGTTCTTGTGAGTGATATGCGAAGTTGATCTTAAAAATATCTTATATAATTAATTAAAATTTTGAATGATATAATCAACTCATAACTTTTGACTTTTGGTTATTTGAACAGATAGCCTTTTTTCCATAAGTACTGTTTTGGTTAATAATTTCTTTGTCTTTTCAGCCAAGTACTTCGTGTGCAAAATGTGTGACGTCATCACTCTGGATCACATGAAGGAAGAGCAGATCGAAATGTACGCTCACATTGCAGAGATTGACCGCAAGGGAGAAAAGGTCTTTGAGACCTCCACTCTCAATATGGAGGGAGTGATGTAACTCTAGGAACTCTGTCTGCGATCAGAAGCTTTGAGGAAAGAAGATTGAGAGTTTTCTTAACAGGTAAAGAAAGTGGTGCATTGACTACATTACCGTGTGCTGGCATGCTTTCAATAACCTTTATGCTCCCCAGGAGATCTATCTTAAAGCTGGTTGTGGTGAATGGAAGAAAAGAAGTATAGCTCTAAAATTATGCTCTTCCACTACAAGGTCTTAAATTTCGTGTTAGGTAGGCTTCATTTACTATCACCTTTGCATTTTCCTCCTCCATCCGTGAGTTCAGTCACAGATTCTTATGTCTATTTTCGTCACATTCCTTGATAAGTGGCTATATTCACGGATTAGCTTTTCTGCATCCATGAGCATTGAGCAAGGTTATCGACGGTGGTAAATGACATGATGACTTTGCTCATGTAGCCACTGTCCTTTCTGACTGCTTCTTCCAGTCCCTTGTACTTGTTCACTTTCGAAGTCAGTGATATGACCAGAAATGGTCGGAGCAGACGTTAAACCTAAAATTATTTATCACTTGCAACTTCTAACTTTCTATTTGAATAAATATTGAGAAATAACTTATTAATAGTCTATAATATGCTAGTTACATCAATAGCTATTATTTTTTGTATAGTTTATACGAGGTATATTAGACCAATTCTGCAACAATTTATCAATGATTATTGTTTCATCCATCAGGCAAACTTCGCTGACTTCATATTACTGAAGACGCTGAAGTAAATTCAAAGTCTTGATGAATGATGAGAAA
The DNA here is from genome assembly GCA_947561585.1 of Caprella mutica. Classification (NCBI taxonomy): domain Eukaryota; kingdom Metazoa; phylum Arthropoda; class Malacostraca; order Amphipoda; family Caprellidae; genus Caprella; species Caprella mutica. The sequence goes on from CANNZV010001724.1 coordinate 73,753, forward strand.
GACAGGAACAATGTTGGCATCTATGTTTTTCATGAATGGACTGAGACAGAACAGGTGAGAACAGTGATAGTTGAGCTCCTGGTCTTTACAGTAATCCAATTGGCAGATTTTATTTATAAGGGAACCGTGAATTTTTAGATACAATTAATTATTTATAAGGGATTTGCTTATATCTTATTCATCAACTTGTTCAAATTCTAAATTTCATTTCTCTTCCTTATCATATCAGACTCTGACTTCAGCGAGTTAACTCAGAAGATCTCCAACTGTGAATGCAATTACTGGCAAGAGCGTGAGACCTCTATTCAGAGGGAAAGCAGACCTAAGAGGCACGAGAGAATCACTACTGACAAGAGGTAAGTAAATACAAAAGTGATAGATAGCGCTACTCAGAAATAGTGATGAAGAGTAGTGTGATGGGTATTGCTGTTTGGATATTTCTTTTCTGAAATTGAATGTGCTGAAAGGACGATTGAAAATTGTCTTTGTTCTGAAGAAATTTATATCTGCAAAAATGACTTCGGTACCAAATTTTTACAAATAATAATGTTAATTTCTCTACAAATTTATATCCTATACAATTTTATTCGTTCCCGCAGGACTAAATTCGAAAATGAACCTTTGAGGTTCGTGCGAAGAAGCAGCATACAGGTCAGGCTGTTCCAAGGGTTAGATATGCTTCCCTAGCACCCAAATACGTACGAGGGGGTTCATCCTTATAAGGACCAAGTTGAAGGCTTTGGTGGAGAAGGCCATCAAGGAATGTCTACACTCTGATGCCAAAGCATTTGTTCCGTAGAAAGAGAGGCTTTAACACGAAACAGAAGTGATAAAATGTGTGAAATAAATTTAAAAGACATCTGCTGTATTATTTCATTTGCCTTTTCTTTATAAATTTTATTTAATTTCAGAAGTCATTATAATATACATAATGGAACATTATCCAATAGTTATAATTTGTAATATTCCAAATTTAGGCAATTCTATTTTCGAAATCTTTATGCAACTACTAGCCGCCATCTAAAAGATCCTGGCAAACATCGTTGTACCGATACTAGCCATCATCTAAATGATGACTGCACTCCGACACTTTGCCGCTCGTTGCCGACATTGGCCTGGTTGCACGGGTACGTTGACCCAGCATCTTGCCGACGTCTTTCAGTAACTGCAAGATGGTAAACGAATGTTGGCCGATGCTGGCTAAGGTCGGATGCCTTCATCATTTAGACATTGGCTAGATGTACCACTGTTTGCTGGGAAGTAATTCGAATTTAATGAACGGAAATTCAATTACTAAAGTAAAAGTTTGAAAGCTTTGTAGTTTACCAAAAACTAAGTTAACCATCTGATTGGAGAGTATTTGATTACAGCAAGACCGGGTTTTGCGACCCTATATGACGGTACGATTCAATTAAGGTGTTCAGTTTTTGTGATAAAATATAAAGAATTTTCAACTCAAGATCAAGCAAAAGGCATCTCGAAAATTATCGGAAGGATAAGGAGAGTACAGGTGGCCTAATTTGAAATTTGAATGAGAGCAGAGACAATCAGTGAGACTAACCAGTCTGGAAAAGTCTGGAAAACACGGAGGAAGGAAGCGATGAATTAAAGGGTACAGGATTGCACGTTGGCGAATGGTGATGAAAAACATTCGATTATTCAATAAACAACATGCAAAAAAGCCGCAAAGAAGAGAAAAATCCATCCAAAAGAAGGAGTCCTAAACAATCTAATATTGATAATTTTTGTGCAGAAAATAGAGGATTACTTGGAGAATACTTGACAAGAGTTCATTCGAATGAAACTAATGAGAGTCAAACAGAAAACTCCAAGATATACTCCTCTCCAGAAATATATTGCCGCCAATATAATTGTTGGCACTTCTGCACAGGGTTATGATTTCATGTTCAAAATTCTTCCTCTTCCATGCAAGGAAACTGTTATGAAATTACTCAGAAATCTGAAGAGCACCCCTGGAATGGAGTCTGGAAATAGCGAAATGCTAAAAATTTAAGTAAATCCAACAGACGACTATAAGAGAAAGGCCTTCATTCCTATTGATAAAATGAGCCTTAGAAAAAGCCTTGCTTATGACCAACCTTCTGATACAATAATTGGCTTCAAAGACAATGGAATTGAAAGAAGTAATATGCTGTGCACTCATGCACTCACAGTCATGGCAGTAGGTGTCTTAAAGAAATGGAAATATCCCATTGATATTTATCAGATGGGTTGATGAAAACAACTGAGTTAATAGATGTAATCAAACAATCTATTACCAAGTTGGAACAAGCTGATTTCGAGGTTCTTGGAATAACTAGTGACCAGGGTGCAACTGCGACATTTCTCAAGTTCTCATTCAACGAAAAGAACTACTTCATTTATAGAGATCCACCTCATCTCATCAGTCTGCCAGGAATTCATTGGAAAAGGGGCATGTCTATGTTCCACAGTTTAAAGAACCTGCACAGTGGCAGGACATCAAACAGCTATACTCCGAGGATCTAAAAACGAGCATAAAATTAGTTCCACGCCTAACAGAGCAACATCTGGCAGATTTAAGATTTTCAACCAAGATGAAACTAAAGCTAGCGATGCAGGTGCTTCCAAACTCAGTGTCAGCAGGACTGCAAGTGATGTCAGAAGCTGGCCTAACGCGTGTCAGAAGCTGGCCTAATGCGAAGTTCTGCATCTGCTACTACACAAAACGGACGAACGACACATTTGATGTCCTCAACTCTTCAACTCCGCTAAACCCCACGCCTCTGAGAAAACCTCTACATGTGAATTCTCCATCCATTGCGTTTTTGGAAGAGACGAAGGAATGGCTCGAAGTTTTGGACATTTTAAATCCTAAACGTCGGTGTTCCTCTCTTACAGGACTAATCCAAAGCATTCAAATTTGCTTGAAGCTCAATTCCAAACTGACTGATGAAGGATTTCCCTATCTTTCAACTCGTAACCTCTGCCAAGATGGACTGGAATTATTTTTTGGCAAGGTGAGACAAAGGACCAAATTCACTGATGCCTACTCCTTTTGCAACAACTACGCAAAGGTAACAACAACATCGCTTATAAAGGAGCCTGCAAAAGGGAATTGTGAGGTAACGGATGAAGATGAACTTTATGTTTGGGCCAACAACATTGATGCGGTTCACCTTAATGCTACTATAGAATTGATGACAATTGTGAGTAAAACAAATTTTCTTGTCTAGCCTACCCTTTTTCAAATCCAATATGATTGTTACAAGCTGGCAGCGTAAAAGATTTCATAATCTTTGATAACTAATGCAGAATAATTCATGCATAAGTAGAAATTGCCATCAAGCTATAGCTAATGATTCGCTGGTATATTCTTATATAACTTAATCTTTTTCTATACATTTCAGCCAAATCCCACACCACCACGAGATTTAATGTCATTGGAAGAATCACAAATTACAGAGATGCTGCAATTTAAAGGAGAAGTGAAGCTCTTTGGATCCATGAACTGTGACACCGTTTCAAACAATGTATCAGCATATTTTGCAGGATATGTAGCTGCCAAATTAAATAAGTATCATTTAAGAACTCAGAAGAAATCCATGCATGAATGCAGTGCTTCTTGCAATATTTTCGCTTCCCAAAGTGATGATTTGCATCTTTTTACGTCCTTTAAGGAGTTTGAAAATAAATCAAATTCACTTTAGGGGCTCAAGTACTGTAAAGAAGCATTCATTGATGTAGTTGTTAGTTAAGAGAGAGTGGTTCTCTACTCTCTCCATAACTTTCCCTATATCCGTGGCTTCAATAACACTGTACGTAAGTTAATCAAAACTCACTGTAAACACCTCACATTTTGCAATACTCCAATATGGTATCCGGTAAATTCATCGCCGGTAAATTCATCGCCGTAAATTCATCGCATGGTAAATTCATCGCGTGGTAAATTCATCGCATGGTAAATTCATCGCGTGGTAAATTCATCGCGTGGTAAATTCATCGCATGGTTAATTCATCGCATGGTACATTATAAAATTTAATTGATAAACTTAAATAAACTCTTTGAAAATAATTACGCTGACCTTACTTTATTTTTCGCTGGATTAGGGTAACTTGTTTATACGAATCTGTGCTGTTTGTTTATTTTAAATAATTGGATTTTTAGTTATAGAATGTCATATAATTTTCAAATGTATATCATACAATTACCATAAAATATTTAATATGTGGGTAATTGCATTAATTTATTATTTTATTGTTATGCTTATTTTCCTATAATTTAAATTTATGTTAATTGTCAAATTATGCATTTGTGGAGCTACTTATAGTTTGAACAATAACATAACTGTAAATGCTACACCTCTTTGAAAATATGATCAGCAAAGCATAATTGCCTCTGTAAATGGGAAGCAGGTTTTTTCTAAATATTTAAGAGGTATTTCTTACAATTTATCTTTTTAAAATTAATTTAGATATATTTTTTCTGCAGTTGTAACGATAGAATATCATTTTTAATATTAACGGTTTGCTTTAGAAACGTACATATCCATATATTATTTCGTGAACCGACAATTGGGCCCCGAACGATTGGGCTCAAAGACTAATATATCAATTGCCCAGTTTTTCAAAGTCTACTGTATTAACTTAATTAATGACCATTGCTACTGTAATAACTAGGGATGTGACAATATGAATTTTGCATAAAAATATAGTCCTGAGCATAATTAAAAATAAAGAATATTCCTAATATGAAAAATATATTCTTGTTATGAAAAATATATTTTCAATAGAACATATTCATTTTATGAATAAATACTATTATTCTTTTTAAACTACTATAATTTTTCGGTATGAGATAATTCATGTAAGCAACAAATTTCCTAGTTACGGTCCCACTATAGTGAACTCCTGCGTAGTGAATGAGTTAGGTTGTAGCCAATAGAAAATAAGAATGTAGCTATTTTAGATGAAGAGACAATAGAAAATAAGAATGTGGATATTTTAGGTGAAGAGACAATAGAAAATAAGAATGTGGATATTTTAGGTGAAGAGACAATAGAAAATAAGATTGTGGATATTTTAGATGAAGAGACAATAGAAAATAAGATTATGGATATTTTAGATGAAGAGACAATAGAAAATAAGAATGTGGATATTTTAGATGAAGAGACAATGGAAAATAAGAATGTGGATATTTTAGATGAAGAGACAATAGAAAATAAGAATGTGGATATTTAGGTGAAGAGACAATAGAAAATAAGAATGTGGATATTTTAGGTGAAGAGACAATAGAAAATAAGAATGTGGATATTTTCGGTGAAGAGACAATGGGAAATAAGAATGTGGATGTTTTTGGTGAAGAGAGAATGGAAAATAAGAATGTGGATATTTTAAGATAGCCGCGGCCCACCAAGACATGCTGAAATTATTGGAACATACAAGTCGACTTGAAAGTTAATGTGAATTTGTTGAATCCTGTTCACTGCAGTCAGTGTTCAATATAGAAGAGTTTTATAAATTATTATTACAAAATGTATTCTCATAATCTCATTTTATCCCTACAACTGATCAATTTATCTTAGTTCAATGTAACGAAAATCTTGCAAATTTACCAATTTTATTAACTAAATATTACTGTGACCATTTTTTTAGACGATTTACACTACAAATTGGATCCACATGACATGATTCAAGTTAATACGACTAATTTAAATACTTCAAAGATTTTCATTACACAGAAACATGAGATTAGCATCCAAATGTGATATAATGGGCTTGTTTGTATATATCTTATCAAGTAAATCAATCGAATTAAAAAATTATAAATCTATTTTTGGAGAATATAAAACATATTTCAAAGATAATATTGTCACTACCTTACTAATAACAAAGTAACACTTCTTCATTGTGTCCTCAGCCCAATTTTTTTCTGGGCTTAATTGTTTTGGACCCAATTGTCGGCAGGCCCAATTGTCCTGTGCCCAATTGTCTGCGCACCTATTATTTATAACGTTGCAATGTCTTTTTTTCAAATGATCTATAATTTTCTCCTCTATTATTTGTATTATCTACCTTCCTGTTATATGTCACCGATGATTTACAATATGCGATGAATTTACCTGCGATGAAATTACCATGCGATGAATTTACCATGTGATGAATATACCACGCGATGAATTTACCACGCGATGAATTTACCACACGATGAATTTACCACGCGATGAATTTACCGCGATGAATTTACTGCGATGAATTTACACTGATCCCTCCAATATCAGTGTTCTTGATTTAATTCTATGTAAGATGTAGGGTGGTGTTTCATTTCATCAAATCTGTTAACTCAAAGCTGCTAGAACATCGTTGCTCATCTGACAAAATTATGAAACTTGGTAATAAGTAGAAATTTCTGTAAATATTGTACATCATTATATAGCTGCCTTTATATTTATTTTTAAGACTAGTCATGAAAATGAGTCATATTATTAAGGATAGTTCTTTCTGTACGAATAGATTAATTCATTTGTTAAATGATCATTCATTCTATACATCTAATATTGCATTTTAACATAAATTATCATCTCAGAGTTTATTCAAATTCATGAATACTATGAAGCTTCACTTCATTGAGAAGTGTATTGGTTGGTACTTTTTTTGTGATAAATATTGTTATTCTACCTGTGATAATGAACTAGCTGTTTAATTCTTAAGGTATCAACATACTAAATAGAATGTATTTATTATGATTGCAGTAGCTATCACTATTTATTTTTATGTTGAGCTCGCTGGTTTGAGAAAAATAAAAGCCAAATGTGTTATTAATAAAATGTTATAAAATCTTTATATAAGTCTTTATTTTGCTCGCTCGTTTGTGTATTAGCCGCCCACAGGGGCTCTATCCTGCAGCTATCTGTGGTGAATGGAAGAGAAGGGGAGTGGCGTCCCTTGGGCCCAGAATTGTTGTAGCTAATTTGGATTATGGATTGTTATTTTTTACCATGTTTATCATTTTTTTAAGCGCTAGGGTTTTGTTCTTTAATTGCGAGGTCTTAGATGTGTTGTTAGGTAGGGTCGTAGGCTTCATTTACAATCATTTTTTCATTTTCCCCTTCTGTCCGTGAGAAAAGTCACCGGTGCTTGTGTCCCTTTTCGTCACATTCCTTGGTAAGTGACTGTATTCACGGAGTAGCTTTTCTGCATCCATGAGCATTGTCTCCGAATAAGTGACTTTGTTCATGGAGCCACTTTCCTGTCTGACTGACTGCCTTTTTCTAAGTCCCTTGTATTTATTTTCCTTTTGATGTCAGCGATATGATCAAATTTGGTCGAAACAGACGTTAAACCCAAAATAAAATTAAATTGTGTATTAGCCACATATTTGTGACAACTTAATAATGTCCAGGGATTGAAATCTCAAACATCTTGCTGAAAAAGTGAAATTTCCCATCTTATCTTGAACAGCAAAAATTCTCAAAGAAAGCTAAATATCAAATCATTAGTGACTCATTAATGTCAATTCCCATCAATACTGTCAAGAAAGACTTATTGTAGAGAAATCACTTTCATTTGACGTAGTTATAATTAAATTTAAAATATATGTATTGTATAAGTATGTATTGACATAAACCTGTGACATTTATAATAAATACTACCAATCCAGTATCTGTGCAAACGCAAAATAAATGTCATTGGAGATAAGTATATAATTCTGTTTTTTTTTACTTAGCTATAGCTTACGTCCTCAACCAGAACTCACGTAAACCAGAAAAATTATTCCATTTACAATTTAATTCACTACTCAGATTTTGTGAATAAATACCCCGACAACTTTTTTTTTAATATTCCGCAGTTCAGGAGTTGGAGCGTGGGCATGATATAATAACTTTTAACAGGTATGCTCGCGCGCAGATTCTCCCCAAACCCCCACAACCGTGCGGGAGTATTTTGTGACGTCATAGAAGTGAGGCGTTAGCATGCTATTTTGTTTATATTCAATGATAGATAAATACAGCTTACTACATACCATTTTCATGACATTCTTAGAAAGAATTTTACGGGAATTACGAATATGTCATCTTATTTTCTCTATAATACTTATTTACCCACTTACAATTATTTTTATTTCGTATATTTACATGCATTTGGTATGGCAATATAGGGTCAAGCAGGTAAATTGCGGCACACTTACTAACTTCGGCCTCTAACAATAGTACATCATAGCTTCAAAACACTCGTTTAAAACTTAAATTGATAAGTTAAAGCATGCAGTGTACTTCTTTTGATAGTTATGCAACGTTTTAATGTATTTCGATTCAGAATGTTTTAGAGACTCTTTGTAAAGGGCCGCAATTTACCTGCGAGACTCTAACATGGTATGATAACCATGCTATTTCAAGGAAAAAGAGCACTAAAGTTATATTTATGTGATCTAACCATAAAAATTTATGACCTGTAAAATATAGTAATTCACGGTATTATTAATTCTATATTAGAATCAATTTTAATTCATGTCATATTTTCTTGAGTCACCCCAGATAAGTTTTCTTCAAGGAAGTTTTCTATTATAGTATTTCGTTCTTTGTTTGTTTGTTAGTTAGTTAGTCACGCACACTGATTTCGTCAAGTTGAAATACATTTGAGAGCTGTTATTTCTTCGTTTCATCAATCCCCATATGTTTATAATTATTGCACCAAATCATGTCTAATAACTTAAAAAATTCCCTGAGACTATTTATTATAGAAAACACTAATTTTGAACCAAAGGAAAAATAATTTAATTAATTGATGTTTATTTATTATAATATTCATGTTTATTAAATCTTATTTACCATTTTTCTGATTGCTTAATATTACCTAAATAGATAAAAAGAAAGTATGATAATTGATACTTTCAAAATGAATTTGCTGTACGAGTGACAAAAATTTTATCCACAATACCATTCTCTATGACGTCACGATGCTGTCCCTTTTGCGAGCGTACCTTATAGAGTAGTTATATCATGGAGCGTGGGTAACCTGTACGTACAAACGTACGCACCATTGTTGACATGTGACGTCACAGCCTACCGGGCCACGGGAGTAGGTCATAAGCCCCCCCAGTCAAGAGCCCCCCCCCCCCCCGGTCAAGAGCCCCCCTGTTTTTAAATCCTTATTTACCTATATTATTTAATCCTTATTGACACTTTTGTAGTTCATTACTGATAAGACATAAAATATATGTATATAGGGGGGCGTGCCGCCCCCCGAACCCCCCTGCCAGGTCATTAAACAATCATGAAGTGTGCAGTACAACAATCTAGCGGATACAACAAACTACATTAGCAACTCTCAGTTATTTCTATCTAAGTAGTTCTTCATTTGTTTAACTAGGTAAATGAGGATTAAAAAAACATGGAGGGGGGGGCTCGTGACCGGGGGGGCTCATGACCGGGGGGGCTGTTGACTGGGGGGGGGGGGCTCTTGACCGTGCCCCCCGGGCCACACGTAATATCCCCCTTATAGCTCTGGTATACTATACCTTCTCTGTACTGTGGTCATCATTTTGTCGTAATATAACGTTCGAGAGAACATTTGGTTGCAAAAATTATATATCAGAGCACTCACATTCATATTCATCGTCGAAAAAAAATTCGGATCAGCAACAGTGTCATAACTATCGTAATCACCGTCGCCATCACTGTCTGCTGCGGCTTGCAACTGATTTATTATTCTCTGACGCTTTGACATAGCTGCATAAAATGATTTAGCTTATATACCTGTGAACAACACGAAATTGAACAAACAATTTATTAACATATTTTGTACTGAAATACCAAATTAGTTCATAAGACACGACGGAGTTTCTACCACGAACTGGACTAATTAGTTTACCACAAGAAAATAGCAGTATAAAACCCATAATGCAATAATCAAGTCTGACAGTGATTCTATATGCCTAAGAGTAGTTACTTTATCACTTGTTATTTTTTAAATTAGTTTAACTCACCTGTATTATTCTCCATGGCACTTAAAAAATCTCGAATTTCACCGGTGAACACGCACAACCACTCGCGACGAAGAATACTACCATACTCACCAGGCAGCTAACATAGCCGTTCGGAGCCGTGACAATCGTGTTATCTTCTCTGACTTCTCAGTCAGGCGGCTAACATAGCCGTGACAGTTGTGTTTTTTTGTCGCGAGTGCGCGCGTAAGTCACGAGTGCGACCTGACTGAGTAAGTTAGCACAACAGCTGATGTTAACTTACACATTATTCTTCAAAATACTTTAGGTGTCTGATCATTTTGCTCAATCATTTTCTCATCTTTGGACATTTAACTGATGCAAGAAGATTAATTGATGAATATTTAGGCAACAGATGCATTGCTAAGGACTTAAATAAGCGTTTGGTGGAGCGCGTACTAGATGCGTGCACTATTCCTCGTTTCTCAAACGTCACTGAGCCCTGTGCGAATGCTCCCTGTACTGTCAGTCTGTCGCTAGTAGGACGTCATATGTGTGCTGTGACGTCACCACACGACACAGCGGAACAACAAGGTGCTAACACGATGGTCCCGCTTATACGTTGTTGGTTAGTCGCTACACCGCTTCCTTCTACTAGTACTTCCATGTTCTCAGTGTTGTTTTAGACACGAAGGCGAGTGCATGCGTATGCGTCGATCTCAGAGCTGACAGAGTAAGTTTAGTAACGGTTCTCGTTAGCACAACAGCTGATGTTAACTTACACATTATTCTTCAAAGTACTTTAGGTATCTGATCATTTTGCTCAATAATTTTCTCATATTTGGACATTTAACTGATGTAAGAAGATTAATTGATGAATATTTAGGCAACAGACGCAATGTTAATGACTTAAGGGCACCGTTCCCAGATTTTAAAAAGTTTTTATTATTGAAGCTACGGTTGTGAAACTTTGTACACATATATAAAATGAATTCTAAGATGTTTTCGATTCGACCCATTGAAAACGAGTTATTCGAATTTCGAACAGTGTGTAAATTAATAAATGGATACTACAATTTTGTAGCTATGACATTGTGGTTTTTTGCATTCGATTCTCCACAAGATTCTCTACAAAATGTGGAAGCCTTTTTTTTATTTTTCGAATTGGTTTTCGGATTATTGAAATTTTTAGTGAAAAAAAAATTGAAAAAATATAAATTTCAAAATTCAATATTTTGAAAAATAATTCGCAAATTAAATAAAACTCTTCCAGAGTTTGTAGAGAATCTTGTGCAAAAAATCGTAGTGCCGTAGCTTCAAAATTGTAAAAGTAGTAAGCTGTTGAATGCAAAAATATTGCATTTTTAAAAAGAGTCAGAAATCACACTCAAAGTTATTGCGATGTGTGGCTCTAAATCCCCATGGGTCAAAGACCCACTATTATCCACTCAAAGGTGGGGGTATCATCAGTTGCGAACTGAATCACTGTGGTAAAGTTTGCACATGCAATAACAACCACAACAACAACAACAAGGTTGTTCACATTCACCATTCATTCAAAATCCTCCGGGTTGGTAGGCACAAGAGGTTCCGGGCTCATCACGTCGACGACTTTTCGGTTTCACTTTTGCAGGAGTACTCACATCACTAATCCGTCTCTTATCAGTGATACTTTCAGAAGAGAGACCCATATGAACCAAAAGAGAGCCACGAACATAGCCAAAATTGTGTACAAGAGCGGTATCATAAGTGTTGAACTTAGCTCTTTCGAACTTACAGTCCTTCACTTTGAGACATCTCGCCTACAATTTGGAATGAATGCTCTTTCATTAGCGTTCTGAGTCCTCTTCTTTAAACAGCGACCAAGAAGAGAAGGATCAGTGAGGGAAATATACACCTGAATGATGTGCTTCCGAAGGTCATCACTGATATGAGTCAGGTACAAATACTTAGAAGCATTCGACGTTGGAACAACACCAGCAGCCTCCGCCTGCTTCACCCAGCAGAACGAAGTGTCGCAGTGCTCATGCCTAGGGTTGGAATCTGTGCTGGAAGCATGGTAATAAGAGGACATTATTGAGTTGCGCAGGTCTACAACATTTCCATCCGAAGGGAATTAGCGGATATTTTGACCATAATACGACGTTAGTTTGTCAATATGTAAATCTGTCAAACCTCTCTTACCCGCAAGAGTACTGCGCTGAACTGTTTTCCCCTTTTGTGTCACTTTAGCGGTCTTCAGGGTAGCCTTCAGTTTACGCAGCCGTAATTCAAGACGTTTAGATTCATGGTTTACGCATTCTTCCTTGACGACAGGGACCGAGTAAGGCTCTTCACCACCATTCAATGCAAACACTGCATTGAATGCTGCTGAATCCCCATCGCCAACAAAGGTAACGTACCTGAAGCCTTTCGTCTCAGACCGACTCCATAAACGAATGGCTCCTTCAACCTCCATAGCACCAGACTTGCCTGCGAAATTTTGCTTGCAATTATCATGAGATGCTTTCCAGATAGCGAAATCCTTTTCTGACAGAGAATTCGACATCTTAGTGCACATCTCACAATAATTGTTCAAAACCTCGCAGTCAAGGACAAAACCAGTGTTACATTCAATCACAAAAGCAACTCCAATGTGTGATGTGTGGCCTCTTTTCATCCATGTGCCATCGTAACTCACATGAACTTCTAGAGGCTCACCAGTAACCACAGCATCGTATGTTTTTATAACAGCTGGCAACACCAAACAAAACTGTTCATCATAATACCTGGTCATAACTTCATACAAATAATGCGCACATTCATTGTATGATTTTTTTGACACAGTATGATTTATAGAAAAATTATTCATTATTTTACAATGACCCGCAAATCCACCTCCATTTGATAGTGTTGTATACACTGAACACACAAAATTATCACTCCATTTACAAGGCAAATCATCATAAATATCAACCTTATTGGATGCAGTTTCTAGAACAGTAATATCGCACACCGTGCAGCGAACCCTAATTATATCTCCGGTGGTACGAGTACTGATATCCAGATCAACCTGCGCACCATAGTCAATACAATTTGAACTTGCCCGCAACAGAGACGCCATGACTGATTTAAAAACTAAATACTTGTAATCGCACTTACGTAACTCTCGTTCTGCAAGGGGTATAAGAATTAGTCTCCTCGTCAGTCCACCAACACCGAGGATATCACCAAGACCACCATTTTCAACCACATCACCTTGCACAACACAATCACGCAAAACTTCAACAGCAGGCTGAACGCTGAAGTTGAAAGATTTGCGACGCGGCATCTTACACTCGTGAAATCTAGGCTAGCACTGAGGCCAGTAAGGTTTCTCGGCGTCTGTTTGAGTATCAATTCCAGATATCACTAGATAAATAACTCAGAGCCAATTATTATTGGCTGAGAGTCAATATTTGGTGCACTCTAGACCGCGAGCGCATACACGCGAGCAGAATTTGTGCACACTCACTGACTAAACCCACTTCCCTCCCGTTCTCCCTTTACCCCAGGGGGTGCACGTTCACAGTACAGCCACAGAGATTTACACACAGCTGAATAAGTCTCTAAGGTACCTATTTACGCAATAAATTTGTTTTGACAAAATTATGACAATATCGTGGGAACGGTGCCCTTAAATAAGCGTTTGGTGGAGCGCGTACTAGATGCTTGCACTCTTCCTCGTTTATGAAACGTCACCATGGAAGTACTAGTAGAAGGAAGCGGTGTAACGACTAACCAACAACGTATAAGCGTGACCATCGTGTTAGCACCTTGTTGTTCCGCTGTGTCGTGTGGTGACGTCACAACATACATATAAAGTCACCCTAGCGACAGGCTGACAGTTCAGGGAGCATTCGCACACGGCTCAGTGACGTTTCATAAAGCCGATGATACACAAGCAGCAATTGCTGCATTGGTTGCGGCCCGCAATTCATGCATGAACTAATGGAGCAGGGTGTACCTGATACACTACAGTTTTTAATGAAACAGTCACCACGCTGAGAATTTGAGTCTTTTCCACTCAAATGCTGGTGGAAACATATTTAGGAGCGACGAGGAGCAACACCTTCCCGGTCAACCGCTGCAGCCACACTGAATGCTGCCTTGAGTGCGGGGCGAATCCAACATGTTGAATCATCGCAAATGGCAGTCATTGCTGCCTGAAATCTACTATTTGGCGGGCTGCATGAATTGCGGTCCGCAACCAATGCAGCAATTGCTGCTAGTGTATCATCAGCTTTACGAGGAAGAGTGCACGCATCTAGTGCGCGCTCCGCCAAACGCTTATTTAAGTCATTAACATTGCATCTGTTGCCTAAATATTCATCAATTAATCTTCTTACATCAGTTAAATGTCCAAAGATGAGAAAATTATTGAGCAAAATGATCAGATACCTAAAGTATTTTGAAGAATAATGTGTAAGTTAACATCAGCTGTTGTGCTAACGTGAACCGTTACTCAACTTAAGGCCCGTCCACACCTTCACTCACAAGCGTCCACACCTTCACTCATGCCTCAAGAAATCGCCGCATGCGTGCGTTCATGCCCGTCATTTCTGGTGCAAACGCATGCTTTTTGTTTTCGCTCCCAGAGCGATAGCATGCGTGCGAAATCATCTCTCATGCCAGTAGGACGCTTGCAGTCACGATGATGGTGGACGGCGTTCGGCTTAAACATAACAATATACTTTATTTTCTGAATATTATGGTGAACTATCATTGTTATTTTAATATTTTGTTTATATTATTAACTCAAACAAAAGTCGATCTTTTTTAGTGATGTTGTTCAGTCGTTAAAGTTTAAACTCTTACTGAACTAAAAACTGTTGTATAATAATTTAAAGCTGGTTCTAATTTCATACCACTTCATCCGTAATAAATTAGTATGCTATATTGTCTACACGGACAAATAAATTTTCGTCATCATCACTACAGCAAATGTGGAATATAAACAGTTGAACAAACAATTATAACACATTTTCTGATAAAACAGAAGTCATTTTTCACATTGAGCATGCAATTGTTTAATTTATATATAGAATCAATCTTAAGAAATTTGATAAAACAAATTCATAATTGTTATAAAATAATTAAATTTACCCTGGAAATCAAACAAATTAGTCTAGAATACCTTAATATATGGTTTACTGTATTATCTTCAATAGACCTGTCAACTTGTGATATTAACTATATTATTTTAGGTACTACCAATAATATTCACAGTAAATAGGTGTGGACGCGCCGCACTAGTTTGCGTGGAGTCATGAACGCGGGCATGCGCGCAAAATTACGTTCATGAGTGATACCTGTGGACGGGCCTTTACTTTGTCAACTCTGAGATCGACGCATACGCGTACACTCGCCCTCGTGACTAAAACAACACTGGGAACACAGACCAATGAATACCAACATGTCCCAATACAGTCTTTTGAAAAATCTAGCGACTGTTGGCACGTTTTGGCTATGGGTCTGTGACGTATGGAATATTCTAACCAATTTCACCAGACAACTATCTTTCTGAACCATTTCCACAAATTAGGTTTTCAAATGGCGTCCTGGCTTCAAAACTTCCACAAGTAAGTAAGATTTACGGAGTATATGACAGTTTAAATCATAGGTGTGGGTGTTAATTTATAGATAATAGATTCAATTAGGTATACTGTTTTTAATTCTTCAATTAGCAATTACCTAGGCTAATTCAAGCTTTAGGTAACCAGGATTTTTTATACCAGACTCTAAACATGGGTTAATTGTAGCATAAAGAATTATATAGATCTATCTTTCCATATGGCATAGATCATAAGTATTAATGGAATGCTCAAAATTCCATGTTATCAAACATTTTTCCAAGAATCTCGGTGGGAGTTTTTGATTGAATTTTTGAAATTGGAGATCTCTGTAGGAGATCATGAATTAATTCCTATATTACCAAACTTACTGCTAATTTTTCTGCTGGTGATTTTCAATTAGGTAATTCCTATGTTTATGTTTGAATAATGTTACCATTAATTTAGTTGCGGGAGATTATAAATCTGCTGCTGAGAGTCAGAGAGTAACTCTCTCTCTCTAAATTAAATCTCTGCGGAAGAAGAGACACATTCTGCAGACTGGCATATTAACCCAGCTAACCATATCCTCTCTGTCCCGCGTGGGACAGAGGGGGACGGGGGATTTCAGACGTCTGAAGTCCTACGTTTTTCCAACGCCTGAAATCCCACTCATGTCCCACGTCTTACACAAGCGGGATGTCCCTCGTCTGCCCCACATCTTATATCCCACTCACATCCCACGTCTTTCCCACGCGGGATGTCCCTCTCTGTCCCACGCGGGATGTCCCTCTCTGTCCCACGTCGGATGTCCCTCTCTGTCCCACGTCGGATGTCCCTCTCTGTCCCACGCAGGATGTCCCTCTGTCCCACGCGGGATGTCCCTCTCTGTCCCTCGTCTGTTCTACGCGGTAAAAAGTATTCAGGTTGTCCCTCTCTGTCCCACGTGGGATATCCCTCTCTGTCCCACGCGGGATGTCCCTCTCTGTCCCTCGTCTGTTTTACTCGGGAAAAAAAGTACGCGGGATGTCCCTCTCTGTCCCACGTCTGTTCCACGCGGGATGTCCCTCTCTGTCCCACGTGGGATATCCCTCTCTATCCCACGTGGGATATCCCTCTCTGTCCCACGTGGGATGTCCCTCGTCTGTTTTACGCGGGAAAAAATACGCTGGATATCCCTCTCTGTCCCTCGCGGGATATCCCTCTCTGTCCCACGTGGGATGTCCCTCTCTGTCCCTCGTCTGTTTTACGCGGGAAAAAGTTATACCAAAAAGGTAAATGTATCTCAAGCTTTATTTTCGTATCATAACTAGGTAGGTATTCATAAACAGATGCAGGTATCTAGGTAGGCATTGATGAATAATACTAAGTAGTAGGTAAGTAGGTACGGATTGATGAACACTACCTAATAGGTATACTAGGTAGGTAGGTATTGGTAAACACTGGTAGGTATCTAGTTAGGTATTGGCAAACAGTTATAGGTAACTAGATAAGCATTGATAAACACTAGTAGATAACTAAGTAGGTATTGGCAAACAGTTGTAGGTAACTAGGTAGGTATTGATGAATACTAGTAGGTAACTAGGACATAGATTGATATTTATAAACAGTTGTAGGCAGCTAGGTAGGCATTGTTAAACACAAGAAGGTAACTAATTAGGTATTGATAAGCAGATGTAGGCAACTAGGTAGGCATTGATAAACACCAGTAGGTAACTAGGTAGGTATTGACAAACAGTAATGTAAGTAACTAAGTAGTTACTGAAAAATACTACGTAATAGGTAAGTAGTGATAACCACCAGTAGGTACTAGATTGGTGGTTATCACTTGTAGGTTACTAGGTAGTTATAAATGAACTCTAGTAGGTAACTAGATAGGTATAAGGTAGTGATACCACCAGTAGGAAACTATAGGTAAGATTAATTAACAGTTACAGGCAATTAGGTAATTAATAACATTAATTAACATTATCAATACAAATATTAATAAATAACTTTATACACAGCCTTATCATTTACATTAAATGTAGAATATTAAATTATATTTATTTAAAATAACTTTAAGAAGCACGCAAGTTATCAAGTTGCATAAACATCATTCCAATACTACTTCTACCATGTCCAGGATGGCTGAGTGGTAGCGTCGCAGACTTCAATAGTACATCACACTACAGTCCTGAGTTCGATTCCCGAGATCACCACTACATTTCTTTCCATTTCTTCCCATTTAATTTGTATATAACAATATGTAATATTAAAATAATTGATATACAGCCAAATGTACATATACACTATATGCAATATAGAAAGAAAATGCAATAATGATTAGTATGATCTTTTTTATTTCTTATACATATTTATATACCCAAATTAACCGAAGTAGTTTGAGCCATAAGAGAGATATGTCCCCCTTACAGAGGGGGACATCCACACTCTGTTCCACGTCTTGCCGAGGGGGACATCCGCACTCTGTCCCGCGTCTTGCAGAGGGGGACATCCGCACTCTGTCCCACGTCTTGCAGAGGGGGACATCCGCACTCTGTCCCACGTCTTGCAGAGGGGGACATCCACACTCTACTCCACGTCTTGAAAACGGAGTGGGGTAAGACGTGGGACAGGTGGATGTCCCCCTCTGTCATAGGGGGATAAGACGTGGGATCAGACGTCTTGCAGAGGGGGACCCCTGTGCAAATGAAGAGGGTTAGACGTCTGATGTTCCCCGCCCCACGTCTTAAATCCCTCTATAGCGAGGGGTATCAGACGTCTTAAGACGTGGGACAAACAGCTTTTGGTTAGCTGGGAATTATAAGTAGGGTGAACCAATGAAGCATTCAAGCAGGTAAATTGCGGCCCTACAGCTAACTAGTAACTGCGGCCCCGGGCCTTTAACCACAAAACACTAACAAAAATAAATTTTAACAACAAAGTAGCAAGCATTGATCTTCTTTTTAATTTTTATGTGCAACATCCCAGCAAACAGTGGTACATCAAGCCAATGTCTAAATGATGCAGGCATCCGACCTTAGCCAGCATCGGCCGATATTGGTTTACCATCGTGCATGTACTAAAAGACGTCAGCAAGATGCTGGGTTAACGTACCCGTGCAACCAAGCCAATGTCGGCAACGAGCGGTAAAGCGTCGGATTGCAGTCATCATTTAGATGATGACTAGTATCGGTACAACGATGTTTGCCAGGATCTTTCAGATGGCGGCTAGTAGTTGCATAAAGATTTCAAAAATAAAATTGCCTAAATTTGGAATATTACAAATTATAACTACCTATTGGATTATGTTCCATTATATATCATAGCTTCTGAAATTTATAAAGGAAAGACAAATGGAATAATACAGCAGATGTCTTTCAAATCTATTTCACACATTTATCACTTATATTTCATGTCAATGCCATTCTTTCTACGAAACAAATGTTTGGGCATCAGAGTGTAGACATGCCTGTCACTTTCAGTCGCATGACCTTAGCTTGCTCTGCCTTGAGGGCCTTCTCCATCAAAGCCTTCCACTTGGCCCTTCTCTAAGGATGAACAATGCCAGCTTCGTAAGTATTTGGGTGCTAGGGAAGCAGATCTAACCCTTGAAACAGCCTGACGGCCCTGACCAGTATGCTGCTTCTTCGCATGGACCTCAAAGATTCATTTTCTAATTTAGTCCTACGGGAAAGAATAAAATTATAAAATTGTATTGGATTAAAATTTGGTACCGAAGTCATTTTTGCAGATATTTAAAAATTTCTAAAGAACAATGACAATTTTCAATTGTCCGTTCAGCACATTCAATTTTAGGGAAGAATCGAAACAGCAATAGTAGCGCTATCTATCACTTTTGTATTTACTTACCTCTTGTCAGTAGTGATTCTCTCGTGCCTCTTAGGTCTGCTTTCCCTCTGAATAGGTCTCACGCTCTTGCCAGTAACTACATTCATACACTTTGTGATCTTCTGAGTCAATTCCCTGAATTCAGAGTCTGATATGATAAGAAAGAGAAATGAGATGGAGAATTTTAAACAAGTTCATGAATAAGATATAAGCAAATCCCTTATAAATAATTAATTGATTGTATCTAAAAATTCATGGTTCTCTTATAACTAAGATTTGCCAATTGCATTACTGTAAAGACCAGAAGCTCAACTATCAATGTTCTCACCTGTTTTGTCTCAGTCCATTCATGAATATCACAGAAGCCAACATTGTTCCTGTCTTTCTCATAATTAATCAAGACTTTGAATTTTTCTTCAGCGTCTTCAGTGATATGAAATCAGGAAAGTTTGCCTGATGGATGAAACAATAATCATTACTAAATTATTGCAGAAGTAGTGTAATATACCTCGTATAGCTATACAAAAAATAAAACTATTGAGTATTGATGTAACTAGCATATTATAGACTATAAGTATAATATTTATTCAAATAGAGCGTTAAAGGTTGCAAGGATAAATAATTTTTAAGAAATTGAAATTTAGTAGGGGTTTAACGTCTGCTCCGACCATTTCTGGTCATATCACTGACGTCAAAAGGAAATAAGTACAAGGGACTGAAAAAAGCAGTCAGAAAGGACTGACTACACGAGCAAAGTCATGTACCACCGTCAATAACATGCTCATGGATGCAGAAAAGCTACTCCGTGAATACAGTCACTTACCAAGTAATATGACGAAAGGAGACACAAGCACCAGGGACTGCACTCACGGATGAAAGAGGAAAATGAAGAGGTGATAGTAAATGAAGCCTATGTAACCCAAAATCTAAGACTTTGTAGTTGAAGAACATAAACTAAGAGGCTAGAGCTATCTCCTTTTCTTCCATTCACCACAGCCAGCTTTAGGATAGATCTCCTGGGGGCATAAAGGTTATCGAAAGTTAATGTAGGCAATGCACCACTTTATTTACCTGTTAAGAAATTCTCAATCTTCATTCCCCAGAGCTTCTGATTGCAGGCATAGTTCTAGAGTTGCATCTCTCCCTCCTTATTGGGAGTGGAGATTTCAAAGACCTTCTCTCAGTTGCGCTCAATTTCTGCAATGTGAGCGTACATTTCGATATTCTCTTACTTCAGGTGATCCAGATTGATGACGTCACACATTTAGCACACGACGTACTTAAGCTGAAAAGACATAGAAATTATTGACCAAAACAATACCCATGGAAAAAAGGCTATCTTGTCAAATATCCAAACTTCATATTTGGAGTTGATTACATCATTCAAAATTTTAATTAATTATTGAAGATATTTTTAAGATCAACCTTACGTATCACTCACAAGAACATGTGATATATTCAAAGTGAACCTTGCTGAGTAAGAGAACTACCCTGAATAGTGAACAAATTTTCTTTAATTTACCATGAATGTCCATAAGTTTTTAGAAAATAATGGCCCTTCATCGCAGACTACGATTTTTAATGTATGCACTACCCAAATTCTTGAGTTAATACATTTATTCAAGGTTCTTACATTAAAAATTATTGCTTTATATGAAAGTTATTCAATCACAGTTATTCATTATCTAGAGTTAAATGAATGATGAAGACACACCTGCATTGGGATATCCACAGAGGAGAAGGCAGCATAGACAGGGTCTGCCTCAACTCCTCCTAGAAGACAGAGACTGAAGTTCTCCTTGCCAATCTTCACCGACACCATGCAGTCCATGGCTATTCCTTTGAAGGATTGTGGCGGAAGAATGCCTGCATACCTCATTAGCTTGATGTAATCAGCAGCTAACTTTAAAGGAAATAGTTGGTGTCAGTATTATGGAACAGTCATCAAAACTTAACAACAATCATCTTATAGCTATTTGTCAAAAAGAAAATAATCACAACTTTGCAAGCTTGAGAATGAAGTGTACAGCTAGTTATATGAAATTTATATTCACAATCGTTCTTAAATCTACATGAAAAATTAATTTCAAAACATTTTCTATAAATTATGAGTTTAAATTTGTATTGAATTTTCCAAATAAAATTATCTCCATTTCACCCAATTAATTGCACACTTTCAATGCTGTCCATCGTTATTGGCATGTAAATGTATTATCAACTTCATTCAATTTTCAAAATAGGTTCAATTTTTTTTAGTCATTTGGTGGATACTATATTTGTTTATCTATAGTTAGCAAACTAGCTATATCTCCAAACCGTATGCAATAATTACATGTAAATAAATGAATTATTTACAAAATAGTAGCTACTCAAGATCTTGCAAATATATAATTCCCCTCAAAAAACGTTTCCATATATCTTTGGTGACATTGACACACTTTGCAAACTGGTATATTACTGATATTAGCAGTACAATCTTAATTATTAGCAAAAATTTCAGAGTTGTGCTTAAAGAAATAAATACTATTGGCAAAAATAATGCATTCATTTCAATGCACCCAGTAGGCAGTACCTAGTCCTAACCATCAATTTTTTTGTATTATTTTTCTATAAATTGAAATATATATGGTGAAGAATTTAATCATACAGTCACATATACTAATTAGTAAGCTTGGTGACTAACTAGTACAATCAGACATTGAAACTCTGGTTGATTGATAATAGGCTATATTAACTATTAATAATTTATTTAAGCCTTAAATGTTTGCATTATTACTATTGTTGCTGTAAGCTGGTGTCCCAGTCTGTTTTGGTGCACAAGAACCACTGACTTTTCAAAAAGATAAAACAATCTACATATATAATTTCAATAATTATAATATGGCTGATTCACCAATATTCTCCCAAGTTACCAGTAAAAATTAATTGTAACACAGAAATAAATAGCTGAATATCCACAGACTTTGCTAGAATTATAGAATATTATTTTCAAAGGGGGAAAATTTCACTGATAAGTTGGTGGAACTGTGGAATTTACTAAGTCCAGTATCCATGACATGATGACGCCCAGTCTGTATTGGGTGCACTGAACTCCTTTGACTTTGACCATGTTTTAGGATAAGTTAGTTGAAGGCTTGCCTTACATTTCCCAGTCTGCAAAGCATGCACTATCACTATCAGTCTCCAGATATTTAATTTTTGGGACAAATTCTCTCCAAAATCGCCCAAAATTGTAAAATACTCTCCAATAATTGCATGTAAAAATAGAAATTAATTGGAAAATTGTCGCCGGATATTGCAGAAGGTCAATTTCAAGGCCTCATTATTTTCTGGATAAATTTCACAACTTCACCAATCACCCATCTTTTGCAGTCGTCATTTCATGATTTCAAAGGGTCATAAACTGAGAATAAACTCAGGTACCATGTCTAATTAGTTTCAAATTTGGAATTAATTCATATGTTCTCATCAATGATCATATTCATATCCCATATAAATTTTCAGAAATCCTTTGAAATTTAGGTTAAGCACTTAAGCTCAAAATTGGCAATTGGCCTACACTCAGGCTATCTTCCAGATTGGGCCTACAGTTTGCCAGCCTCTATTATTCTATAAAATGGAGGGGGGGGGGGGATTAAAACAATCATCAGCAAAAAAGCTACCAACATTTTCTCTTAATTTAACTACTCTTACAACACTTGAAACTTCCAACATTTTTCCTCCTAAAATAAGAAGTAAAATTAATGGTATTATTGGTATATACATACTATTATTACTATTAATTGGGTAGTAATTACTATATAGGAATATATAGCAAAAAACACTCTTGACACAAATATTGCATAAATATTTCTCCAAAATAAAGTTTCCTGTCATGTCAAAGGACTTTTAGCTATTTAATCCTATATTAGATAATATTACCAAAAATTTAAGCATGGGAAATATTGGAGGATTAGCCAAAATTATGGAAAATTGATGGCATCTTTTCTCCAGATTCTTTAATCTTAGTAAGTCTGAGAATAGTAAAGAGTTCACGTTCAGTGCACCAAATAGCCTAAAAGGTAGCTAGCTTAGCTAGTAAGCTATAGAGTATAGACAAGACTAAGACTTCATGAACATCAGGTTTAGATTACAGCAACACTAATAATGTTTAGTGTCTACCAGGAGGCAGGAAGTTAGGAACCTACTTTAAGCCTAAAGGTTCAACCTAGGTAATTAATAATTAGGCCCTAATGTTTTATAAATTACCTATATCATATTATCAATCAAGCAGAGTAAGTTTGGCTGACATTTCGCATAACGGATTGCATATCTAGTACATACCAAGGTAGGTAGGTATGAGTTTTATTATAAATTAAAATGAAATATTCGGAGATTGTAGGTATCTAAACTCAAGTCAGACCTAACGGTCATAGCCTACATGCTAGGTAGGTACATAGGTATACTTACCTTAATGGGCGGCTCTTTAAAATTGAAAAGCCTAGTACCAGGTAGGTACTTTACCGTACTTACCTATTTGTGTTAGGTAGCTATGTAGAAAAACTGGGTTGGAAATTTTCTTTGACTCTACTACACTTTTTATATTTCGATAACATGGGTACCTTATTATAACTCATACCTAACTTTTAACTCATAAATTAGTCTGATTAACAAATTTATGGTACCTATTTAATATTTAACTGGCGTTGTATAACAGATTTAGACTGACGTTGCAGTGACGCTACATATATTTTACTCTGTGCTCGCATTGTTCCAATAATGTCGACGCTCGTATAGTTCACGATAACTAATTCTAGGTACCTATAGATATAGCATTATAATTTTCATCCAGTTACCAAAGTATTTCTCAAAAATTTGTACTGGATAATTTTAATCAGTGAATAAAATCTGAGGTCGAGTTTCCCAAGAATATTCAAATTATCGGTATCAACGCCTTTTTAAAAGAACGTTCTGGATAATATATAATTCACTGTTCGGCAAATGGTTTATGATATAGCTACCTACGTCTGGAAGATCTAAAGCGCAAATTAATTTGCAAAATTAATGTATGTTTTATGAAGAAGTTCGTAATATGAACGAAAAGAACTTATATATCACAGAATATTATGTAAGGAGTAACTAAAATGTATATACCTACATTTTGTTCTCACTGTACATAGGTTATATTTATTTAATGATTTTTATTTTTAATATTACTAGGCTAATTCAAAACTCTTTATATGATTTATAAATGATAGTAATAAACAATGGAACGAAACATGTAACTCTATTTAACATTTTTGTACATGGTTTTTCTATATAACTTTTTACATACATTTTTGATGTAGGCCTACATTTTTTACATATTTTTTCAAATTAATATTTCTTCAGCTACCAAAAAAAATTTCTACATACATTTTTTTTACACAATTTTTTACAAAAAATTTACATTAATTTTTTTACATTCATTTTTTACAAAGTAAGCGGCTGTTATTTGTTTTGTCAACAACGCAGCGACAAATACTTAATATTAATTTGCATGTATAATTATAGTTGTTTTGCCAACATCGTGCCAACACTTGATATCCATCAAGCGGCCGATTGTTAGGTATTGACATCGTACCGACAAATAATATAAGTCTGTCGGCCGACTGTTGTAGGAACGACGTCCTGCCGACAAATAAAATCAATTTGCCGATGCACGACGTTGCCATAAGGTTACCGATGCACGCCAGCATACGGCCGACGTTGCAATGTTTGCTGGATTTCAATATGAATTAGGTTCAGCAGGCTTTAGAGAAATTCTTGCGATTGCCGCCCGCGCCGCAATTGGAAACTAAAGGGCCGCAATTTACCAGTGTGATCCTAGGTAGATATACCATGTTTCATTGCATGCCAGTCTGCAAAGCATGCACAATCATTCTGACAGTCTCCTGATATTTAATTTTTGGGGCAATTTGTCTCCAAAGATTTTCAAATTTCCTTCCAAAATGACAAAAAATCTCAAAATTCTCTCCACTAATTACCTACAAGAAAACTGTAAACATAGGAATTGATTAGGAAATTGCCACCGGATAATTCAGGAAACTAATTTCAAGGCCTCATTAGGTAGTTGCTGGATAAACTTCACAACTTCATGCATCTTTTGCAGACTGGATTGCATGTCAATTAATTATTTTGCAAGTTGCAATGGTGCAACTCAGTTTGAAAAGTATGACAGGATCTGTGGATTAATCCTGTGGCCAAGGGCTATATAATTCATATGCTCCCATGTTATTTGTTGCGGCCTTTGCCCAAATCCACATTTCTGTACAAAAATATCCTGGCCCTGAGGAGACATACATTCTTTTCAGACTATCTTGCAAACAGCCAATGTTATAAAGTGTGGCAGGAAAGTCGCCAGTTTGATGAAAAAATTGATCTAGGTCGCCACATTTACTCCTTTTAAAGTAGATATTATCAAATTTGGCGTCTTAGTAGTGAATATTTTACAGTTGAAAACATCATTAATTCGTTATGTTTGATAATGTGTCATGTCAGATGCATGCAGTATGTGCTATGGCAATTTTATTAGTGATTTAACTGGTAATTACAGTTTTTTCATTTTATTTCATAATTTCACCAATCAAAAAGTCCGCATTTAATGATATTGGCGACTTTGTGCATGCTTTGAAAAATTTCAGCCATGATTCAGAATAATGAGAGTATTTCCATTAAAGCCAAATAATTGGCTAACATTTCAAAATTTCATATGTCAGATAGGTATACCAAGATATTGACTTACATTTTTTAGAAATTCTTATTTTCCCCATGTTAAACAGTTAATTTTGGCTTTGAATCTTCAAAATGAGCCAAAGTTGGCTTGGCTCAAATTTTGTGTTACAGATGTCCATC
Source organism: Caprella mutica (assembly GCA_947561585.1). Lineage (NCBI taxonomy): Eukaryota > Metazoa > Arthropoda > Malacostraca > Amphipoda > Caprellidae > Caprella > Caprella mutica. The sequence continues at coordinate 99,952 of CANNZV010001724.1, forward strand.
CATCATCTGGAAACACAGCTGCTAATCAATAAACTGTAAAGCTAAAGTTCTATTTAAAATTATAATTTCTATCATGATATGATCCTTAAGTTCCCATGCCAAATCTTCAAAAAAATACTAAAATTGGCTCGGAGCAGAATTGTTGTGAAAGTTTAGTTCAAAGTTGATGAGCCTAAGAAATTTCCATGGGAAGTCACCACTGCCGTGAGAAAATGAATTGCTACCCATGATTCTTGATAAACTCAGGTCACCATGTTTGATATAATTAAAGTGATATTTGGTTCCCTAATGATCTGTATTAGCCTGTATATTTATGAACTAGATTCTAGAATATCTCTTGTACAATTTTAATTGTCCCGAATGCAGCCAATAGCTTTCTTATTCAATATTTAAAATGACATAAATTACTTTCCATTAATTAATAACAGTTAATTTAAAGTACAAAAATACAATTGTATATTGGAATGTTTAAATTAATACCTCTTAATTTGATGTTATACCTGGGTAATTTGCTAGTCTAAATTAATTTTCAATATTTTATTACTTTTCAGGGCACACAGAGACAATGGAGTTGCCTCAGCAACTAGCTATTCTTACCCAGCAGCAGCGACCTGTCCTGGCTAAAAGGCAACAGGCATGACTCTACATTTTCTTCTCAGACTGTAAAGGAGGGGCCAGGAACTAAGAGGTCCTTCTCAGAAGCTTTCAATGATGTAGACAACACACAGGTGAGTTAACTCAACTAATCTTTTGGCTGTTGGAAATTTTTAAAAACAAGATAATCTGATATCAAGAGTTTTTTCTTTCTGTAAAATATCAAGGCTCATTATAATTTCATTTCATGATTTCTTCATGTTTCAATTCATTCCCCCTTTACTACCATTTTCTCTCAAAACTCTTTGTGATGTTGCCTCTTGTATCTATTTTTATGGACAAATTCTTTAATTAGAATCAGATGCTCTGTAAATATAGATTGTAGATTGACCACTTACCTCTTGTTCAAACTAGTTATATATAGCTACTATTCAAATTATTATATCTTTTAAATATATTTCAGAATATGGAGTCAGGTGATAGCCAGGCAACTCAACTATTAACGATGCGGAATGTAAATTATGAGATTCAGTTTATTTTTGCCATATTTTATTTTGGATTCAGAATTTATTATATATTCTAAATATTTTTAGTTGCAAGTTTTGGAAGAAATTGTGTAGCTACTAGCATCCTAATCTTTTTCAAGTGAAATAGAAGCACATTACTACAATCTCGGTTCATAGAAAAATCTTGATAATGAATTAAGTTTGGTTATATTATAATATTTATATGATATGTATCTACATTTAATATATTTAATTTGAACTTCCAAGTTCCTTCTTTCCCTGCATCTTCATGTTTTTTATCATCCCGATTTAAGTAAAAAGATAAATACGAACTCGTATTGTCACATTTTACTATGTTACATAAAGTTTAATTGCCACCATTTGAAGTAATTTAATTATTATTAAAATATGTGAAATTACCGCTCCAGAATTAATTTGTGTTTGTGTAATTTTATTATATTTATCCAGAAGTGAAGAAGACTGTCTATACCAGCTATAGTAATATATTCTATTTAGAGAAATTTGTACCTGAAATAGATTGCATTTCTAACTGAATATATTTTCTTTTAGGCAGTATTTATCTTTCACTTGATAATGTCCTCCACTCATGTAAGAATATTTGTGTAGAGGTCATAATTAAAACATTTATACCGTTGAAATTAAAGTAATTTTGACATGGTAATTACATTTAATCTTTAAATAAACTGTGTCCTAATTTTATACTTTTTAAAAAAAGTTTTCTATTGAACATTTCAGTTGAAATTTTTCACACTTAAATATTATAGCCAAGAAAAATAGATTTATGACTTATACCATCAGTTTCTCATGAACATCTTGCCATACGTCTGTATAGAAAACAGTTTCTTGTTTTGTTTTTTGGCTTAATGGCGTCACACACCCATAATTCATACTTATTTTAGTCTATATTCAGTGAAAATACGTTTTCAATTCGCCTTTAAGTTTCAATTAGTGCACCATTAAATAATATCCTAGAAAATTAGGTTAATTGAATTAGTTTTCCTTGAAAAACTTGCTGTATAGAAAACTATTTTATTTTCTATTTTGATCGATGACGTCACGCACCCATACCTGATTCTAATCTACATTCATTTAAAACGATTTCAATTCGACATTTTAATTTTGAATTAGTTCACCCTTAAATAATATAGAAAACTAAATCGAATAAATTATTTTCCCCTGTACAACTTGGTGTATAGAAAACGATTATATTTTCTATTTCAATCGATGACGTCACGCACCCATAATTCTCTGATTGGTTCACGCGCACGCTCGATTCAAATCAGTGAGTTTTGATGTCCACGTAGCATTGGACAATATTCAGAGGTAGCTGAAGTCAATTGAAATATTATCCTAATAGAATTACAAATATTCTTAAAATGGTAGTTTATTTCAATGTTTACATGTTGAAAAATTTAATATTAATTCCTTTTTAACATGAAACTGCACAGGTGCTCCTACAACAATGGGTTGACTGGCAGAGACAACCCTTTTTTTGCTTATAAGTTGCTGTATTGGATTCTAGGACCAAATTTCCCGTGATCAAAATCTCTCAATGTAAAAATGGCAATAATCTCCCAGTCTTTAAACCCTGTGCAATAATTCCCCCTCCCATTCAAAAACTTCAGGGTTAAAAAAAAGCATGTAAAAAAGGCCTTCTGTCAAAAACCACGACTTTCACAAGAAGTTGAAATACCAAATTAAAAATGATATACAGCAAAACCTTGTAGTAGTCCAGCCTCCTAGTAGACCAAACAAATTTTGAAACTGTACTGGAAAAAACCTCGTACTAGACAAATCACAATTTTTATCACCTGACAGTTATTCTAGTGTAAATATTAAAAGGAGTAATAATCACAATACTGTTTCACAGATAATTCTATAATGTGAATTATATATTATATTTATTTATGCTGTTTTTAGGATAAAGCATAAGGCAGAATCAGTTTGAGATTTAATGGTAGAGTCTGTGCTAAAATAATTTATTCATTTTAATCGAATGAAAAAATCATCTGTTTCTAAATGTGTTTCTCTTCAAAATCGGTATGTTAGTCACAATTAATTTGGCATTGAAGTTATCATGAACAAATAGAGCTATCGAAATATTGAAGTCACCTCTTTACTTTTAGAGAAAACGATTTTGTTACTCTGGGTCTACTACGAGGTTTTGCTGTAAATAGAACAATAAATACTATATGAGATCATCTTACAAATAATTAAATGACTAATATTAATAACTAACAAACCTAACCCGTAAATTGGGGTGGAATAGGGGTACGGTCAAGAGCCCCCTCCCCCCCCCCCCCCCGGTAAATAAGGATTAAAAAAACAGGGAGGGGGGCTCCCTGTTTTTTTAATCCTTATTTACCTAGTTAAACAAATTGAGAACTACTTAGATAGAAATAACACTGAACACTTCATGACTGTTTAATGACCTGGCAGGGGAGTTCGGGGGCCGGCACGCCCCCCGATATACATAAATTTTATGTATATTCAGTAATGAACTACAAAAGTGTCAATAAGGATTAAATAATATAGGTAAACAAAGATTTAAAAACAGGGGGGCCCTTGACCGGGGGGCGGGGCTTATGACCTAGGGGGGCTCATGACCGGGGGGGGGGGCTCTTGACCGGGGGGGGGGGGGCTTATGACCTACACCCGGTGGAATATACCGGTCACCGAATATTCATAGTGAAAACTTTTATGAGATCAAAATGACACCGAAGTTGTTCAATTTCCAAATAGTTTCTAAAGAAGTTTAAACACCATATATTATAATATCTACAATTATATTTTTTTTCCTTTTTTATTCACTGCCTTTCAGTAGGTAAAATCACAGAGTTAGCTCTAAGAATAACCTTCGCGCAGTGACAAAAATAATCACCCTCACTCTTTGCTTACCTGTTCATAAACTATATCCATCTGTTCAAAACTGATTTATCAATTTATAGTACAATAATAGGCAGAGAAAAAGAGACCAAGATACAGCTTTTTCGTCCATTGGTTACCGATTTACAAGTATTTGAAAAAGCGGAAATATTTTTGTGTCCCATAGTGTAAATTGATTTTTTTTTATTCTCTATTTAATTAGAATACACATAGATTAAACTTTGCCTGTGGTTTAATTAACCTTGTTCTTTTGTTACGATAATTAATTTTATGCAAATTAATGAGGTGGAGAGTTTGTTAATTATTTGACTACTAACATAAACAGTAAATAAAATAATATTGTTTTTTGTCTTCGGACAAACAGTAACCCACTGAAATGAACGCCTACTCGGCAGTAATTAAAAACATGCTAAATGCCAAGTAAATGAAAAGATCTTCAACGCTTGATTATATTGGAAATATTTTCTATAATATGCTTAATTAGAATATAACAGAAGAAGCAACCGGGGGATACCCAATCATATATGATGGTGACCGGTATATTCCACCCCGGTAAATTCCACCCTGGTATATTACACCCTAGGTATATTCCACCCCACTTTACGGGTTAGGTTTGTTTACTTATTAATATTAGTCATTCACTAATATTGTATGTAATTCTAGGTAACTTGCATTTTCACTGTATCAAATTAAACTTTTTGCAGGTTAATCACAAGCTTTAAATTTTCCAATACACATGTGATAAAAAAGTAGAAAGAAAGGTTGTGTGAACGCTTTATCATGAGATATTTAGATTTTCAATCTCAAGCTGATTTTCTTCTCTATTGCCAACAAACCAGCGATAGTATTTGTAAGATGATTTCACATAGTATTTATTGTTATATTTATTTCATTTTGAATTTGATATTTTAACTTCTTGTAAAAGTGTTGGTTTTTGACCGCAGTTTTCTTTTACATGTTTTTTTAACCAGGAAGTTTTTGATGGGGAGGAGGAATTATTGCACAATGTTTTGAGACTGGGAGATTATTGCCTTTTATACATTGAGAGATTTTGATCACGGGAAATTTTGTCATAGAATCCAAAACAGCAACTTATAAGCAAAGAGCGAAAACATTGAATGGGTTGTCTCTGCCAATCGACTCTTTCCATACCTCATCCAACCATTGTTGTAGGAGCACAAGTGCAATTTTATGTTTAGAAGGAATTAATATTAACTTTTTCTTTCAACACGTAAACTTTGAAATAAACTACCATGCGAAGAATATTTGTAATTTTATTATGTTAAAATTTAAATTGACTGAATATTGTCCAAATGTCTCATGGGTACGAAGTATTTAACAAATTGCCTTCTAAAAATAAAATCTTTGAGTTTTTATTATCACCCAAATGAGCATTGTCACAGGGGTTGAATTTACCGGGGTGGAATATACCTAGAACCATATATGATAAATATGTCACTTACTTTTTCACTTTACACGCTCGAGTAAGTGTTAAGACAGGTTTACACTCAGTGTATTGATTTTACTTTAGTGAAACACTTTATTCAAGGACAATGAAGTGAAGAGACAACACAATACTTTGGTCTACGGCAGCGAGTTTACTATATACTGGCGTTTGGCTTATTGTGAGGATATTAACTCTTCGAAGAGTTAAAGATATTTAACATCACACATTTTAGAATGTGCAATAATTGGTTTTCAAATTTATTTAGTTCATTTTAAAAGGTATAATGTACCATTTGCAGGAAAATGACAACACCCTAGGGTTTGAACGGCACAGTATATAGTCCTATTAGAAAACATTGAAAAATACGTATATTAATATTCTTTTTCCATGCTATAATATTATATTTAGAAAATACAAATTGGGAAAATTATTTATATTTTGATTTTTCGATTGCAAAAATATTCAGTAGATTTTGAAAAATGAAACACTTGTCATTTTTTATTAATATTGTGAAAATAACATACAATATGAATATTGGTTAATGATATAATATATATCTAGTGGAAGAAGACATTGACAAAATATTATATATAATCAATTACTTTACTATCAATTAAATATACCTGAAATCCTAAGTGGTCTTCTCCAAGATCTGAAGGAAATTGAGTATATTGCATAATATTGTAGAACTGAGGTCATTAATCTGTGAGTAGAATGAAATTTTGTTTAAGTGTATATCTTTTACATTATTTCAAAGATTTTGATTTTAAATGTGCAACAATAGAACGAAAAACTATTCTGACTCTGTATTTTATGCTCTTTGTTTTGATATCCTTCAGAATTTTATAAGCAAGCAACGTTGTACCATTAGGCCTTTCTGAGCATCCAATGATTACATTAAGTTAAAGTGAAAGATTATTATTAATATTACTTGAAAATGCAATATCGAAACAGACCTGTATGCAATGTGCAATATCGAAACAGACTTGTCTGTTTCTAACTACTACTAACTATAGACGCCTGTACAAAAGGCGTCAAACCTTTAAAAACAAATAGAAACGATTATATGATATTCGATTTTGGAAATTTCAGTCAGGAAAATTCTGTCTCGGAATGAAATTATCATTTTGAAACTCTCAACGTAATTGACCATTTGCTGTATCCGAGAGTTTGTTGTACTGCACACTTCATGATTCTTTAATGATTTGTCATGGGGGTTAGGTGGTGGTACGCCCTCCTATACATAATTATTGATAAGATTTTATTTATACCTTAGACCGAAAATTCCGAGATCAAATTTTTCTAGAACCTATATTTCATCGATCTTACAGCAAAAGCAGGAGTTATATTAGCAGTATTGATCAGAACTAGAAAAAAGCATGAAAATAAATTCCATCCTAGTTTTCGCTACAACTAAAATGAAAAATATCATTCAAAGTTAATAACATTAGAGCTGTCATTTCATGTATTGTTAGGATTCGCACGCAGTAGAGGACCATAACAATTTTCATCCGTGAATTCGTAATTTTCAGTAATTTCAAGCTCTGGCTGATAGTAATCATAAATCTTAACTGTACCGGATTTCGGATCTACCACAACGACCTCTTTCAGGACACTAAACTCAACACAAGTTTCAGTAGCTGTAAAATGATCCACGTAGAATATTACCTTCCTTCCATCTACTTCAAATCTATTTATTTGACCCTTGCTATCATCTATAACTTTTATCAAATCTTCCTGATAAGGAAAATACCCCGAAACCAGAGAAATCTCAATGACAGCCATATTTGATTTGCCATCTACTGTATAAGGAGGTAAGAAGCGCAAATTTTTATTATCTTAGATTTACATTTTAGAATATTACCCGACGTAAAAACAGCAATATTGAACGCTTCACTTGTTTCAGGATCTTTCACATTGTATCGAACAACTCTTGGGTTAAAACACACCCTGACCCATCAGCACTTACAAACACCCTATTTGGTGAAGAGTTCACTTCTATTCTCTGATTTAGTAAGGTATTTTCTCTCTTAACCTCAATGGTTGAATATAGATCTGTTCCTTGAAACCTGACGACAACTTCCTGATCATTTGCATTCATGTACCTCTCGAAAAGAGACACTGCTTGCAAAAACATAGAAGTAAATCCACCTTGACTGTTACGTTGTTCAGTAATCCATTTGACGATGAGTATTGCCTTTTCGAAGTGCCGATCTACATCATACTTCAGCATTGCAATCAAAGCATAACCTGCAGTCTCAATAGCTAGTAACGAAGAAGATTTTTCACCTGGAAGAATAAAGAATCATTAGTAAATAACGTTAATTAATTACAGGATGGGGCATTAGTTTGAGAAAGTGATTCCTATGTGGGCGATTTAGTTTTTGAAATGGTCAAGTTAGTATATTATTACATCACCACTTGTTTTTGTAAACAAAAATAGCCAAATCATAAATGCCAGACTCAAGAGGAGCTAGGGTGTTATTATGTCATGTCGGAAAGTCAAATTCCTCTATTTCTGATATCTAGAGGGGCCTGGTTGTGGCTCGGTGGATGGTGAAATAGGAGAAGCCCCGGTCCCGGTAGAAGTAGGAGAAGGCTCAATGGATAGTAAATTAGGAGCAGGCTTGGTGGCGGGTGAAGTAGGAGCAGGCTGGATGGATGGTAAAGCAGGCTCGGTGGATAGTGAAGTAAGATCAGGCTCGATTGATGGTGAAGTAGGAGAAGGATCAGTTGATGGTGAAGTAGGAGCAGGCTCGGTAGATGGTGAAGCAGGAGCAGGCTCGGTGGATGATGAAGTAGGAGCAGGCTCGATAGATGGCGCATTTTCTACTTGGTTGCGCTGATAACGATTTGAACTATTCTCATCATATTCTGGAAAAGCGCTGTAATTTACTACTTCGGTGGTAAAAGTTTTTTTCTAATTTATGCTGATCAAATTCTGAACCATTTCTGGATCTCTTTGTGGCATCTTTCAGCGTCATCGGAGGAACTTTATACAATTTGGCAGCTTTATGTACTGCTGTTTCATTTTCCCAGGCGTTATAGGCCTGTTCCACATCACAGGAAGAATACTGTTTCATTCTTTTACGTGTATGAATAATAAAATATGAATATAGGTGAATTCGTACATAATGTGGTGAAACCGTACAGAGGAGGATGTGCCTATACATATTTGTACGATGACACGCCACACCACTATTTTATTTTCAAAATGGAATACATCAAATATTAATGAGTTTTAACTAAATGTTAATGTTTACATACGTAGAGAATATCCGAGTGAATACTAGTATTCGATATAAAGTTTCTAGATAGTAAGTATATTGTAATTGCTATGGCTTAGCTCAAGTAGTGAGAAATTACCATTTTAGTGCTAAAGATATATGAACTATCACCGAAGGAACATACCACACATTCATGCGGCTGCAACTCGTTTCAAACTAATTGATATTATAATGTATATAAGATCACTCAAGTTTCAACGGTTGGAACCTAACAGGTGTTGAGTTATGGCCCTGTACGGATTCACCCGCTGTGAGAACTCACCCGTTCTCCCCTAATAGTTTTTTTTTATTCTACTAATCCTCTAATTTTGAGAATTGGTAGTATCAAATATGCATTAGATTTATTATTATTCGATGTACTAACAATAACACCAGAATGATGATGCAAGAGTGTTGAAACTTCCAATGATTACTTCATTTACCACCTGTCACTACTGTGTTATTCTTATTTAATATTTATAGCCTATCAAGGACCAAATAGTAGGATCATGTTGTGTTGGATAATTGTTTGCGCTGACCTTTACTGAAGGAGACATCGAAGCAGGAACTGCAAAATTTAATAATGCTGTGCCCCTAACTATGTTGTCGGTAGAATTAGGTTCTCTCATCTCCCGTATCAAATTGATGTCGGATGGCATAGGTGTTTCTCGAAGAAGAATTAGAGCACCGTCAGAATTGGATTTGTCCTCTTGATATAAACTATTAAAAAAATATGTGAAAACATTGCAGGACATGATAACCCTTTACGTTAGACTTAACAAGAGCCAAGAAGGCGAAGGGTAGCTAAAAGAGTTAACATTCTAAATATTATCTTACTAATAATTCTCAAAATAACTATTTGGCATATGTATTAATGAGCTACATATTTTTAAATGGATTGCTATATATACAATCACACACAATCTACATTTCTAATCCACATGCATTTAAAAAAAGTTCATTGTTATTGTTGTTGTTTAACCTTCCCAACATCCTCGCCGGGACGGAGCGGCGGCCAGGGGCGCCCCGGATTTCAGCCACCCGAGGCACTGTGTGTGCCTAAGGGAAACCCGCATCTTTCAGGAAGTTAATAACTGCCTGAGGATGGGTCCAAAGGTGCTCCAGTGAGTGAATGTTGTGTGTAGTCCTGTGTTGGTGTAGTGACGGACATTGTGTGAGAATGTGAGAGATCGTGCCCTGATCGGCTTGACAGAAGTCGCACCGATCAAAGTCCGATCTCCCAATCCTGTGCATGTAGTAAGGAAGGGAAGGATGGTGGCCACATCTCAGACGTGATAGGGTAACCCTATCACGACGAGACATGGCCGACTCACTAGGGTCGATGGCTGGAGGCCTAGACCCAAGGAGTTTGTTAGGAAGGGAGCAGGCTAGAGCTCTTTGAGTGAAAGTGGTGTGTATGTGTTTATTAACAATCTTTCTATTGTTAATACGCTGAACTTGTATCTTTACTTAATCTTTCAATTTCTATAATTTGATAATCATTTAATCAGACATAATCTTTTTAATCTTTCACTCACTAAGAGGAAATGCTATTCAAATTTATGGTCATGTTATTCTCGCTAGGAGCTCGAATATAATTTTAAACGAATAGCTTTGATGTAAGCCGCTAATATAACTTGTAACTTCAGAACATAACTTTATAACTTGTAACCCAGAGCTATAACTTGTAACTCAGAATATAACTTTATAATTTGTACTAAGTTATATAACTTTATAATTTGTACTAAGTTATATAACTTCATGAACTTTGTAAATCAGTTATACAACTTAGAATATTGAGTTCTTTTTCTATAGATAGAATTGAAATTAATACTTAATTAATTTAAAAGGAATTAAGTAAGTATTTCAATTATTCTAATTGAAATACTTAATTAATAGTTAGGAACTTGTAACATTTCTGATCATGTATAGGGTTAAACAGGACTCTGAAATAGTATGCTTAAATTTGGATGTTTATTAGCAAATAAGGTTTCACTAAAATGGACTATTAGTAACTCTGTTCGATCTATATGTTGATCGTATAGAATACCATTACCACTAGCGTGTTAAATTTGAATAATGCATTGTGTGTTATTTTTATCTGCTGTGAGTAGAAAAACATCTTTGAAAAGTACTATCAGTACCTTAACAGAAGTTTATTCACTCACTGGAAGGTTGGACCCTCCAGTTCACCCTTTAAATACCGTTGACACCTAACTAGAGTGTTCATAGTTCGCGTTAGTCTACCGAAAGATGGGTCTGTCCTGATCCTGGTAGAAACTTGGCTTCGCCGCCAAAAGGGAGTCTTGAGATGGCTACTCAAACCCTTGTTTATTTAAACCCTTAGTTTACTCAACCGCTAGTTTATTTAAAACTTGTGTTGTGTTGATTTAAAGACTTGTGCGTAAGTCTTAGAACTCTGTACTATTCGAATTCTAATATAAGTACACTCAATTAAAACTTCCTTGTGCTTAATTTACTTCCCTGAAATCTTTATACATCATTTGTCAGTTTAATAGAATTCAATCAATTACCTCAAAGTCTCTTCAAGTTAAGATAATACAAATAATTGTTAACGAACCCGGAGACTTATTTTGCTCTATGGGATAAGTTTATTAACAAGCCTCACCTACCTAGAAAATAGGTGATAATTAACTATCAGTCCCATAAGAAAAGGGCAATTTAATAGTGTTTGTGAAGAGGAGTGTTGTCGGGTGTAGAGGGAGAGTGGTGTAGAGGTGTCTGTAGTGTGTGTAGTGTGCGTGGTGTCCTCCTCTCAGTTTGCATGTAGTGTAGGGGATGTGAGGGGTCTAGTGTAGAAGTGTAAAAATGTGTGCCCCTCATGTCCATGTGTGAGGTGAGAGGTAGGACTCGTGTTTCTGTGTGTAGGTGGTGTGTGGGTGTTGTTTGTGTACAACCGGTGGCAATGCGGAGTGCAGTGTTTTTTGGAGTGTCTTTAGGTGTGTGTTGGATATGTCAGGTGACCAGGCTGTGTGGGCGTAGGTGAGGATGGGTCTGATGAACTGTTTGTAGAGTGTTGTTATGTCTTCCTTGGAGTGTCCGTAAGTTGTGTGAGTGAGTGCGCGGAGGACGTTCAGTCTTTGATTGGCTCTGTTGTTAATGTCGGTTATGTGGTTTTTGAACGTCCAGCCGCGGTCGATTGTAACTCCAAGGATTTTCGGCGTGTTGTTAATGGGAAGGGGAGTGTTGTTGAGTGTAATGTTTGGATGGGTTCTGTATTCATGGGTGTAGGGTGTAACTATGGTGAAAGAAGATTTGTTTGCGGAGACCTTTAATCTGTTTGTTTCTAGCCAGTCTTCTAGTGAGTGGATGTATATTAGTAAATTGTTGGCGGCGGTCTCGTGTTTGGGATGTTGTGAGATAATGGTGACATCAACTGCGTATGAAAGAGTGTAAACCGAGGTGTGTGTTGGCGTAGGGAGGTCGTGAAGATATAGGTTGAAGAGTGTAGGTGAGAGTACGGAGCCTTGCGGTACTCCGTCTGTGTAGTGAAGTGTTCTGGAAGACTTGCCGTTGTGAAGTGTTTTGCCAGAGCGGCCTGAGAGATAATTGGCAAACCATTTTTTATATGAGTCGTGAATGTGTGTGTTGAGTATTTTGTTAATGAGTAGGTGTCTGGGTACCGTATCGAAGGCTTTACTAATGTCTATGGCAGCTATAATTATCCTATCCGCAGGTTTGTTGGAGTTCAAACCTTCGAGTGATGTCTGTGAGAGGTGGGTATGAAGAGTAGATGTGGAGTGTTGGGATCTGAAGCCGTGTTGTGAGGGGGATAGTGGGATGTGTGGTGAAATGTTGTTTAAAACTAGCCTCTCGAGTATTTTGGATGGGGTGGAGAGGAGTGATATAGGTCTGTATGAGGCCAGTTCTGTGGGGGGTTTGTTGAGCTTCAGGATCGGGATGATTTTGGCAAGTTTCCAGGTGTTGGGTATACTATTGTTCTGTAGTGAGAAATTGAAGATGTCTGTGAAGGCTCTGATGGCAAGTGGCCCTAGATGTTTGTTTGATATGCCATCAGGACCTGTGGAGGAAGTGTTCTTGAAAACCCGGATGGCCTCGGTGTGAGGAGCTTTTGAGTGCATGTTTTGTGCAGGCGACGCTGTATAATCCTATCTACTGGGCGGGTGGGTAACCTACTTGTGGAAGAATAGTGCTTGTTGAGAGCGTTCGCCTGTTGTGTGTCATTGAGTATAGTGTTGTAGTTGACAACAAACTATAGGATAGTAAATGAAAGAAATCAATTTACTAACTTTCCATTACTCACTGCAAAAAGAAGTAATAGCTACTTCCTATAATTGTAAAAGAAATGCTCTCTCAATCTTTAGTTTGTTCTTTTTGACTAAGTGAATTATTGACTGTTCGCTGAAAGATCGTTCGACAGCAGCACAAGTAGGCGGTAGAGAGAGCATACTTGTTGCAATTTTTGACAGCTTTCTAGTACCACAAATTCCCTCCTACAAGGTTCATGCTTCTTATTTTTCGGCAGCCTTCCATACAAATGATTTGGAGAAAAAGTTGCATTTTCTTTTGTCTAGCACAGTCTGTTCCTCCAGCATTGGATTGTAAGCCGCCAGGACTTGGGTTAATTCTTTTGCATTAACCTGAAAAAAGTTGTAAAAACATTTCAAGAAGCTTGTACTAAAAACTCTAGTTCATTGAATAAATATATGATAATGAAATATACTTGTTAAAAATACTAGCTACAATACTAAAATATTTTAACTAAAATCTTACCTGTTCATGATCAGTAGAGCTAGGACATTGGAGCACTTAAAAAAGAGCAGTAGTGGCGGTTAAAAGGAGCATTTGTAGCGCTATAAATGTGCAGTTGGAGCGATAGAAAAGAGCATTTGGAGCACTTATTGGATCATTTGGGGCACTTATCGGTGCATTTGGTGCATTTGGAGCACTTATCAGTGCATTTGAGGCAGTTTTTCGAGTGTTTCATGCACCGAAAGAAAAAGCGTGTTACTTATCAAAGTAAGAATTTTAACGAGGTTTTGTTCTTGAAGAGTTTTTCGATGAAATATGCACAAGAATTATCTTTAATTTTTATCCATAAATAATTGATTTTGAAAAATCATTATGTAAATATGTAAGGTTCAAAAGTATTGTGCAATACTTGAAAAAAAAACAGAAGAAAGAGAACAATAGATGTTGAAACCAAAACGAACGTAGATGTTATATAACCAATATAGATTCCAATAATAATTGGAATCTATATTGAGTCTATAATGTCACAGAAAATTCTAGCATCACATGATGTTGAAGTTTGGTAAAAATTTGAAAGTTAACCCATATTAACAAAATAAAACCATTACTTCCCTAACATTTTTTTTTAAACTAAGTCGTCTATCTGAGACCAAATATTTCAATAAAAAGAATAATCTCTACTTCTGTGAAAGTAACAGGGGCACTAGCATAGCGGGAATCATCTTAGGGAGTCAATTCGGGAAAGATTTCAGTCTGTTTTCTTCACTACGCCTTGCAAAACATTCAACCCAGTATTTACTTACTCATACATATGTACGAAAAAATAAGGTATGTAAAATAAAACAAAAATATTAGCAGCTACATAGATATGAATTACGTGAAAATCTAGGGTTAATATTAGAATAGTTACACCTCTTTTTTAGAACTTTTCTAATCAAATAAAATGTATAAGAAAAGGGTAACAGAATTAAATTATTAAAAAAAACTGAACAACAATACATTAACTCATTAAGTGAATATAATCAAATTAAATCAATGCAAGACTAGATTAATGGTAGACATAGAATATATTTGTTAAACCATATAATTTAAAGATGTCGTTGTAGGAGAGTTGCATGGCCCTTATAGAACGGATATTATTTGTCCGATAAAAGATCGTCCGCTGTACGAGCTTTACCTGTAATATGATTTCTCTAAAACATTTGAAATTAGTTAACTATCAAAAAATAATTAGGGATACAATTTCTTTGACTGTACATAGGCAATAGCACACAAACACATGCCCTGGTATTTCACCGAAGCTATCTCTCTATCAATATCAAATTCGCATTTTAATCTATTCTCAGTTTAAGTATATTTATACGAACTAATTATTGGTAATATGAAGGATGGGGAAAGAATTGTATAAATTAAAAAGGCTACATAAATAAACAGTCTCAGCATTCACTGGCAGATAGCTATGTGAAATTAGTTCGATCATTCACGTTTAAGCTTTATGAACCATTAAATACATTTAAAAGTACAGTTCTCCACCCGGTAAGAAAGGTACAGTTATTTAAAGGTCCTCTCCAGGCTCCGGGAAAAAATTGAGTTTATTACATAACATTGTAGAACTAAGGTCTACGATCATTATTCCGCAAACCGCATACAATTCAGTTCAGTATATATTTTATTATTTTATTTTAAAGTTTTTTAATACTCTGTGAGCAACAATCGAGCGAATCTCCAACCTGACGCTGAGAAAGAAGATTGTACACTCTTTGTTTTGATTTCAAATTTATATTTTTAAACAAACAATGCGTTGCTGGCCTTCTTTTGAGATATTAATTGTTTCTAAAAGTATATAAACGTTTCTTTAATAAGTTTATCCAAATTTAAACCTTTAAATGAATAATAAATAGATTTATTAAACCAAATACCTAGTTAAAATCAAAACAAATGGTGTACATTCTTCTTCTTCAGACTGAAAATTAAAAAGTCGGAAGTAAAATAAGTTTTGTAGAGTTTGGCTTATAAAAATCTTTAAAAGCATATAAAATTAAAAATATGCTATCAAATTTCATGGGGTTTGCAGTAAAAGGATAAGAAACATTAGCCTCGTTGATTTAAGCAATACAAAAATTGCTTGGAGGGGACCTTTAATATGACTCAATCTTGGTGCGCAATAGAAGTCAACCAGAGTACATATGGAGCATTTTGGAGCGTTTGGAGCATTTCGGGGCGTTTATAGCGTTTGGAGCATTATGAGCACTTGTAGCATTTAACTTATAAATGCTCCAATGTCCGAGCCTTAAATTGATCAGTCAAATTAGATCGTTGATTTAGGATGTAATAGCCACGCGAACCAAAAATGATGTACGCTTGTCAACCATTTCAATCATGGTTTCTTCTTGTGCCTTCAATAAATAACTTACGTTAATATTATATTACTATCCAAATTTGTGAAGGTGCTTAACACAACAGATAAATTTACTAATCTCCTTCCATTGCTGTTATTGATCTGCAAAGAGCTTCAATATGCTTTATCCATTAACAAACGCGTTCCAGACCATTACTGGTACATATTATATTAACTTAAATAAAATAAAAAAGGTTACTTGTTAAGGTTAACAAACTTTGGCACCAGGGTGAGATATCAAGAATATTTAATTTGCCGAGCTTTGTCATTAACTTCGGTCGTTCGGTTAACCTTACTGATAATATGTATGTTCCTAGTAATTTACTGAATTGTGTTATCTTAAGAACACGCTGCGCGCTTTTAGGATATTTGAAAGTCCGGGACAATTTCGAGGTATGCAGCAGGGCTAACACTGATGGAGGATATAAGTAATTCATGCATTTAATTGGCAAATTCTATCAAAATATGATAGTTAAAGCTATACATAATATCTTGGATATTAAAATATACAGGTTGCCTCTTCAGAATTCATCAATACCGTTGATTCCTTCATTTTATTTGTTATGAAATCCATTGGTAATATATGTGTATTGGGGGGGGGGGGGTGTAAAACATCCCCCCACCATCCTGCCATGTCATTAATCAGTCATGAAGTGTGCAGTACAACAGACTAGCGGGTACAACAAACTACATTCCATTTACTTTTAGATTTTCAAAGTAATCGCCTTACATCTCTTTTCATCTTTGTTGATTTTTTTCAAAAAATATAAATGATTATTATTTTGAAATTCTCAACATAAATGGCTGTTATGTAAATTGTTGTATCCGCTAGTTTGTTGCACTGCACACTTCATGATTGTTTAATGACCTGGGGGGAGGGGGGTTCGGGGTGCAGCACGTCTTTCTTTACTCATATACTAGTTTCGATTTCATAATACATAAAATGAAGGTTTGTAACTCACGCTCGGCATTAGGGGATTAAAGGGGTTTTATAAAGCGCAGCTCATTCTCAAGATTGTGCAAATCGGTAAATTGCTCGGAACATATACTTGTTGATCAATTAACTCAATATGTCAGGTTTTTCATATTCTAACCTTTTTTAAAAACCTATGTACGCACTCAATATTTCATAAATTTTAAACTTCTTAAATTTCCAACACTAATAACTACTTTATACCTATCATATATAATTATATTTTTAAAGAAATCCAAATACCCATTATGAAATTCACCTTATCTGATTTGTATATTTTTTATTTCAGCTTGAAGATATTACAGAGCAACGCCTGTACTTGTTAGAAAAATGTACTGTTGCAAGAAGCTAAGATGTCTAAAGATTTAGAATCACTCATCATAGATGATTCCAAGCCATTGGGAAAAAGAACTCAGTGGAAATTCGATAGGTTGCTGCCTCAAATACTCTGCAAAATTTTCAAGAAATGTTTAAAATTAAAGCAAGTTCAGTGCAGAATCAACAAAGTAGAAAAATTTACATTTTCAACTAATGAAAATGACTTGTTTGTTAACGCGTATCTTCGAAAGTCAAAATATATTAAGAAAATGGTCAACCGTATCCCTGAGAGATTTAAGGAGATAAATCACTTTGGTTCGCAGACTTTGGTACCAGCATGTCTTAGTAGTTCAATAATTGATGTAGTGGAGAGCTCCGATATCAACATTTCACTGTCAATACCAAGATTTTGCCAATTCTCAAAAAGTGCAAGAAATTAAATTTCACTAGTGTATCCGGTTCATTCAACGTGGAACCTGGAATTTAACTGATGGATTTTCCGTAATTGAACCTTCAAACCTTGAGGTTTTTACCTAGTTCTGTAATGCATAATCTATTTCATAATCATCCTAAACTGCTGGCTATGTTTATGGGAGATTCTTTAACAGAGCTACGTTTTATTGATCCTGTTTTGGCTGGTTACGAAGCTATTGTTTTGAAGAAATGCAAGAATCTTGAATCACTCCATATTCAAATAGGAAGTGATTACTCTCTTTCTGACGAAGAAAGAACCAACTTATTGAAGAATATTGTGACTCTCTTAAAACGGTCTTCCACAATGAATAGTGTTCATGTAGAAAATATAGGACAGAGATACATCAATAATTTTAGAGAGGAAATTTTTCCTCTAGTTCGACAATATAAGGTGGATGATGTAACCTTTTATAGTCATTCTTATTTTGGAAATTCTGCCTGGAGATCAATAATTATTAAACCATAATAATGTTACACAATAGTTTCTTTTTTGTTCTATAAATATATCCCTTAACATAATTTTATAGAAAAATTTACGTTTCTTGGGGAACTTAGCGAACCATTTCCGAAAAATTTATCGCAGCCCACTTCAATCTCCTTGGTTTTTTGCCAGTCTAAACCTCATACATAATCTTCTAAAAAAATTCAGACGAAAATTTAAATTCTTTCCTCGGTCCTATTTTGGGTACAAACGAATCATTTACTTTGTGACCGGCTTTCTGATTATTATTTTTGCATCTCGACAAGCTTATCTTCCTTATCTCTCTTCTTCTTTTCTTTCATTTTATCTTTTCTTGATTTATTTACTGTATCCGGTTTCTAATTACCTTTTCTTTGTTTTACTTCCACAACTGCGTAATGTCTGAATTCTGGAAGATTTCGTAATTTGAGGCTCTCCCCTAAGGATAAGTAGATGGAATGTGGTTGTCTGGTACCTGATACAGATATTGATAACGTTATAGGAGATATCATATTTACAGTTTCAATACATATGTAGGTAATATATCTTCTATAAATTTGCTATAATATTAAAGATTTTTTAACTCTTAACTCATCGTCGGACAATTCGCTAAGATCAATTTGCAGCGTGATTTTTGATTTGCTTGTGTGTTCATCATTTATAAATTTGTATGTTCGGGGGTTCTAAAGGGGTGTTCTTTATTGCCGTACGGGGCATTTCTTTATTTCCAATTTTCATATTCAATATTTTCAGTAGTTAAGTTCGTTCTTTCACATGGTAGCGTGGTAATTAATTGGTGCCGAGCAGGCATTAATTTACGTGGGTTACGATTCTTCCTAGAAAGAATAATCAATTTGTCTAATTTACTGTTTACGTTACTTGTCAATAATAATCATTAATTCCATCACTTCATTAAGTAACATCAAATCAAATATCGTACCAAAATAACAAGGTTAAATGAAACACAGTCATAGTTTAAATTAGATGTACTCTAATTAAGTAATCGATCAGACAAAAGGTTCGAGAAATAGTAAATCCTATATATACATCGTACATTTAATTCAATTAATCAAATATCTACCTATGGAGGAGTTTAACTTACAACATGGTTCAAGCTTTGGAGGTTGAGAGTATACTTTTCATAAATGAACACTGACACAATCGCTGAGGGAATATGGGTGGGAGTTACTGAGTTTCTAATGGAGTAGGTGTGGCTGGAAACTTTTCGGAACTACGGTACTAGTGTGTTGGTAACGGTTGCAGTCCTCCACTGGAACTTTGCTAATTGACGTGGACGACATCTCGTGCAAATCACGGTACTATGATGGTGACTCTGGCTTCAGACTCCAACTGTTTATTGAATGGCTGCTCTGCAACATGAGAAGTTGTTCTGCAACGTCAGATGTTATTCTGCAATAGACTTCAGTTCTTGGTTTCCACATCCTGTCTCATTTGGCTTTTACTCTGCCGTAAAGAATACAACCTCTACTGCCAGGATCCATTGTATTGCAAGATTCAGCCACTTGCTAAGGATCCTATCTCCACCACAATGACGGGTGGAGATCTTCATCGACTAAGTCCTGCGATGGTTACCTAAGGCTGTGGAGAGAGAAGACTTCACCCCGCCGGGGTCTTATCCAGACTGGTAAACTATTTAAGACTCTATCGTAAACAGAGAGTGACGACAGACAGAGTAGGACCCCTTCATAATCTCAATCCACCGCTTATATGCTCCTCAGATTCATCTAAAACTCCACCCAAATCCAAACGTAAGATGCCTCTGATCTCACTTCTCCAATTCCTATTGGTTCTCAACCCTCCTGTAGGCTGTCCCTAATTCTACCCTCAACTCATAGAAACTGACCAATTCAAAAATAACTCCTCCTATATTTCCGACTAAACTAATTACTTTCTCACAGAAAAGAAACATCAAACTTGATATCTGTTAGGATACATGAAACCTCATGAGCTCGTTATTTCTATAAAGTAAACAACAGAAAGCCTCTGGTCTAGAGAAAACAGTAGGTGGTTAATTACCCTCACCAAATGCATTACATGTAACAGAGTTTGAAAGTCTAATTAACTCTCTCAAAGCAATAAATATTATTGTCAAACAACCATTCTAAAACTACAAACATTTGAGCAGAAGGGAAATATCCAATGAAACTGTTTTATTTCAAAGTCACAAAATAATTAAACTTCAAATAACAAACCGGTCTGAAGATTTTATAACTACCAGTATACATAAACCCCACTGTGGAAAAAATATTCAAACCGAAAAAAAATTACCCTGGTTCTTCATCACACTACATGTACGTTACAATTTATCTTGGTACTCCCTTCAAAGTTAAGTCGAAATATTCATAGAAAACGGTAAGCCTCGACCATTTAACGTTTACGAATGCATGCTTCCCTTGTGCTCATCAGAAATTTAATCATTATAAAAAAAAAATTGATCCCAAAATAATAGCATCCTAGTATCAAAATTACTTCCAAAAAAAAATCAATATTTATTCAATACAAAAAAAAAAAAAATCAAAAGCAACACAATATCACTAAAAAGTAATTAATCAATATAATTCTTTGTCCAAACAATTATTGTAAGTAAATAGTAGAGATAGAAACATTTTTATTGAACATATGAGAAAAAAATTTTTGTCCCTACATTTTAACAGTCTTTGAGTAATTACAAAGAAATAATAAAACGAGAAAATATAGTTAATTCAGGTATTTCTTTATCGATCAAGCCCTTATGAAGTTGATATAAACTTTTTGAATGAATATGTACCGATACGTATTGGTAACCGATATACGTACCAATAACAATTATTTACAATTTTGATCCGTTTAGGCATAGTGTGGCTAGTTAGATAGCTTACAGTGTAACTAGTTAGGTATAGTTTGACTTTCTATGCATCTGGGTTAATTTTCCATTGCGGCACACGCTCGTGTGCCCTGGCCATGCGGCTGCGTTTATTTGACGTTGCGGCGAGGGAACGCTCGTGTGCGGGGACCCTTTAGCATATTTTTAAGAGCATCTTTTGCATAGTTTTTAGTACTATTTCGCCTAGATTGTAAGGGCATAGAAATCCAGGCTCTAATAATAATATATGACGTAACATATTTTATTCCTATTTATTCCTCATATTACGTTAGAATCGCAGTAACGAATATTTTTATTGATTCTAAAATAGAAAAGAATGTAATTTTGGTTTAGAGATATTGCATACACTCACAAGAGAGATATTTTAAATGTAGCATTCTTATCAGTGTACTACCTTGAAATATTTGTGCCATGCACAATAATTCAGATTTCAAGAGGTAATAATAAATAAATAAATAAAAATCGATAATTAGGTAGCTTTATTTTAAATTCACAATATTAAACACACAGGAACACTTAACACATTTAAGAGGAAGTGACGCAAACCGACTTGAATTAGCCAAAACACAGCTGACTATCACTAGTGATCTTATTCATCTTTACTGAACATTTTTTTAACAAAGAAATTAGCTTCGACTATTTAGTCAACCAATCAAAATACTCAAAATGTTATACAGCGACCTCACGTGACACAAAATTATACGATTACTGATTAAAATATAAATTGCATATATGAACAGTTAACATAAATTTTTGGCATCATAGTTTTATCAGATATACAATATTAAATAATCATCTACAATTAATATTTACAATTATAAATTCTTATATTAGTTATTTAACAAATTGGTTTACTTTATAATTACAAAATATTTTTTATAAATACTTATAGGTATTTTAATTGTTATGTCATCTATAAATTTTCTTCACGGCGAATATTCTTCACGGCGAATTTTCCTAACGGCGAAAATTCCTAGAACCTTCCAGATCATCCTTTGTTGGAGGAATTAGTTCCACATTGTTCTCCTCGGAGAACAGTTTTTTGCGAGCAGTGTTTATGCTTGTGCAATTGCTAGTTCTGTCATATAGGAGTATGACAAATATCTCAATAATGTTTTGAACCTCTTCTGTTATCTCAATTGGTTTGAAGGATAACGTAAGAAGAGCTTCTGTCAACTCGGGCATTACGTTCCAAACAGCACAGGCTGACTTTTTGCCGTTACCTGAAAAACTTGAAACGGTGTCATATCCTGTCAAGGAATGGAACATAGGAAGTGATTGTGTTCTTTCTAGCCCTAATCGTTTCGCTATTTCATGAGCTGCCAAGTATCTGTACCCATTCCCAGCTCCAAATGAGATCCACAATCCACTGTACAACGGCAAATTGTGTACAATAGATAGATATAGTCAATACAACAACATCTGTATCCAGAGTTCTAATCATTATTCTTTGGCGACCATGGCGAGCAGCATGAAAAGCATGAAGCAACATTCTTGTATCGGCTTCCTCGTGGGAGCATGGCGATAAAGAAGACTGATTAATAGGGGAAGGTTGCTTATGACATTATTTTCATGAGTGATAACAAGTTGTTTGTCTTCCATGGCAAATGAGTCCAGTAAAGCGTATGACAGGTACTTGAACAGTTGGGTCTTATTAGAATGTACTCTGAGAAAATTATGCCAGTTGCAGGGCATAGCTCCTTCTCCTACGACATTCCTTTTTAGACCTTTCCCACGCTTTGCTCTTGTACAGGATTTGAGTGAATCTGGGATGTAAGTGTCCCATACTAGGTCCAGTCGTGTTCAGTAGCTATTGAACACTAGCTACTTCTGGTCCAGCAATCATCCAATGCCTAATACTGTTGTATTATCGGTGAGACCAACTGCACCACGATCTCTTTAGATACAGGCATTGTTTGATGAAACAATGCCTGTATCAAAGGCATTGTCATTATTGCTATTATAAAAGCAGGCGTAGATTGGTTCAATTCATTCATTTAAAGCTACAATCTTAGTTAACATCAGCAAATCACAGGCAACCATCAGGAGGGTTCGTGTGATTGGATTTAAAAATTCAAAAGTTGATCTATTTTTTTTTAATTTTGAATAAACCTAAATTAACAAAAATATGGAACATGGACGAAACCGAAATTACAACAGTTCAAAGTCCCAGAAAAATTGGTGGCTAAAAAAGGTGTTGAGTTAAGCAGATTTGTAAGATAACGAGTGTCGAAAGAGGTGAATTGGTCAGTTTTGTGATGCATGAGTACAAGAGGATCTTTCATATCAACAATGTTCATATTTCCAGGAAAAAAATGAGAGATACTTTCATGACAGGAGCTCCTCCAGGATCCAGGAGGATGTCATTGATTCAGGATGGTGGAGGTCTCTTTCTTAAATGGCTTCAACAGTTGGTGAATTTAACTGGACCTTCTAATGCATCTATAAAAAAATAATCATACTGCTTGGACACCACAGTCTTTGGATGCAGTCAACTTTTGTCGAGACAATGGATTTGAACTAATAACACTACTTCCACATTCCTCTCATAAAAGGCAACCGCTCGACTTTTATAATATCAAATCATTGAAGAGCTCATATAACTCTTTTGCTGATAACTGGATGATGAACAATCCTGGATAAAGAATGACCATATATGACACAGCTGGTATCTTCGGAGAAGCCCTTTTGAAAATTGCTTTATCCGAGAGACCTGTCAATTGTATTAAAACACAGACAATATAATAACAAGTTTAATGAGGAGAATTTCTTAGCTACAGAAGTAATAGAAGAACTTCTAGTTGATTTTGAATTGACGAATCCAGAAGAATTTTAAGAGGTAAACCTGCACAGTCAACTAGCAAAGGTATTACAAGCAATGTCCAAGAACAACCTGCTCAGTCAGCTGTTGGTGATCAACGTGAAATTGGTGTTCAATTGTAGGTTCTTGACTCAGTTTAAAATATAAGATAAGTTTGACAAGTTAGAATATAAATAAAGACAGTCAACGATATATATGTATACTTTCAAATGGTCAATGTCATAGCGTGTTTCAGGATATACATGAATAAATATTTGTTTGCAACATAATAAATATAATTTTTTTTCTCTCTAACTTTCGTAGATAATATATTTAAAATGTAAGAAAGGGGGCAAAGCTGCACCCCGTGTCCGTTTTGCCCCGCATGATTGCCGTTTTTTTTACAATTTTTGGGAAAACTATAGTAAAATAAAAAATAAGAATTATTAGTCCCTAAACAGTTTACCATGTGTTGCCCATTTTTTGGTGTATCTTTTACAGTAACAATCGATTATCTAGGTTCAATAGTATTGGATATACTATGGGAAGAGCTTAGGGGGTGCCGCGCTGCCCCATGCAACCCTACTGAACATTTAAAAATAAGTTTTTTTTACAAAATATATATTATTTCTTATAATCTAAACGTAATGTCTGTTTACAATTAGTTTTTAATTTTTAAACTTTAGGTCTCAAGTATTTTTTCTGATACGTGTAATTCGACAAAAAAAATATTTTGCAGGTTATTATAAATATATAATTTACAAATATAAGTAGCTAATGTCTAGAACATTTATATAAACTTTAAAATATTATATATTACGTAGTTTATTTTAAATATAGGTAAGGTAAATTACTCAATTGACACTCTTCATGGTACACCATCACAGGAAATATCTGCTCTACGACCATTTCGTAAAATGGCTGTTACAGTCGTTGGGGAGCAAATATGAAATGGCCGAATATCCAAAAATATTTCTTATATATCATATAAGATCCCTGCCAAGTTTGGTGGTTTTATCACAAAGTGCACAATTCGATTAAATCTGGGTACTATGCTGCCTCACTACAATGCAAAATTGTTTAATTGAGTTAGATAATTGCAATTTATCTGATAAAAGTGATCATCGCAGTGACTCTTTTTTTCCTGATGGTACATCATCACAGTGACTCTTTTTCTGATGGTAAATCATCACAGTGACTCTTTTTTCTGATGGTACATTATCGCAGTTATTATTATAAATTAACAACATCGTACTTGTGCGACAGCGCGAGTATGATGCAAAAGTAGCTACGTAGCAACATCGTTGCTAACCATTGGAACATCGTCATTCGTCACCTTATTATAAAGATTAAATGTACTGGTGTTAGGTACTTTTTACTTGGGAAGTAACAAGTACTTCTCCGATGTACTTCAAGATAAATATTCAAAATACTTTTAGAAACTACTTACAATATTTACTTTGTACAGGGTAGTACAATAATTATTCTACCTATTTGTAATTGGCTTAAATTTTGAACTAATTTCTATGCTCCCATGTTAACTTTGACTAAAATGGTAGCCTTGCTAAGTTGAGTACTTTGAGATAGAAGGTTGAGTACTTCAGTTGTGAAATTTGGGTTGAAAGATTGGCTTACTATCTTCCAGCCTGCAGACCATATATAAGAGTAGGTATGTGATTATGTCATTTAATGCCAATTAATAGACTTGCATTTAAAAAAAAAAAAAAGGATAAACATCAGATATATCTAATTGGCTTAACATTTTGAATCAATTGCTATGTTTTCATGGTAACTTTGATTTGAAATCTTTAAAAAATGACAAAATTTGTTTGGTTGAGAATTTGTGTGATATTTTGGCTCAAAATTTGCTTTCAATCAAGCATCTGCCTGCCTCTGAAACATGGTCTGCATGTAAATTTACTTATATTTATCCATTTTCTTGATGCCCTTCAATTTTATAGCAACAGTTTATATTTTTTGTGTGAACAATCCGGAATATCCCTACATATTTACATTTATATCACTGAGAACAAATCTAAAATTAGAGTGTTTCTGTTCAATATTAAGTATTTTATTTGAAGAGAGAAGAGTGTGATTAGGTTCTTCACTTTGCTACTGTGTGACTATGCCTACAAATCACTATCAAACTGCTTTATAATTAATTTACTAAACTAATGGAGAGATGTGCAATGCTTTATTACCTAGGGTCTGAGGTACATCATACATGCTACTTAGTTAAGAACAAAAGTATATTCTCTAATTAATTCTTTTTTCCACCATGTTTCTGAGGTTGTCTGAATGGAGGATAAATCTGAGCTTGAATTTCACAAACTAACTGTTACAAGCCAATAACTATGGCCTTTTTTGAGAATTGTAAACCAAAACTAACAAGGCATTAGCACGTCATAACTGGTATCACTAATTCAACCTTCCATAGCTGGTACCTCATCAGCGAGGGGTTATTGTACGAAATGATTGGTGTCAGCGGGAGGTACAGTTGACAACTATTGTTAATTGTAAAGGAATGTGTACCTGATTAGTAAATAAAGGTATAAATGGAATTATATTTATTAGTATAGATAGAAGTAGATTATTAAACTGAATAAGTGGTTAAGTAGGTCATCGGGTGCCATTGTTGTCGCCTATATTAAATTGCATGGGAATGTGTACCTGAATAAAGGTATATATGGAATTGAATTTATTAGTATAGATAGAAGGAGTTTGCTTAGGAATGTGTATAAATAAATAAAGGTATATATGGAATTATATAGTTAGAAGGAGATTGATAAATAAATAGGTGACAAGTTACTTAAATCTCATGGTAGTACTAGATACTACACATTCCACGGTTTGGTAGCTGAATTGTAAAAAAAGACAGAAGCGTGTGGTATACACACATTACACAGCCATTGCAGTAACTTCTCATTGTCTCATTGTTTGCATAACATTGGTATATCTGATTTTAAAAAGGATAATATTACATTTTATACAACTGATTAGTAAATAAAATAGCATAGTATGGCTTCATGCGTAACAAACTTACATACGGATGTGATGACTTGTGAGATGACGGATGTGAAGAGTGGTGAGATGTCGGATGATGATGGGTGACGATTGCAGACGTTGATTGCAAAAATATAGAAATAGTTTTCGTTAGTCAATTGATCATTTAACCCTTTGCTGCATATCGTTGCTCTCGAGAAACATTACTAAAAATCAGAATAATTATGGAAAACCGAAGAAAATTATTCTAACAAGTGTTTAAATAGTGCAAGGTGGTTATGAATTTATGATGCTTCAGTCTCAAGGAAGTTATAGTACTAAGGAAGCGGTGTAACGGCTAAACCAACAACGTATAAGCGGAACCATCGTGTTAACACCTTGTTGTTAGCAATTAGTCAATTGAGCTTCCTTGTCTCTCTTCGCTTCAGTCAAAACAGCTTCCTTGGCGTCTTGTTGTTGTTCCGCTGTGTCGTGTGGTGACGTCACAGCACACATATGACGTCACCCTAGCAACAGACTGACAGTTCAGGGAGCATTCGCACACGGCCAGTGACGTTTGAGAAACGAGGGAGGGTGCATGTATCTAGCACACGCTCCACCAAACGCTTATTTAAGTCATTAACATTGCATCTGTTGCCTAAATATTCATCAATTAATCTTCTTACATCAGTTAAATGTCCATAAATGAGAAAATTATTGAGCAAAATGATCAGATACCTAAAGTATTTTGAAGAATAATGTGTAAGTTAACATCAGCTGTTGTGCTAACGAGAATCGTTACTCAACTTACTCAGTAAGGTCTGGGAGCAACGCACACACGTGTACTCTCCCTCGTTTCTAAATCTACACTAGAAGCTAACACGATTGTAACGGCTAGGTTAGCCACCTGTTCAGTCTGATTGAAGATACAGCAGAGGGAGGTTGTATGTGCTATTTATTATGCGTTCCGGTGTGGATAATTTCCGCTACGTAGCAAGTGAGTATCCTCGACATATAAGTATATGGTGTATATATATGGAGTAGATTAGAAATAATAAAAATATAAAAGGGTTTATTGACATGTATAATAAACATTAGTGACAAAGAAACTGTCTAAACTTTTTTACTACTACAGCACCAGTTTGTTTTGTTGCTCTAGAGTCTAGACCAACATCATGTAGTCAGACTACTTTTTATTCTTGTAATCAATGTTGCTGTAGAGCAACACTATGCAGGAAGTCATCATTTTTATAAAAACTGTTTCGTAACTTCTAAATCATGTACTTTTACAGAGATAAAATGGAAGTATCCTCTTTCTATGGAAAACCAAGGAATAAGATCAGAATCCAAGAGTCAAAGAGTGTGATTTTGAGACCTGTAGAGGCAACTTTGGAAATTGGTGATAAAACAACTCTGATGATGACATTGACGATGGTGGTGATCCAATTGACGAGGTGGCCGAATTTCAGGTTAGAATATGGTAGTTGAAACGAAATGTTCACATATACTTTCATATATACCTGAAATTAAAAAGATATTCTTCATTCAGTCTATATTTTACAGATGCAACTTAGAAGCCGGACATCTAACAACGTGAATACTGGACATGAATAGGAGGATTATGATGATAATATTGTGGATCGGAATTATATCCCTCCCAGTAACGATCATCAACTTATCTCTTCCATTCCTCTTCAGCATTCTCAGGGTACTCCAGTTGAGTCTGATCAAGACACTCCAATGCCTCTATCTGATAATTACTGGTGGCGCAAACGAGATCCTGCAATCGTTCCTTCAGATTTTCTTGGACGCCATTTTCAGATGATTCGGTGAAGAAGCCTTATGAATACATCCTGCAGTTTTTTGACTTAGATCTCATTTCACTAATAACCAATCAAACATACTCGTACTATACACAACTAAAATTACAGAACAAAGTAACTTGCAGCTTCACTCCAGCCACTGATGAAGAAATTGAACAGTACCTTGGGATTCTGCTTTGCTCTGTGGTGTTCCCATACCCACAGTATAGAATGTATTGGGGCAAAACCTCTCCATTTCCCAAAATAGTCAATGCCCTTCAAGGAGGAGTAAACAGATTCGATCAATTGAAGAGATTCCTACATTTCAATGATAACAATGACCAAACTACAGATGAAGCTAACCGTGACAAGTTGTTCAAACTAAGGCCAGTAATTGAATCTTTGGTTGAGAAATGTAGGTCTTTAGAACCATAGGAGTACCATTCTATTGATGAATAGATGATTCCCAGCAAGTTTAGATCTTTGAAGCAATACATGCCAAAGAAACCACACAAATGGGGTTATAAAGTCTTCACGAGGTGTGGATCCTCAGGAATAATTTATGATTTCGAAATATACACTGAGAAATCGACAGAGAAATCGTTTGTGTAAAAATGTTCCTAAAAATAAGAACTACAAGGTGTTTTTCGACAACTTTATTACATCTATAGAATTGCTGAAGCTCCTGAAACAAGAAGGGATTCTGGCATTGGGCACCATCAGGAGTAATCGAATGTGTGGTGCTCAAAGAGCATTAGAGTCTGACAAAGATGTAAAAACGAATGGAAAAGGAAGTTCTGATTTGAGAGTAGATGCAAACTCTAACATTACAGTTATGAAGTGGAACGACAATAATTGTTTGCCTTGCTTCTAACTTCGTGAATCATGAAGAGGGTGAAAATGTAAAGAGATGGTCAGCTAAGGAGCACCGTTACCTCAGTGTGGGTTGTCCAAAAATGGTACATGAATACAATCAGTTCATGGTGGATCTTTGTGATATGCTTCTCTCTCTTTATCGGATTCTTCTTCGAAGCAAGAAGTGGTACATGTCAATATTCTTCTATCTGTTGAAAACTGCCATAACAAACAGTTGGCTTCTATTCAGGAGGCACATGCAAATGGAAAATTCCAGGAGCAAATTCTTGAGTCTATTGGATTTTCAACTTGAAGTTGCTGATGACTTGCTACATGCAGGTAAACTTGCTGCTGATTCTGCTCCAAAGAGAGGATGCCCTTCATTATCACCCAGAAGAGAAACCTCTTAAGAAATCTCGAACTCGTGCTGCTGTTCAAATACCCACAGGAATGTCTCGATATGACTGTGTGGACTATTTTGCAGTTTTCGATGAAAAGAAACATCGATGCAGGAATTGTCCGAAAGGTTTCACCTTCATCAAATGTCATAAATGGGACATTTATATTTGCTTACTGACAGAGCGTAATTGCTTCTATAATTTCCATAAACCCTAATTGTTTTGAAATTCATAAATTTGTCACATCCAAGGAATTTTTTCATTGTAATTTAAATTACATCAGTTGATATAATGTAGAAGTGCATTATATTAATTTTGTTTTCTATTCTTGTCTGATTCAAAAAGTTGGTGGTGACCAATTTTCAGTCAACTAGGAACCTATTCCCATGTGTCAATAATATTAAAGATGAAAAAAAAAATAAAAAAAGGTCTGTTATTTGAGACAGCAGACTTCTGCATATAATTTCTGGGCAACGGATTTACTTGTCAAAACTATTTATTTTCGAAAATTAAATATAGAATTGCAACATTAAATTATCTTCCAGAGTCTAATTTTAAATAAATCCGGCGGGGTAAAGTCCGCGGGCGAGGAATAGTCCGTTCCCCGTGATTATATACCTAGTTTCTGTTCTTAAATAACTGGTAGCCATGAAAATTTATTTCACTAATATAGTATCCTATAATGCCAACAATATAATATGTCTTTCTCTGAAACACTTAAAGTCTTTTGAAATACTTGACATTTTAAATTTGGAGCATTACTATTAAATCCATAATAACTCATAATATATGCAAATTCATACTAATAATTAATTTAGTAGGGGTTTAACGTCTGCTTCGGAACCAAAAGCCATATCGCTGACGTCAAAAGGAAATTAAATATAAGGGACTAGAAGAAGCAGTCAGAAAGAAAGTGGTTCTATATGAAACAAAGTCACTTACTACTGTCAGTGACAATGCTCATGGATGCAGAAAAGCTACTCAGTGAATGCAGTGACGAAAAGGGACACAAAACAACGGTGGCTGCACTTACGATGGAAGAGGAAAATGAAGAGGTGATAGAAAATGAACCCTGCGAGCCTACTAAACCCAAAAATCAAAGACCCCGTAGTTGAAGAGCATATCCATCCTCTAAAACTACAAGTAGCGTTAAAAAATGATAAATATAATAAAAATGAAAAAAAGACAATCCATAATCCACACACAACGACAATTCGGGGCCCAAGGGACGCCACCCCCCCCCCCCCCCTTCTCTTTCATTCGTCACAGACAGCTTCAGGATAGGTCTATTGATAAAAGTATATGCATGCTTATAAATATTCAAATGCAAATTGGCAAATACTTTGCATATAGGTAAATGCATATGCATATTGGTAAATGCATATATGCAAATTAGTAAATGCATATTTATAATTGCATATGCATGTTGATAAATGCATATACGAATCAAATAAGCATATGCGTTTTAGAAAAGCATATGCAAAATATGCAATGTCGCAACCCTAGTCATTATTGCTCTTTCTCTTAAATTTCTACTTTTGTATGCTTTACTTGATGATTTCCAAAGGCATTCGTGAGTCCTATATAGTTCAATTAGCTGTTCAACAGCAGCTCTACTTTTTGTCAGCCATTTTGCAGGAGCTTCGAGCCATAGTAGTGAGTGTCGAAAAAAATAGCCAAGGTGAATGTTGAAGTGAGCCTCAAGTTGCCCGAATAAAGCCTTCAACTTTGTCTTCGTTTTTTTATGAAGATTAGCTACTAGTAAAATTTTTAATACTCAAGTATGATAAGTTTTTAGTAAAATAATCAATTTTAATGCATATTAACAAATTATAGAAATCACTGGGAGTTTTTCTAGAACTATTGAGGTCATTTCCAGGTTCACTTAATGTTACAGCAAACCTTTGTAATTAATTGATAAAGGTGTCTCTGAAAAAGTAGCTGTTAGAAAATAGCTTTTACCTGATAGTTTGTAAGATAAATTTCTAATTTGACTATTGAATTAGGTGCTCTTTTCTAGATATAGTGAAGACAGAAAATAATATTTCATATTAGTCTTCATTGGAAATGATTGATGTAACTTCACAAAGCTTTGCTTTTCAGGGGAAATGTTTATGGTTTATTCGGAGTTTATAACTTTAATAAATTACTTTTAAAGTATGAATAAAAAACACAACTAGGTTTAATCATAATTTTTATTTGATGAATATTATAAATATAGGAGTCGTCAACGTCAGGGTTAGGAGTGACGACGTCTGGGTTGGGAGGAGTCATTTGCGAATAACATTCTTTTGTTGCGTGTTTCTTGCTCTGAAAGTAAGGAGTAAAATTTATATTAGCTATTATTAAAAATAATTATTATTAAAATCAATTTTATTCTTGGCTATGTACTTTCTTCGCCGTCAGCTCTTAATTCTAGCCTCAAATCTACAAAGAGCGAATTTTCATTATTATTGTGAAAAACATAAGAATTAAAATTGGCAAAATAATGGTATAGGTTAATAAATATTACTTACCAGGAGACCTTGCCCGCCGCCGCCGTGGTGGTGCTACTCATGGCGGCTGTGCTCGTGGTTCTGGAAATTAAGAAATGTTATTTATTGTACATATAAATGATTGAAATTAGCTAATTAGGACCACTCCCCTTGTGGGAGCAGTGACTAAAGATTGCGGATATGTGTGGCATCTTTTCTTCTTCTCCCACCTATGTCAGTTTTTGAGCGCTTCAGCCTGGAAAATAAGTAGTAGATTACATAGTATTTTATGGAATATTTTTTCCTAATAACTACTAATCTTACCATCCAGTCACGTGTAGAACTGTATTCCTCTTTGCTTTATATCTGCAAGTAGAGGTGGCAGCTGCCGCTTAATAGCTCTTAAGTGCCCTTTCGGTTTCTGTTATGTATAATACCATTAGCATGGGTACAATAATTCCTATAGAATATTAAAAATGACTTACGGCTAAAATAGAGTCCTCTATGAAAAGTTCTGCAAAGGAGATGGAGGAGAACTCTATCTGTCGGCCGAAACCTTCCACGGAGAGGTTGGCCACCAGGCTCCTTGGCCCGGTGGCAGTAGAGAGGCCCAGGCTTGGGCATTTGACATCTCTTCTGTGTTGCCCGTCACAGAAGAGATGTCCGCAGTTT
>CANNZV010001724.1:133201-214904 GCA_947561585.1 Caprella mutica
ATAGATGTTGCCCACCATCCTCATTGCCTGAAACACGATGAACTGACGTCCAACGTATTTGATGCTGAATGAAGGGCAAATCCTCTTGCTATCGGCCGTGGTGGCTGTGATGATATAGAAGTCGCAGCCAGTTATGAGCTCCCTGTTAAAAAAAAGATCATATTTTATTAAAAACCTATTATTAACTTAACTCATTATGTTGCTATTTTTTTATTAAAGAGTGTAGCTACTTAGCTAAACAGGAACAGCCTGTCATACGTGGACGTCGACATCTTTGGTCCCTTTCACTCTTAGGAGAACGACCTAAAGAAACATTAGATTAGACATTTAAAATCTAAGAGTTTGTGTAATTGTAACACCTAATGGTATGTTACACTTACTTCGACATAAGAGTCTATCTACACGGCCATAACTCCAAATGAAGAGAGAGTTATGGCCGTACCTTCATCCTTGAGGAGAGCCAACGCACCCGTGTACTTTTCATCCTCGAGTAATTCTTGAGTAACTCCTCGATTGTTGGTTCATCCATCTGAAATATTAAACTTCTAACTCTATTAATATGTGGGTCTTAACGCATTATTAGGAGTCTATAGCAACTAGAAATTGTTGTTGTTGGGGATTTTGGGAGAATCGTCACTTTTCCTTCAATAGTCAACCGATTTGATTGAAACAAACTTCAAATGATAGCCTGGCTTACTCGCTATACTTTCTAGAGAATAAGAATTCAAAATAATAATTTTAAATGTCAAAATTTGATAAAATATAATCTTAGACAAAAAAATTTCCGATTTTATCACTAAAATTGCCTATTCTTTTTCAATAATGAGTCGATTTGGTTGAAACAAGCTTTAGTATGTAGCCTGGTAAATTTACTACAATTTCTAGAGAATAGAATTTCGAAAAAATTAATTTTAATGGTAAAAAATTAGAATTTTGTAAGGACTTGGAATCTTTTCTGATGGCAGCACTAAAATTGCTTCTCCTTCAATAATGATTCGGTTTACTTGAAACAAGCCTTAATTAGTAGCCTGATGTATTTGCTACAAAATCTATAGATAATAGAGTAGAATATTGAAAATTTAATTATTAATACTCTAAATATTTAATTGTATATGAACTTGTTCATTCTTTTTCCTGGATTAAGTTGTGATTTTTCGGGGTTGAGAAAAAATTAAGGGAAGTTTGCAATTCTCTGGATTGGGTGCAACTTTCTGGTTTGGGTGCAAGTTTCTCTGGTTTGGGTGCAATTTTCTCCGGTGTGAGTGCAATTTTCTCCGGTGTGAGTGCAACTTTCTCTGGTTTTGATGCAACTTTCTCTGGTTTTGATGCAACTTTCTCTGGTTAGGGTGCAACTTTCTCTGGGTTGGGTGCAACTTTCTAATTATTGGGTGCTGTTCTCCGGATTGAGTACTGTTCTCAGGATGGGTGCAAAAGTGTTATTATAGCTCGGATTTGATAATTTACTATTGAAAGTTTGCCGCCAAACCTGAGTTGCCAAATATTCGATTGTTTGTATTATTTTATGAAGACATGTAAATGAATTACCATATTGGAGCATTACTATTTGGTGTAAATGGATGTTATTTATTGCTGCAACCCGCTAGGAGCGCAGCCTAAAAACACCCCCTGATTGTTATTGTTTGGGATTTTGGGAAAATCGTTACATTTCTTTCAATATTGAACAGATTTGATTGAAACAAACTGTAAGTGGAAGTAGCTATGGCTAATTCGCTTTAAATATAAAAATTTGATAAAAAATATTTACGTATACATTTGTAAATATCCATTCGATACTGACACTAAAGTTACTTCCCTTTCTATAAATCTATTTGCTCGAAAATAGCTGTAATAGTCAATAGGTAGCCCGGTGCATTCACTAATATTTTTAGTAAGCAGAATTTTGCTAGATTGATAGTCATATGATAATCAAAAATTAAAATTCTGTGTGGACTTGTTTTTCACTTGCTGGCACATACTAAAGTTAGTTCTTCATCTTCTATAATGAACTGATTCGATTGAAAACAATTTCTAATGGTAGCTTTACCAGATTTAAATGATCACCTCAGAGGGTAGGAAAGTAAATCACGAAATTTTCATTGATTGCGTGATTTTTCTGAGCTCCTGACAAATTGCCTTAGTCCTTATTTACCTATATTACTTGATCCTTATTGACACTTTTGTAGTTCATTACTGATTAAACATAAAATTGCCACCTTCATGTGGCAATAGAAATCTCTCGCAACGAAAATTGGAGACTGTATCAGAGGTGAAACTTGTGGACATTTCTTGAGGATGAATAAATCCTTCATATTGTGCAAAATTAGTAGAATTTTGTGGTAGAAGATGTATTGAAGTGATATAGCAAAGAATTATTCACAAATTATCAAGTTAATTGCCAGTATCCGCGAATATTTCAAAGTTTATGATGGCTACCCTTAACTTTTGACCGGGTGTAGGTCATGAGCCCCCTGTTTTTTAATCCTTATTTACCTATATTATGTAATCCTTATTGACACTTTTGTAGTTCATTACTGATTAAACATAAAATATCTGCAGATAGGGGGGCGTGCCGCCCCCCGAACCTCCCTGCCAGGTCATTAAACAATCATGAAGTATGCAGTACAACAAACTAGCGGATACAACAAGCTACTTTAGCAACTCCCAGTTATTTCTATCTAAGTAGTTCTTCATTTATTTAACTAGGTGAATAAGGATTAAAAAAACAGAGAGGGGGTGGGGGCTCTTGACCGTACCCCCTTTTGGGGACTTCTTAATAGTCCGACGCCCCAAAGTAGTGTAACTTCAGGGTGATCTTTACACATGGTAATGTTGCATGGCTATAATTAGGACGTGGTAATGTTGCATGGCTATAATTAGCATATTCGCGTGGGGTGATCGAAGGGTGAGATTGACAGGTGGGGAGATTGATGAGTGAAAAGGGTGGTTTTTATATAATTCTGTGTTAAATTGTTACTTAGAAAAAAGGATAGTTTGACAGGTGTAATAAATGTGTTGATGAAATATATATATGTAAGTTTGGTGTAATATCCAAGATGTGTAATTGTGAATTTATTTGTTATATAGAAAAAAAGGAGTGTGTGACAGATGAGTAATGATTTATTTGAAAAGGATAGTAATATATTTTTTCCAATTGTTATGATTTCAATGTGATATACATAGAATTAGTATTAATTAAATAAATAGAAATGAAATAGAACTGCTTAGTATATGGAACCAACACAAATTGACATAGTTCACCCAATTAAATTTTCTTTCTAAATGCACCATATAGAAAACGATAGAATGAGCAGAGGTGGGTACACTGTTCTAAAAAAAAATTCAAATGTTATTATTATAATATAGACGGATAATAATTGAAAAGGCTAGTAATTTATTTTTTTTCCATTCGTTATGATTTCAATCTGCTATACATAGAATTAGTATTAATTAAATAAATAGAAATGAAATAGAACTGTTTAGTATATGGAACCAACACAAATTGTCATAGTTCACACAATTAAATTTTCTTTCTAAATGTACCATATAGAAAACGATAGAATAAACAGAGGTGGGTATACTGTTCTAAAAATATTTTTAAATAAAGTTTATATGAAATAATATTATTTAAGATATAATGTAGGCTTCTTCAGTCCATCCTTCCATCTTCTTAGAGTCCAAGAGGTGCTGTGCAGAGTAGATTCAATAAAATAATACACACCTCCTATGATCGCCAATTTGACTTTAAACAAGTTAGCGATCAGAGGAGGCGAATATATTTTATTATTTTCTCACAGAAGAACCAGCTACTTAATGCTAAAGAAATTTTCTAAATCAACTTAAAAGTATATTACATTAAAAAGACATTTTCTATATATATATTACAATGAATTCACCAACACTGAAAATCAACTTAAAAGTATATTACATTAAAAAGACATTTTCTATATATTACAATGAATTCACCAACACTGAATATTAATACATTAATTTTTAAAAAAAGAAATTGAACATTTTAAAAAAGTAAATGTGTATAATTCTATAGAAAATTCCTAATTCTTAATTCTATACACCTCTTTATTTTAAAAATAAGATCTTTCAGATGTTTCTCCATATTC
The DNA here is from genome assembly GCA_947561585.1 of Caprella mutica. NCBI lineage: Eukaryota > Metazoa > Arthropoda > Malacostraca > Amphipoda > Caprellidae > Caprella > Caprella mutica. The sequence continues at coordinate 137,317 of CANNZV010001724.1, forward strand.
TCCAGGAAGCTGTAGATTATCACCTTTCTGTAAGTTAACAACTCTCTCCAATAACACATGTGTTGTAAGAATTTTCACTGTTGTGACGTCAATAACCATTCTTGATGGATGAGTCGGGCTAAGGAACATTATAACATAATTCCCGTTGAGACGAAATACTTCAATTGCAGATGGAAACTGTCTTATCGTGAACGAAAGTTCATCATTTGTTTCAGGAAATCTGAATCTTAATGATTGTAAAAACATTAAAAAGCTATGAATAGAAAATGGAATCCACGAATCCAAGTATTTAAACTTGATTCGGTCATATTGTGAATCATATGATATATCAAAATCTCCAATATTAAAGAGCTGTGTGATTGTCATGTTGGTCAGTTAATTCACACGAGAACACTAATTAGCTTCTCATCTAAGAGGCGGTGATTAGGTTACAGAAGGCCTACCCCCTCGCTTGACTCAGACACGCACATACATACACACAGAAGGGAAGAGTCATTGAGGGCATACAGCCTCATACAGTTTCAAACAAGTGTGTATGTGAAAGACAATGTGTGGTGCGTGTAACCTTGCAATCTTGTTTAAAATTTATGTGATTATATGAAAAGTGTGTCTATTTATTGAAAATTATTGTTTTTTCATTACAGATGAAAATTTTGACCCGTGTTCCTCGTATGGAAAAAAACATAAATTAGATAATGGTATGTCTACTCATGATAATAACGATACAACTAATGTGCAATTATATATTTTATTTATTGAATTTTATTTTATTACAGAACAAAATTTTGAATCATCTCCATCCCTTGAAAAAAAATGTAAATTGGGGAGTGGTAAGTTTACTCGCATTATCCGTGATAAATAAATATATACATCTATATTTATTCTAATTATCTCTATCACTTATCCTCTAGAGAGAAGAAAAATTTCAGAAAAAAGAAATGACGATGTAAATAATATCACACAAATCTCAAACGATCAAAGGGAAATGAAGAAATCTACAATTGGTGAGTATTATAAATCTAATTGTATAGATTAAATTACATGAATTCGAATTTAAATATTGAAGATGGTAATCTCACTTTTTTAAACCAACACTACTTTAAATTTCATCTAGTAACTTTTTTTTCAGATCATCTCTCCCCTGAACAAATAAAGGAGTTTGGGCTACAATTATTAAAAAGGGCTATGAATTCGCCAACACATTACCCAAACACTGATTGGGTTGATTTATCAAACTCTCTTTCAAAATTTGAAGATGCACAAGCAAACAATGGTGATTATAATTTAATATCGATACATTTTATTCATTATGCTTTAGTACATTATGTCATATTTAATTTCTTATAAATTTATCACAGATCAATACACACCAGAACAAATAAAGGAGATGGGGCTGGAATTATTGCAAAAAGTAATGAATTCTTCCACCCCGCCACCAGCAAATTTCGATTGGGAGAATCTGGAAATCATTCTTCCATCTCTTCAGAATTCACAACAGATATTGGAAGAAGAAATGAAATCTACTACTCATCAACCAAGCAATGATTGGGATGATCTAGAAAACATTCTTTCAAACATCGAAGATGATCACTCAAACACTGGTGAATATTATTATTTTATGTTAACACACACATTTATTATTTTACATTATTCATCATATAACTTTTTTTACATTGTTCATCATATAACTTTTTTTTTATTTCAAATCTCAGATCATTACTCTCCTGAAGAAATGGATAGATCAGCAGGTATTGTTCAATATCTAGAGGGGGAAATGCCACCAACCAATGAAATAGGAGGTGGAGGGAAAAGGTTACAGTCTACTGAAGATGAGCGTAGATCCCCAGATGTTAACACACCACCCCCACCAGATGCTATCACCCCATCGCCTCAATCCCCCATACAATCACATATAGTCTCAAATCATGCTTCTTCTTTTCAAAATCGTGTGATAGCACAAACCATTACATTTTTGCCAGAATTTACACTACCAGAAGATTTATCATCATATTTAAATGAAAACATTTTCGCAATTCTTCATGAAATGGGGTATATTCCCAATTTTCATGATAAAATTTATGTAACTTTCACGTCAAAATTAGAAAGATTGCAAGAAACAGGGGAGATAGAATCTTATGAACACCATACACACATACCCAAATCCGACATTCAGATAGAGATGGTAGATCATTGGATTAATTTATTAATTACTAATCTGTATAATGCTAAGACAAAAGGTAGTGGGTGGACACTTAGTTCTATAAAAAGTGTCAAACTCACTATCTTTAACACTGAGCGAACATTAAAACGCTATGGAAAATATGTACCCACACCCAAAAAGTTAGGAGGACGTTATTCTATATTGAACATTAACACTAATATCAACTGCGTCCAATACTCGATCATCGCACACTTTATGATTGAGGATGGGACATTTCCCAAAAGAGATAAAGCAGATAAGAAACACTATGAGAAAAATGAAGGTAAATATTTCACATTCCCGGAAGTAAATGATGGAACAGTTACAATTGAAGATTTCAAAAAAATAAAAAGAGCCATCAATCGTAACATAATAGTATATCAACTTAAAGACCATGATGATAGGTGTTCCATAAAAATAATACGTAAAAGTGAGAATGATCCAAATTTGCCATATATATATCTTTCCACGATAAACGAAGAAAATCATGTAGTTTTAATAACAGATATTCAAAGATTCATTCACAATGCTAGAAAGACAGATCAAACACGCCCACTTAACCCTTATTGTACTTTCTGTCTCAATACCATATCAGGGGATTATGCTAGACACATCACCATTTGCAGACAGTATAATTACTTACAAAATATTAAATTACCCGATGAGGAAGAGAAGTACAAGTTTAGAGCACTTGCAGCTACACAAAAAAGTAAATATGTAGCATTCTACGACTGCGAGTCAATATTAAAAAAACATCAACATAGCAATATATTACACGAACATGAAATGTGTTCATATTCCTATATAATAGTGGATTCTGAGAATGATAATGTTGTTTCCTCAGGAATTGAAACGACAAATGACGCTGGTAGATTAATTGATAATATTTTAAATGATTATAAAAAGTTGGTAGGGATCTATAAATCCACATGGAATAAAAATATAGTAATGGGTGAAAATGATTGGAAAACACATAATACAGCCACTAATTGTGCGTTTTGTAATAATAAGTTCATTCATCCAGATGGAAGTGATAAACACCGTCATCACGGGTGGGATAAGCAGGTTATCAAAAGGGATGGTAAAGTCATAAAAGGGAATTATATAGCAACACTCTGTTTTAGTTGCAATTCAAGTATTTCAACTAAAAGATATGAACTCCCTATACTTGCACACAACTTTTCAAAATATGATAGCTCATTCATTCTAAACGGGTTATCTAATAGGGGGTATACAACAAACATCATTAGCAAAGCAGGTCAAAACATCGTTCAAATTTCAGTAGAATATGGGGGTAGTCCAGACACAGGTGATAAAGTAACACTTCGTTTTATTGATAGCTGTAGCTTTCTTCCAAGGAGTCTTGATCATCTTACAGAAGATTTGAAGAAGTCAAGACATTATTTTAATCTATTCAAGACAGAGTTAGTTAAAAGAGGATATTCAGATAATGTGATTCAATTATCACTGAGTAAGGGAGTATTTCCATATCAATATATTGACTCTTTCTCTAAACTTCAAGAATCTGAATTACCTGAACATAAATACTTCTTCAGTGCATTAAAAGATTCTAATGTTTCTGAAGAAGACTGTAATTTTGCACAATTAGTTTACAATGAAGCAAACTGTAAAACCATTGAAGATTATATGAAACTATATCTTCAATGTGATGTTTTTCTACTTGCAGAAGTCTTTTTGAAATTTCGCAATGTAGTTTTTAAAGAACATGAGTTGGATGCATATCAATTCATAACACTACCTTCATTGGCTGTCAGCTCAGCTCTTTTTAACTCAAAAAGAAGTTGCGATTTACTTTACAACGTTGAAGATTTATCACTTTTCGAATCCAATATACGGGGAGGTTTAACAATAGCTAATGAGGGGTATAAAAAATTTAACAATCCATCACTATGCAACTTTGATCCTAATGAGGAAATATCAGAAGGGTTATTTCTTGATTTTAATAGCTTATACGCTACAGTAATGAATGATAAGCTACCTATTGGAGAAAAGCGTGAACTCACACAAAATGAAATAGAAAAATTTGACATTCCTAACATTGATGTTGATGGCGATCACACATATTGTCTATTGATTGATTTTGAAATTCCTGATGATGTTAAAAAAGCTACTGATGAGCTTCCATTAGGGATAAATCATTTCAAACCAGATTTTAATCACTTATCACCCTTCACAAAGGAACTATTTGAGAATCTCAACTTGTCAGAGTCCTATATCACGAAAAAACTCACAGCAACACATTTCCCGCAAAAAGAATATCTTATTTCAATTAAATTGCTTCAACTCTATCTAAAGTTAGGCATTAAAATTATAAGAATTCATAAAATATTTGAATTCAAACAAGAGTCATGTTTCCGTAGCTATATAAACAAAAATATAAATCTTAGAAAAAACTCAAAGAATTCATATGAAAGTGCTATTTGGAAGCTTATGAATAATTCAGTATTCGGAAAAATGCTCTTTAATGCACGTAAGAATCAGATTGATACGAAATTAATCACTTCATTACCAATGTTCGAGAGGTATATAGGAAATCCACTATTAAAAGAGGTCATCCCTCTTTCCGAAAACTCAGTAATTATTAAATTGTTTCCAGATAATATCAAAATGAACACACCAATTTATATTGGGTGGTATATTCTCCAACATAGTAAATATTACATGTACAATTTTTTCTATAATGTTTTAAAGAAAAGATTTAATGATAAAATCAATTTAATGTATACCGATACAGATTCTTATTTTATAAGATCCAACTCATTCTTGATCTCCGATCACTTTAATGATGAGTCCTAAAAGATCATTTAGATTTAAGTAATTATCCACCAAACCATAAATTATACTCAGATAGACATAAATCACAGTTGGGGAAATTGAAATCAGAGCTTGCAAACTCTGAAGTCTCTGAAATTTGCATATTGCAACCGAAATGCTATTCCATTCTTACATCCGACAATGAAACAAAACAAACTGCTAAAGGAATCAATAAATGTAAACAACATGAAATGAGACATGATCTTTACGTGAAAATACATAAAAACATTGAATGTAATTATAAAACTGTCGAATGTGTAAACATTAGAAAAAAAGATTATAAACTATTTACAGTTACAAACACAAAGCGAGCGCTATCTAAACTTGACACAAAAAGGTATTGGCTTGATAACACAAAATCAATCGCTTTCGGGCATCCTGATATACCTGATTGTGATTATAACATTCCTCAACCTTGTAAAAAACGAAGATATTCAACACGCTAAACATAACCTACATATCGAACACACTCTAGATTTAACGGCGAGAAGATCTAAACCAGGAAGTTGCATTTTGGACTAGAGTGAATGAATTAGTCAATGTATGTAATTATGTAAAAAAAATATTAGTATGAATAAATATTTGTGACTATCTCCCTCTTGTTTCAATAAAACCTCATGTTCGTGAATATCCTATTCAGTATTAGTCTTCAAGATAGCGGGTGAAGACTTTAATATATATTTGTCTAGTAAAGAGAATAAAAATATTTATAGAAATAATAAAGCTTCCCAATTCACGAATAAAATATTACCTAATTTACTTTTGAACGATGATTATGTGGTGGCTTTGTCTAATATTGCTTTCTCACCCGAGTATCATTGCATAAAAAAATATGATCCTAATTTCTTTATAAATATTCACATTAAAACCTTCAATGATAAAGGATTAGTTGAAAAACTCTACACTTCAAAATATCTGTGTAGTGTAAATATTACGGGAGTGTCCATATTTAAAGCAATACAACAATTAAATAATGATTTTGTTTCCTTCTTAATCATAAGAAATATTTCCAAATGATCACAGAAACCAATTTTTAGATTTAAAACAAATGATTGTTATATTACATTGGGAAAACTTGACCATACAATAGTGGATGAGTCAAGTGAGTTGTTTTGGGAGTTCTCAGAGCATATGGCCAGGTTCCTGGGGGTAGGTATTGAACAATCTACCGTCCCGTTAATTATAAATCCAGTTAAAATTCCAAGGAAAATAGAGTGTTTTTTTGTTTATACTGATATTGTTCATCCATCACATTTAGGAGATAAATCTATCAACATCATAGATGTAATTCCTACCGATATAGCAAGGGGGAAATTCGTCCCACAACTTAATTACAAAGGGGTAAAGAATACTTTAATAGAAGATATTTCGATAAAAATTACAGATCAAAATGGAGATGAGATTCTGTTTGATGAAGATGTAGATGTTTTGTGTGTTTTACATTTTAAACTCAAATAATTATAAATAAACTAGTGTGATTATATATTTAGCTCATTTATAAAAGTTCAAGCATGCGAGTGGTTTATATACCTCCCTCTGTACAGGATTTCAACACCCTTTTTTCTAAAAGGGGTGGAGGGTTATCTGATATCCGAGTTTACCACAACAGAGGAGGGTCATTATTATCTTTTGTTGGGAGATTTGCTCGTTATGCACTTCCATTTATCAAGAGAATAATTCTCCCTGAAGTTGGTAATTTTGCAAAAAATGTGGCTGACGATGTCGGTCAGGGAAGGAATATTAAACGTGTGTTAAAAGAACGCGGATTGGAGACAGCAGTTAACATGGGGCGACGTGTTGCTAAAAAAGCTAGAGGAGGGGGAAATAAGAAAAAAAAACTAGTTCAAAGAAACAAATTGTAAAGAAGAAAAATAACCAGAAAAAATGCAAAAGAAAAAAAGATATTTTCAATACAAATAAGTTCCAGTTGTGAATATGTTAGCGGTTAATTTATATATAATACCCACCCTAACTGATTTGGGCATAGTACCACAATAGACGGACACAAGTCAGGACATGGGATCTCTCTCAGTTCCAACCACGAGGTATCACAATGCCATCTCGAATTTATTTCCAAATGATAAAAGAATATATAAGTTAGAGGCTGGAATTTCATCACGATATGAAAGGGATATTTTACCATCCAATGTGAATATTAATAGTGAAGCAATAACAGATAATTACATTGAATTCAATATTAATGGTAATGATCAAGAATTTATTGATTTGGATACATTATCAATAGAATTGAAGGTTTCGATTACAAAGGCAGATGGAGCAGCGATAGAAGCTACGGATAATGTCACTCTAGTTGATGGATTCGCTCATCGAATATTGGCAAAGAGTTCTATTTTTTTGAATAGTGTTCAATGTGAATCAAATGCATTCTTTGGGTTGTGGACTGTTGTAAAACACCATTTAAGTCTATCGAAGGATGAAATGAGTAGTCATGGCCGGAATATGTATTATAAAGCTCTTGATAACAAAATCCCACATACGTATATCCCAAATAATTTCACTCTCGCCTCTTTAAAAAACGATGAAAAAAGCATCCAAGCTGATTGTGTAACAGGAATTCATACAATAGCACCATTGAATATAGAATTAGCAGATTCAGGTTTTTACCTTCTTAATGGTGTTGATATGAGGATAAGATTTGATCTTGCTAGCAATGCAGTTGTTTTGGGGACAAACACTGATGAAAATTTCAAGTATAAGATTACTATGGCTAAAATATGGATGAAGAAGATAATCCCGCAACCTTCAGCTCTCATGAGCCTTTCACAAAATTTAACCTTGGAAAATAGTTTTGTGGAATATTTATACTCACGTCCGGTGATAAAGAACAGTATTATACCACAGGGGAGCAGTAATATCGTGTTAGACAATATTTTTAATGGTATTATACCACATCAAGTTATTGTATTCATGATGTCTCAAGATGCCTTGAATGGGAATTTAAAGAAGAATTCTGGGTATTTTGATCATTGCAACATAAACTCCCTGCGATTGGAGGTTGACGGGAACGTTACAAGTTCTATCACAGGATCTATTCCATCACAACAAGCGCGATTATTCAATCACACCCTGGAGAATTTAATGGGAAAAGATCATTTGTTGACATATGAAAATTTCAAAAGTGGTAAAAGCATTTTCGCATTCGACTTGAGATCCACTAATTCAAGTGAGGTTCTCTCGTTAGAGCGTAGAGGTAATATGAGACTCTCTGCACAACTTTCTGTTAATCTTACAGAGAATGTGGTTATTTTCGTTGTGGGTGTAATTAATGGTATCGTACAAATAGATTCACGGAAATCAGTTAGAACCAATAATTTAATATGAATTCAAAACAATTAGAATCTGTATTTTTGAAAATTGGAGGTAGATTTCAGGGAATATTCACAAACGACAGTTTGCGAATAAAAAACAGAGGGATATACATAGTTAATGTTATTTCTAACCCGAATATTTTAGGGCATTGGGTGATGTTTTACTTTGATATTAATGATAATGTAATATTTGTTGATAGTTATGCAAAAAAAACTATTTTTTACGGTGGAAATATTTTTAAATGTTACATGAGGTTTAACGTGAAAAGTTTTGTGAAAACTCAGCTGCAATCAAATGATTCACTAGTGTGTGGTCTTTATTGCCTTTATTTTGCATTCTATCTAAATAAAGAATATAGTATGAAAAGAATACTATCCCATTTTTCAGACAATTTTAGAAGCAATGATAGAATAGTTGAAAGAATTCTTGCAGAGATTGGTGTGGATAGATGTGAGATAAGTTTCTGTCCGTCCTTAATGTACAATAAAAAATGTTTGGCTGTCTGTACATGTTCAAATACATGCAATAAATAGATTTGCTTCAATAATATTCAATCAGTCATTGAATAGATACATTGAAGGATGGATGTTCAGAGTAATGAAAATGAATGTATTATTAAAGTGTTGGAGAGTTTTTTATTCACTGGTGTTAAGGTGCTTAAGAAACTCATCGATACAATTGAAAAGAGTAATGGATATAAATCACTACATAAATATGAAGGGATTGAAATCAAGATGAATGAAGCTATTGATCAAATCAATAATGAGGTTGGTGATATTCGACAGTTGATTTCTCAATCTCAGATAGAATATTCAAGATTGCAAGAATTAGAAGAGAAACTCAGTGGTGAAGTAGAGTATATGAAGAATGGAATTAATAAACGTGCAACCATTGCAGTCGTTGAACGTGATTTTAGAGACATTGAATCAGAGTTCAATATTAAATTTAACAAAATTCAGGAGACAATGAAGAGGAATGAAAAGAACATTACAATTCAAGTTGAGAAAATATGTGAGCATCTGTTTCATCTTCGTGAACGTGTGGATGAGATGAGTACACTCAAGTCACAGGTGTCTATGATAGAAGGAAAAATAGAGTCTATCACTTCCGAGCTCATTCAAACAGGAAAAGAAATATCATGGATGAAGGAGTTACATGATGAGTTGAATATCAAAGTTGATGAAGTGTTAGTTAATAGAGATTGATTATGTATAATAATAAGTTTTCAATAAATTGTAATGTTCTAATTGTAATGTTTCATTATCATATAAAATAGGTGGGTGTTGTTATCACTAGTGTAGTAATGGATGAAGTTGATATTTTTAATCAATGCGCTAGGGTTTTAATTGGTGGGTTTTCGGGTAGCGGAAAGAGTTATTTTACATCGAAGTTAATTCAACTCTACAAACATAAATTTGATAAGATTATAGTGGTTGGTTCTGAATTAGAGTGTGTGGAAGATGCAGGTGTTATTCGAGATGATGGATTTAATGTTGATTTAGATCACGATGGATTATCACCGATATTGATAATTTATGATGATATCATCTATGATATAAAGAAATTAAAACTCGCGGCGGAAGTGTTCGTTAAAGGAAGGCATAAGAAGGTCTCAGCTATACTTTTAACACAAAATATTTTTCTTCCGAGCAAAGAATTCCGTTGCATTTCATTAAATTCAACTGATATAGTTCTCTTGCGAATGAGGGATAGTAGACAGGTGCTTCACTTTTCAACCACTTTTCTACCACAGGAAAAACGAGATATGTTTTTAAAGTTGTATAAGTTGATTGTATTGAAAGAAAAATATCGTTATTTATTGATAGATTTTACCAAAGATCCAGATTCAAAATTACTTATCCGAACAAACATTTTTGGTGAAAGTTTAGAGACATGTATACAGATATAGACCCTGAAAACATTTATAGAGATTTGTCTCATCCTGCTGGGTTGGGGTCTATCTCAAAATTAAAACAAGCAGGGGTTTAAGATCCTGTAAAGTATTTGAATTCTAAAGATTCATACACACTTCATAAAATAACAAGAAAAAAATTTAAAAGACGTCCATTCATCGCTTCTGGGCCTGGAAAAATTGTTTGTTCTGATATAGCGTATTTGAGGAGATATGAAAAACAAAATGATGATTGTGGGTATATGTTGATTTTCATTGATATATTTAGTAGATATTTATCAGTTTATATGGTAAAATCACTGAAAAGTAAAGATATAGTACCTAAAATGAGACATTTTTTTTCAAATTCAATATATAAATATTCAAAAATGCTCACAGATGAAGGAATAGAGTTTAAATCGAATGCAATTAATGAATTACTCAATAAAAATAAAATATGTCGATATAACACTTTCAATCGAGAGATTAAGGTTTCACTTGCTGAAAGGGTGATAAGAACTTTGAAGATGAAAATAATGCGATATATTACAGAATTTAATACTACCTACATTGATGTGTTACCTATTTTAGTGGATACATATAACCATTCTAAGCATAGAGGGTTGGATTATAAAACCCCTACTGATGTTCATTTAACCACTGCGTGGAATGAAATAGTAGGTGCATTTAAAAGTATATATAAGAATCGAAGCAAAATAAATTATGATTCATTATCTAACACGTTAAGTGTGGGCACACACGTGCGTTTAGTGGCGGCTGGGACCACACAACACAAGTTTTTCAAGGAAAGTTTTCTCAGAAACACTAAAGAGATATTTAAAATAGATGGTGTGAATGAAACTCATTCCATTACTTACTCACTGGTTGATTTGGAATATAAGAGAATAGAGGGGAAATTCTATAAATCAGAATTAATTCCCGTTGAGAATACAGGAATATATAGAGTCGAAATTGTTAAAACACATAAAAAACGTGGAATTAAAAGATACCTTATACGGTACGTAGACTATCCTTTTTCAAAAAAACCGATGGATAAACAATTTGGAGTAAAAAGACTTTCAACTCTTGTGAAAAAATTGATAACAAAAACTAATAGGGAGCGAGTTGGTTATATAAAGTCAATCAAATTGAATGAGTTAAAATTGTTGAGTGAAGCTTGTATAAATATCTTGAATGGGAATTTGAAAATAAAAAATAGAGTTAAAACTATTTTAAAAAGAGTGAGCAAAATATTGCGTAAATTATCGTCTCGTGCAATAAAGGCTAGTGAAAAACGCAAGCTCTGGGTGGGATTGCAAGGGTTGCACATATTGAATACATTGCTCCCAATATTACAAAATGAAATTCTTTTATCTAATTAATGCACAGGAATATAAGAATATGATGAAATTATGTGAAAAAAATATCTGAAGAAGAAGATGAAGGTGATTTGGAAAAAAAAACAAATTGTAAAAGATGAACATTTACCTAACGAGTTGAAATTGCAGTTATTATCTCAGAAAAAGAAAATTGAGAAAGAATCTCCTGAGAAATATGAGAAAATGCATTCGATGGGGGATGAGGAAAGTGTGAGAAATGAGAGAATGCGTGATTCGAGAAATGATGGAATACAATTTGACAAGGGTGAGAGTGAAGGTGTGTCTGATGAAGATATAGCAACAATAATTAATACATTACCTGATAAATATCGCGAGGAAGGAAAATCATTATTACAACATTTATTACAATATATTACAATATCGAAATATGGATTCATTAAACATAAAAAGTTCACAAATTTTCTCAGAATTGAGGATTTGTTACGAAGTTTACTGGTGAAGCGATCAAGAGTTGTACCTGGTGTACAAGATATACTTGATATCATACCTATAGATAAGGGATATATTCAAAACAAAAAGGTGATAACAGGAGGTGGGGTGAATCCTAGAAAAAAAAAATTAAGTGGGAAATTTTCTGAGGGGGATGTAATCACAATTGTATGGTGTATAATGTAACTATAATATTTTAAGTTAGCATGATATTTCCCGAAGAAGTTTTTATGTGGGATGTTGTTCGTGAGGGTTGGTATTATTTTAGGTAACAGAATAGCTTAGTTGGAGGTAAAAGCTCATGGACACACAAGCCTAATCCACTGTTGGGTATAAATGACTTTAGAAAATTGTAAAAATCATTCAGTTTGGAGATAGCTTTCTACTCGAAGTGTTGACAGTGTGTTTATCTGCGAGTGAGTGATAAAATGGAAGAAAATCTTAGTCAGTGTGAATTACAGGAAATTTGTTCTAATGTACCAGCGTTTGATTTTGACGAAAGTGATGTCAAGAGACAGAGAAAGGAAATTGGTGAGTTTATCTTTTTATCATTATTTAAATGAATAAATTTATTTGATCATATAATCTGATTGGATGTGTGGTGTGTGATTAAATTATATATTTTTTATAGAATCACAAAAGCATTATTTACATTTGAGTGCAGAGGAGATGGGGAGAGTTGCAACTGAGTCTTTGGTGACTTTGAAAGAAGCCTTTGAAAATGGAACATTACCAGATGACTATGGGATTTTAACACAACTTGAACCAGGTGTGTGTGTGTGTGTATATTTTATATTAATTATTTCAATCCTCTCGAATAGCAAATGCAACATTCAGTTGATAGTGTTATTTCGAATCAAATAAAAAAAATGATATAAATTTTAATGGGTATTATTTTATCATATTCTAGTTCCTTCATGTTCAAACATATCTTCAACACCAAACATTACTGGAGTATCTGTTCCTAAGCGAATCAAGGTTACTCCTGCAAATAATAATATTACTCAAAACAAAAACCCACCACCTGTTAAACGAAAAAGAGTTACTGTACCTCGGAGACCAAGGAAAGCCATTTCTATTGATTTAGGAAAAGAAAATGAAAATCTTTCTGAAGATGTCGTGGTGGTTGGAGAGAAGAGGAAGAAAGTGAAGAAAGACGATGATGAGATCAGTGATGAATATCTAGAAGATGTCATCAGAAGATATGCAATGCAAAAGTGTAAGAAGATCAAGCTGGACATGTTGATGAAGTGGGCTCTACCTGAACGATTTAATGCAGGGTCCACCTGAATGATTTAATAAGTGAATTTTTCTATAATACACATTTACTTTTTTAAAATGTTCAATTTCTTTTTTTAAAAATTAATGTATTAATATTCATTGTTGGTGAATTCATTGTAATATATAGAAAATGTCTTTTTAATGTAATATACTTTTAAGTTGATTTTCAGTGTTGGTGAATTCATTGTAATATATATATAGAAAATGTCTTTTTGATGTAATATACTTTTAGGTTGATTTAGAAAATTTCTTTAGCATTAAGTAGCTGGTTCTTCTGTGAGAAAATAATAAAATATATTCACCTCTTCTGATCGCTAACTTGTTTAAAGTCAAATTGGCGATCATAGGAGGTGTGTATTATTTTATTGAATCTACTCTGCACAGCACCTCTTGGACTCTAAGAAGATGGAAGGATGGACTGAAGAAGCCTACATTATATCTTAAATAATATTATTTCATATAAACTTTATTTAAAAATATTTTTAGAACAGTATACCCACCTCTGTTTATTCTATCGTTTTCTATATGGTACATTTAGAAAGAAAATTTAATTGTGTGAACTATGACAATTTGTGTTGGTTCCATATACTAAACAGTTCTATTTCATTTCTATTTATTTAATTAATACTAATTCTATGTATAGCAGATTGAAATCATAACGAATGGAAAAAAAATAAATTACTAGCCTTTTCAATTATTATCCGTCTATATTATAATAATAACATTTGAATTTTTTTTAGAACAGTGTACCCACCTCTGCTCATTCTATCGTTTTCTATATGGTGCATTAAGAAAGAAAATTTAATTGGGTGAACTATGTCAATTTGTGTTGGTTCCATATACTAAGCAGTTCTATTTCATTTCTATTTATTTAATTAATACTAATTCTATGTATATCACATTGAAATCATAACAATTGGAAAAAATATATTACTATCCTTTTCAAATAAATCATTACTCATCTGTCACACACTCCTTTTTTTCTATATAACAAATAAATTCACAATTACACATCTTAGATATTACACTAAACTTACATATATATATTTCATCAACACATTTATTACACCTGTCAAACTATCCTTTTTTCTAAGTAACAATTTAACACAGAATTATATAAAACCACCCTTTTCACTCATCAATCTCCCCACCTGTCAATCTCACCCCTCGATCACCCCACGCGAATATGCTAATTATAGCCATGCAACATTACCACGTCCTAATTATAGCCTTGCAACATTACCATGTGTAAAGATCACCCTGAAGTTACACTACTCCCCAATAGTCGGACAGTTCCATCTTTCTATGTTATTTTATTTTTGGATTAAAATAGAAAATATGATTAAATAGGTATACTCAATTAATAACTGATTTAAATAATGAATAAATTTTTCATTTTTTAAATTTTATAGTACTCTTTTTATTTTACTTTATTTCTAGTAGTAATTTATGATGCAATACATCACTTTATTTCATCATTTAATGCAGTTTGTTGTATCCGCTAGTTTGTTGTACTCATTGAAGTAGTACCCTAGCCAGTATTGAAATCTAACCAAGCAGACAAGGTTAAGCTAATAGTTGCTCTCCGAAGCTATACCCTAAACAATTAAAACGTAAGTTTGTAATGTTTATTTATTGTATTGTGTGTTGTTAGATTCAGAACTTATAAATTAATTATTTAATTCTCTAGAATTTATAAATTAAATGGCTAACTGATTTGTATGAAACTATTTCTTGTTAAATTATTTTTCGATGCTGCCTAATTTAGCTATCTTACCCTACTTAGTAAGCTGAATCTTTGTTCAATTTCATATTTGCTGCTATTCAAATATTAGCTTTATATTTGGATCTCTATTTTTTGGTAGCAATTTTGTAAGCAGTTTTCGTAAATCACTTTTCAGGCAATTTTTCCAACTTCTGTAACGAAGTAAAATACATTGGTCAGCATCGAGACAGTCTTTCACTGAGTACTAGAACCCCCTCACCGAAATATCGGTGCTCGCTCCTGGTAGGGAGTGACATTGCGGTTTATGGGTACATCGCTTCACATGAGGTAGGAGAGTAACTATAAGCATTAATATTTAATCATGGAGAGTCAGAGTGATTATTTAAGAGGAACTAGAGTTCGCTCCAAAGCTACTACAATTCTTAAAATTGAATTAGATGAGAAAGAAGCTCGTATGAACAAATCCTTGTCTGTCAATGTCTCTAAATTCACTGATCTTGCAGAGCTTCGAGCTCACGCTGAAACTCTTAGAAACTGTTTTTCCTACTACAGAACTGCTAGTAAAGAGTACACTGAAAGACTTTAAAAATCTCAAGCGCTTAACGAAGCTGCAGAAATAATATCTAATAGACATAAAATGTACGCTGAATTTAAAGAAAGGTATGAGCTAATTCAAAACATTCTGAAGCAATCTAATGCTGAAAGTATTTCGGATCTAAAGAGCTTAACCAGTTTTAATTCAATGATTAATATGTGTCCCAATCCTGCTAACAAAAAGTTAAACATTCTCCCTGTTAAAACTAAAGTTTCTGAAACTGGTGCGATTAAAAAGAGTGTACTGTCATTTAATCTTGTTCCACCTGAAAAGGGTAAGGAAACTCAGGGTGCAAAATCTTCATTCCCGTTTGACGGATTTAATTCAAAAGAATCGAGAACGTTAGATTATGTAGAATCTCAAACTGCGCTTCAGACTAAAGTGGGGAGTAACTCTAAATCTAAAGTCCCTAATTTCATTCCTCAATCTAGTTCACGTCAGCCTGTTTTCAAAGTACCTGAAGCTCCTAAACGGGAAAACTTATTTTCTAACTCTCGTTCTGATTTAAACATAAACAATATCTATGAACACATGCCCTTAGTATCTCAGAATAACAATTCAACGGACAATCTCCAAGAATCTTTAGCCAAACAAATCTTAACTAAAGATCTGATTAAACACTCAATAGAAGAGTTTGATGGGACCACTTATAAATATTGGTCTTGGATACAACAAATTAATGAACGTGTAAGATCTCTTTCATTGTCACCCAGTGAGAACATTCAAGTACTAGATTCTAATAGCTCTGGAGAGCCTAAGAGAATGATATCTAATTTTCTTTCATCATGTGGGTACATTGACCAGGATAAAGCTGAAGATATGTTCAATATGCAACAGAAAGGTTTGGAGCTTATCCTATTATTTCTAAAGACTTGTTAGCTAAGCTTGAGGTTTTACCTTTAGTTAAAAATCCAAAATTAGAGAGAAGCTAGCGCGATCTGCTTAATGTGTGTAGATTATTACAGTTTAACATGAGAGACGCGCTAGAATTACAGTTTTTAAATATTGCCACTGGTGCTGAATTAGCGAGAGAAAAACTTCCAAATTTTATTCAAGATCGTTGGCGTTTGTTCGGTCAGAAATATGAAGATACGCATTTCGGAATGCACCCGCCATTTGATTCACTTGTAGATTTCCTAAGTCAACAATTAAGAGAAATGACTAATTCTAACTACAAAGTTATCAGTTGCGTACCTAGAAATGTAAACATTGAAAATAGAAATGCTAGGGTTTTCGCTACGAAAGAAACCACTGAAGATGATACGGAGTTCTGTTACATACATCAATCAAACAGTCACAAAACCGCTAATTGTAAACAGTTTGAAAAACTTAAATATTCAGATCGTAAAAAGATGATGCTAAAACATAGGCTATGTTTTCTTTGTTTACGTAATCATATGATGGCAGATTGTAAAATGGAGGTAGTTTGCCGAAAATGTAATGATAGGCATTGCACGGTAATGCATCGTGACCCTAAATATGATAAAGCTACAAAGGGAAATAATTCTCAACATAGTCATCTAGAGAATAGAACTTTTTGTACTAATGTTTGCGATAGTAACTACAGTAAGAGTTGTTCAAAAACATTACTTGTAAATTTAATGTCTTTTGATGTTCCTGGTAAGGTCCTTCGCTGCTACGCCGCTATAGATGAGCATAGCAATTGTACGCTCGTTGATAATAAGGTGGCAAACTTCTTCGGAATAAATTATCCCACAGTTGAGTACTCACTCTCTACCACTAACGGTTCTAAGGTATCCACCTCCGGTAAACTAGTCTCGGGTCTAAAGGTGAAAGAGAACAAAGTCATCTCTTTGCCACCAGCTTACACTAACAATTGCATTCCTGGCAACAAAGATGAAGTCGCAACTCCGAATGACATTAGGAGCATTCGATACAAGTCAAAGTTTGCTCGTAAGTTTATAGAGTTAGACAACGAAGACCATATGCTACGGTCATAAAGCTCCTTTCATTCACCACACACCTCTAGGTTGGGCCGCTGTGGGTGAAACTTGTTCTGGAAAGAAGCAGTATTTTCAAATGGGAGCTTATAAGATGCATGTCGACCACGAGCATTATGACTTGAAACCAGAATTCAAAAGGCCAGAGCTTCCCAAAGAAAGGATGATAAAGCTTGATGTCTTCAAGGAATTTACAGATGACAACAATAACGCACGGTCAGAGGAGGAAATAGAATTCCTATCTATTATGGAGAAGAATGTTAGTATAAATAGAGAAGGAAATTTGATGGCGCCTTTACCATTTCGTGAAGGATCTAGTCTCCCGTCTAACCAAGAATCTGTTTTCAAACGAACCAGAAACACACTTCAGCGACTGAAAAGCAACCCAGACAAATTAAAACAGTGTTTAGAGTCCATCCGGAAAACTTTAGTAGCTGGACATATAGAGAGAGTACCGGAACATGAATTGGATGTAGAAGAATATATATATATATAGAAAACTTTTATAAATAAGAATATGTTAAATCATTTTGCATGGTACAAATGAAGACCTCTCATTCATCTGATGATATTTCAGTTGATCGAATTGGCGCTCAAAGTTTGTAATCTGGTTTCGTTTTTGTTGAACTGATTGAATTGGTCCTGCGGCCAATTGGTCCTGGGGCTCCAGAAACTGGTGACAAAGGAACTGAGCAACCTGATTCTGTTGAATACGAGTCTGATGAAAAGAAATGTATAACTCTTGATCCAACCACAATGTGAAATTGCGAAGTGTATTGGAACTGGCCTCAGACACAACATTATACTGTCAACTATGTCTAAAAGAGGTTGGAAAAGCCCAAATTCTCAGGGATTGGAGGAATTTCCATAAATGCCACAAGAAGTCGGCCATTTTTTTCAAGTTTTCAACTAATACCAAGAGTACGAAGAGGAAGGAGCAGGTTGACATGTAACTTATGTGGCAAACTCTGCACCACAATAACGCACCACTTGAAAACATTCCATAATATATCAGAAAAAGACGCTTCTGAATCGATGAAAATCTCCAAGAAAACCAAATTAGATATAATTGAGTTGTCAGATGAGTTTCAGGTAAAGTACAATAAAAACGTGAATTATTGTAGAGAATTGGTTCATGGAAAGCTCTCATTTCAAAAATATAGTAAGAATAGCTAGTGTTTTCAGTGAAATAGACACAGACATCGTAGATTTCCTGGAAGTAGATATTACTACTCTATGATTTCTACAGATTCAACAGAATTCTTCTCAATCTTACTGCAAAAAAACAAGAAAATGAAAGATGAAATTCTGAATAAATATTTAGGCCCCTTCACACTTGCGTTTCTCAACGCTGCCTTAAAAAAATGCTCATGGCAAAAAGTTGCGCCTTTTTTTTCCAGCATATTTTCTAACGCGAAATAGCTCAGTCCCTGCTAAAATTGGGATTGCATACATATACACAATACTTTTGACTAAAATAAGACGAAAAATTGGAAAATAATTGTCTACTATGGTTATCATTTTCTACCCTCATAACAAGGTTCCTTGACAATTGTGATAGAGTTGTAATTGTTAGGCAAGTTATGAATCATCAGGCAGTTACACATATTCGATCATAATAGAAAATGTATGTAAGTAATATTATATTTTAATTAGTTGATGATCGAAAATGTGGAACTGCTCGATAATTCAGAACAAACCCTATCATGACAAATTACTTTTTTCTTTATCTAATTATAACCAGAGGAAATGATAACCATAGGAAATGATAACCAGAGAAAGTGAAAACCAGAGAGAATGATAACCAGGAAAAATGTCAAGATGAGCATTTTTTCTAACGCAAGTGTGAAGGGGGCCTTAGATAGTCAGGAATTAGTGAAAAACTTCAACTGTCCATTAGCCGTAAAAATAAGAGAAGAGAAAGCTAATGTACAGAGCCCAGCTATGAATCTGGATGTAAGAAACTATTTAATGGGAAGGCTATTAATCGAAAATATCCAGCGGACTATAGAAGAATTAAATTTGGTTATAAAATCTAATGACAAGAAAGGACGGAACAAATTCACAATAGTTGTATCTGATCACAAGACACTATAAATGGCCTTGCAAATATATATGCTTTCGAAGATCTTTATGAACAAATAGAGATCTGTGTCAGATTTTTTAGGGCTGCTTCTGAGTGCTCTTATGTGTTCGTTACCGAAGTAGGAAAAATGCTGTTAGCAACAGTTGCTCGTGGTGAATCTGTCAAAGGCACTTAAAAAATGTAACATTGGGCTTACTCATTTTAATGCTAACTCATGACGAAGAGATGGCAACACTGTCATCCAGGAAGCTGGCAATGCGAGCTTTTTATTTAGAGGCAACTGCACGCCAGCTGACTCACAGCCGTGAACAGGGTACAAGGAAGTTATGGTACTGGAACTAAAACATCGTCTCTCAGCTACATTATTAGGTCTGTTTTTCGGTCCACTGCTATATACGTAGTAATGACAGTAGAGTGATTTGTTACCGTGACGTCATTAAGGCAACAGACTTTATCGAAAATTAAGGTCAAGTAGTTTGAATAACTGAATACACCATTACTCTCTTCTTATATTGACAATAAATAAACATTTTTCATAATTTATCACTCTTTGATTGTCTTGAATTTAATTTTGAGTGTTGCGGTGATGACATCACGTACACTAACCGTCTCTATTGTCACTACTATATTCGATACACTGGTAGTCCGTGAATATGCATGTATTAGCAGTGGACTGGACTACAGACACATATAAACAAAATGTTAGACGCCTGGCAGGGTAGAACTGCTGGTTCATTTGTTTAACTAGGTAAATAAGGATTAAAAAACCGGGGGAGCTTATGACCTAGGGGGGGGGGGGGGGCTCATGATCGTACATCAGGTTCACCACTCCTTTAATGCAGGCTAGAAAGTCTGAGGAAAGATACAGGCATACACCACAGTTTAAAGATTAAGGGACAATTCTCAGATGGGAGACATCTTTTTTAAACTGACTAATAGCGTTGCAGAAGACAGGTGATGCGTGACGTCATGAGCAGGGAAAACTTACTACTGCTTACTATGTAGTATTGATATTTTAACTAAATAAATATATTACATTTACTTACAACTTGCTTATTTATTTAAGATGTAATATAATATATAACATCTTATCAAATTGAATATTTTGATAAGATAATTACTAGGGTTGTGACAATATGCGTTTTATATATCTTAAGAATATCACACGAAAATTCAATCAGTCTATACTAATATTTTCAGGATCTATGATTTCAAACGCATATTGTCACAACCCCAACCCCAATAAAACTAAGTTTAAGAACCTCAACTTAGTTTTGAATCTCGATAATATTCAGACATATTAGAGAGTTGCTGATTACAACAAATTTCTATCCAATCTTTGTAATCATGTCTCCTAAAACTATTTCCTGCGGTATTCTTACTATCTTTAAACATTTATTAACCTTCCCATCACGCGCGTTTGCCATTGTTATTTGTTTGTATCTAGAACTCCCCTTGGATTGTCTGGGGTTCGGTCAAGAGCCTCACTAGGACATAACCCTCCCCCCTCTCTTTTTTAATCCTTATTTACCTAGTTAAACAAATGAAGAACTACTTAGATAAAAATACTGTACAAAGATTATGGGAGTAGTCCAGTTGAGTGTTATTATTTTCCAGTGGATGGTGCGTGACGTCGGCAATCTTGTACCAATCAGCGACTCCTAAGAGTCTCATGATTGTGAAAAGAGTAGACAAAACAAGGGGAGTTCTAGCTACAAACAAATAACAATGGCAAACGCGCGTGATAGGAAGGTTAATAAATGTTTAAAGATAGTAAGAATACAGCAGAAAATAATTTTAACAATTTTAGGAGACATGATTACAAAGATTGGATAGAAATTAGTTGTTTGTAATCAGCAGCTCTCTAATTTGGCTGAATCAACAACCATTCTCAAAGATTGCTATGTCTGTGGAGACGATTTCTCAAGAATCAAGATTGCAATTCACCATCAAACCTAAGTTGAGATTTCTCTTAAACTTAGTTTTATTAATTCTATCATTAGTACCTAATTATTAGGGTTGCGACAATATTCGTTTGAAATCATAGATCCTAAAAATATTATAGACTGATTGAATTTACGTATGATATTCTTAAGATATATAGTACGCATATTGTCACAACCCTAGTAATTGGCTTATCAAATTATTTAATTTGAATTATACTTTCATAAAGTTTTAAATAAAAGTAATAATATTTATTTAGTTAAAATATAAATACTACATAGTGAACAGTAGTAAATTTTCCCGCTCGTGACGTCACGCACAACCGGTCTCTTCAGCAACGCTATTGGTCAGTTTAACAGTTTAAAAAAGATGCGTCTCTTATGAGATTGGTCTACTCCTAATCTTTATATTGTGATAATAACAACTGAGAGTTGCCAATGTAAGTTTGTTGAACTGCAAACTTCATTATTGTTTAATGACCTGGCAGGGGTGTATATACATATATTTTATGTTTAATCAGTAATGAACTACAAAAGTGTATATAAGGATTAAAAAACGGGGGGGGGGGGGTTACCTATATTATATAATCCTTATTGACACTTTTATAGTTCATCTCTGATTAGACATAAAATATTTGTATATCACTGGGGCGCGCCGCCCCCTGCCAGGTCATCAAGGGAACCTCCCCCAAATTTTTATTATTGAAATTATGGTTCTGAAACTTTGTATGTATATATAAAATTGAATTCCCTATCGCTTTTGTTCGTGACATTTGTTCGATTAGACCCATAGAAAACGAGTTATTCGAATTTCGAACAAATTTCAAACTATTTTCAAAAACCCTACTCCTGTTTTTTGGTTGAAGCTAGAGCATTGCGGTTTCTTGCATTCGATTCTCCTTACTGATATCTACAATATTGCATTATACGATTTTTGATTTTCGAATGGGTTTTCTGAATTTCGACTATTTCATGAAAAGTAAAAAAAAAATTGAAAAAAAAATGTCTAACAAATTTTCTACAACAAATTCGAAAATCAAAAATCGAATTGACGCAATATTGTAGATATCATTATGGAGTATCGAATGCAAAAAACCGCAATGCTCTAGCTTCAACCAAAAAACAGGAGTACGGTTTTGAATAATCATTTTTTCACATTTCTAGAAGTGTGAGAAATTGAGGTGCTGAAACTGGGCGCTGAGGCCTCAGATTTCCGATATTAGATCTCTTAGCACGTGGCATCTTTACTGAACAGTGACTCAAGCTATACTGAACCTGAACTCGCAAAAAAAAACTGAGATGTATAATATTGCATCTCTATGTTAATTGGCTAAGACAAACATCACGCCATACTACGTCACACGCGTCATAGCTGAGACGCTGCATTGCCCTTGAAATGTTATTGAAAACCCTCCCCCCCCCCCCTTTCGCCTTTGGAGATATAGTGATTTTTGGTGTGTGACATTGTTCACAATATTGGTAGGTACTTATTTATGAAAAAAAAATCATAAAATTTTGTGTTTTCTTCGGGGGCGGTTCCCTTAAACAATCATGAAGTGTGCAGTACAACAAACTACATTAACAACTCTCAGTTATTTCTATCTAAAGGTGTGATTCCAATGCGGCGGCTGAAGCGGCAAGAGTCACGCGTTTCAAGCCGCTCGGCTCTCGTTTTGGACTGCTATCCGATATATCCCATGTACCCTTTTCCAATGGAGCTTCTACAGCTGTACGGCCGAAGTGGCTCTAGGCCAGAGGCTCAAGCAACTAAGGCTAGAGTCACACCAGGAGCAGTCCATCCGCTGCGGCTAGTAGTAATTTTTACAGCTCCCTTTAATATTTTGAGGGTAAATAAGTGAAGCGTGATAACAGACAAAGTTTGCTGTTAATTTAGATATCTTTGGTAGTGTTTCCAGTCAATATTAATAAATAAATTAATATTAATAAATAACTAATATTAATTAATTAATTAACATTAATAAATGAATTAATATTAATAAATAAATAATTATTACTAAATTAATTATTATTGTTAAATAAATTATTATTATTGAATGAATTATCATTATTAAATAAATTATTATTAATTAATTAATTAATATTAATAAATTAATTAATATTAATTCATTTATTAATAAATTAATTCATTTATTAATAAATTAATTCATTTATTAATTAATTAATTGATACTTAATAAATAAATTTATACAAAATAAATAAATTTATACAAAATAAATAAATTTATACAAATAAATAAATTTATACAAATAAATAAATTTATACAAAATAAATAAATTTATTCAAAATAAATAAATTTATTCAAAATAAATAAATTTATTCAAAATAAATAAATTTATTCAAAATAAATAAATTTATTCAAAATAAATAAATTTATTCAAAATAAATAAATTTATTCAAAATTAATAAATTAATACTAAAAAATTAATTGATTGATACTAAATAAATTACTTAATCTAATAAAATAATTAGCAATTGAAAAAAGTACTTCAAGGTGTCGGTTGTAGAGCTGCTCCATCTTATCGAATTCCAATGCGGCAACTGAATCGGCTAGAGATGCGCGGCTCGATTCACTCTGCTCTCCTTTTGGACTGCTATCCGATATACCCCTTTCCAATGGAGCTTCTACAGCCGTACGGCTGGAGCGACTCTAGGCCAGAGGCTCGATCCTGTACGGCTGTACTGCTCTTGGAGAAGTCCAGCCGCCACAGCCTTGCGGCTAGTTGTAATTTTCTCAGCTATCTTTTAATATTTTTAAGGCAAATAAGTAAAATGTGATAACTGACAAAGTTGGCTGTTGATTGAATATGGTAGAATGCCATCCATCACACTCTATTTTTCTCTCCATTTTTTCTACTGTAGTGTATTTTCCCGTTTAAAATAACGGGTTTTCGATAGTATAATCCGATAGAAGTGTACTTTTCCATTAAAATATAAAATAAATCATCATCATATATACTATATAAACACAGTGTGTCTTTGTCTGTTGGTTGGTTGCAAGAAAAATGTCACGCTTTAACATTTAATGTATTGAAAATGAATTACATATATGTTTCGAACACAAATATTTTCTGACACAATTTTTTTTTTTTGACACAAATTACATACATTTTTATACAGAAAAGTTTTAGATACATTTTTTAACAAATATTCTTCAACAAAATTAATATTTGGTAACAATTTTTTAAAAATATTTTTTAAATATATTTTTTTATAATTCAGATTTTTTAAATATATTCTTTAAATATATATTTTATATTCATTTTATATTATATTCTACATACACTTTTTCAACAAACATTTTTTAAACATAATTATTTTACATAATGTTTTTTTACATATATGTATAAATTTCTTTATTCACATTTTTTGTAAATAAATATTTTCTTACACATAATTTTTCTACGTACATTTTCTTAAGTATGTTTTCTAGATACATATATTTTTTATTGATATTCCATTACTTTTAATGGGATTTACACTAGTATCAATATAATCCCGTGTATCAGGTCCCATTTTTTATGTTAAAATGATAATTATCTAATACTAGTGTAATTGCCATAAAAAATAGTGGGTTATCAATAGTAAAAAATATATAAATAAATTGAAAAAAATATATACCTAGAATAATTATGTTAAAAAAAATGTTTGTTAAAAAAGTTTATGTAGAATATTATATAAGATAAAAATATATATATCTGAAGAATAAATTTTAAAAACTGATTATGAAAAAATATACCTACTTAAAAAATGGGTTAAGAAAATTTGTTAACGAATATTAATTTTGTTAAAGAATATTTGTTAAAAACTGTATCTAAAAATATTTCTGTATAACTTGTACGTAATTTTTGTCAAAAAGTCTGTGTCAGAAAATATTTGTGTTCGAAACATACATATATGTAATTCATTTTCTATACATTTAATGTTAAAGCGTGACATTTTTCTTGCAACCAACCAACAGAAAAAGACACACTCTGTATTAGTATATAGGGTGATTTCTTATATGTGAAACTGTCCGATATTTCGTAACTCACCCTATTTATTTCGCATAATTAATAGATTATTATTCACTTACGTCAAAATATTTGAGTAGTTTTTATTTGAAATACAACTTTGAGCTTTCCATAGGCATAAACAATATATAAATTTCCTATCATTCATCTTTAAATTCCTATAAAATATATAAATAAATAATCACAAGACGAAAATTATCAGAAAAGAATATTCGTTCTCAATTTAGGTATTTTAATTAATTATAGAGCGAAAATGATAACCAAAGTAGCGTCGCGTTGGCCAGAGTCATGGAAGTGGCCAGAATGCTAGTCTATTAAATTGAGCCAGACAAAGGTGTTACATTCGTTCCACATCTCACCTCAAAAAACAAAAGTCTAGACCTCAACCTTGATGTAAGTTATTTCAGATAACAGATAAATAGTAATAATCAAGATAGATCCAAACTAACCGTATTTTCTTTGTCATTTTCAATTGCTTAATTACTTTATTAATGTATGTAGTGATTACATAAACCTTTTTCATTATCATAATATTTCTTCTTTCTTTTGATTACAATAAAAACGATAAATATATACCAATTAAAATCTAATCTAAATAATAAAATATTTTCTTTCTTTTATTACACATTTTATGTTCATCTTTTATTTAATTTCAAATATCAAATTAGGCTGATGCAATCGACATTCCGATTGTGTCATTCTGAAGTTTCTGGAAGATATTTTAACCGTTTATTTATAAGATATTTAGTACAATGTTTAAATCTTAATATTAGAACTTTTTTTTTTAAATACTCTATATTAATTAAATAATCATTTTTGTTAGTTTAACTATGTAAAACTGATGTATTAGATTCATATAATATTAACTATCTTAAGGAAACTTTCCATGACGTCATCAAAACTTGAGTTTGATTGAGCCGTTAACCGGAAAGAGAGACACTTCAACCCGAGATCTTGTCACGCGCAGACTTATAATAAAATTGCTGCCTACAACGCTTTCATTTCCCAGCCTACTAAGTTTATTTTATATTGTGTGTGGTTAGAAACTAATTAATAAATACAAATAACAGTAAATTAAAACCATCTACCCCACATGTATTTCACTCAGTACCTTGCTGGGTAAATTGTTTTAACACTGTAGGTATAGCTTCAAGTAATTTTGATTATAGTTTGTACCTACAGTCACATGCATTAAGTTTTATTAATAATATTTCTGGCATCTCTTTGCATTTAGTTTTCTAAATTTTCGCTCTCGTAGATGTACATTAATCTTCCCCTTGAAAATATACTTCATAGAAAACGCCTACTTATCTCCCAGCTCATAGAAAATTGTACCTATTCGCTGGTAGACTGATATATTTATGATGCACTTGAATGTTAACTAATCAGCGGAACTTGATATTGAGTTTTGTTTATTTTAATTGTATTTAGTAATGATTTAAAAAGTAAATATATTAACAAAGAATCTTCTTAGTTTTCTTCCTCTATGAGGTATAAAAGAAGGAGGTCCTCACGTGCTTCTGCCATCAAATGAACCGTGAAATTGACGCTTGTAGAGCAGCTACAGCCGTAGCATTGGAAATCATATCAGTGGCTAGAACCACGCGTCAGCAGCCGTATGGCTCTTGCCGCTTCAGCCGCCGCATTGGAATCCCACCTTAAGTAGTTCTTCATTTGTTTAACTAGGTAAATAAGGATTAAAAAATACAGGGAGGAGGGGCTCGTGACCGGGGGGGGGGTCTTGACCGTTCCCCTAGTACGACACCCCATTAGTCCGACACTTTAGTAGTTTATTACTGATTTAACATAAAAGATATGTATATAACGAGGGGCTTATGACCTACACCCGGTTTGTCTACAATCACTACACTTTTCACTATCATGTGACTCTCGAAGTAGCTGATTGGTTCTAGATTGCTGACGTCACGTACCATCCACTTGGAAAATAATAACACACAACTCGTCTACTCCCCTAATCTACAATTACCTATTATAACCTGTGCAACACATTCTAAACGACAGAACATTGAATAGAAGAAGCATATATCCCATTATATTCCCCTTGAGTACGTTTACAGTGATGTCATTTCAACTAGAGCCAATCAGAGCTTCGTTTCAAAAAATTTGTCCATTATTTTGAATGCGTAGTAGGGTGATGCAAAAAATCTGACCATCAAAATTTTGCTGGCTTACCCTCTCATTCTTTTTAGTTTCATATAAAAACACCGCAACCAAAATTTCAGCTCAAAAAAATAATATCTTATGGTTGCGAATCATGGCCAAAGTTTTAAATTTGAAGAAACTAAAAATACCTAAGTATTAAGTAGCTACATGGTCATTGCAAGAAGAAATTTGCTTTTAAATTAATGTTTCTTTTATAAATATATATTTTATTGCAGATATAGTAATAAGAACTCTTAATTATATATTAAATTAATGATGATAAATAAGAAAACTGTCCTGAGGAACAAATCAATTATACGTCTCAATTATGCAAAAACTGTTAAAGGAAAAACAACCTAGAGATGATTATAAAGAGCTCATTATCAGAGATTCTTCTTTAACAGTTAACTTCAAAAAGCCAGGAGCATATCACAGAGCTCGCTGGGCGAAATTGATATATTCAATGAAGATTTTCATGTTCAAAAAACAATTCAAAATTTCAAAAAGAGAAACTAAACAATTGGAGGAAATTTGTCAATTTTCAGTTTCAATCTACGTAAAACAATGGTTCACAGCATCTGATTCTGCAAGTGCTCCACAAAATGACTTGACAATTGTGAAGGAACTCCATAACTACAAAAAAATCAACAAAGGAATCGCTAATGCAGCTATAAATAAATTTAAAAATCATCTTTGGTACTTGTCTGAAGAACTAGTTGCATTAGGATTTTTTGATGACAATATTTCAATAGATGCTAAAGAAAAAATGAGAACAGCGCACAAAAAGTCCTCTGAACCTGAACCTCCAAAAAATTTTTTCCATCGTTGAAGATACTACTTGCAGCAATAAAAACATTTGAGACTCTGTCACTGAAAACGGGTGTAGGTCATAAGCCCCCCTGGTCAAGAGCCCCCCCGGTCATGAGCCCCCCCGGTCAAAAGCCCCCCCCTGTAATGAGCCCCCCCGGTGACGAGCCCCCCTGTTTTTAAATCCTTATTTACCTATATTATTTAATCCTTATTGACACTTTTGTTGTTCATTACTGATTAGAGATAAAATATATGTATATCGGGGGGCGTGCCGCCCCCCGAACCCCCCATCCAGGTCATTAAACAATCATGAAGTGTGCAGTACAACAATCTAGCGGATACAACAAACTACATTAGCAACTTTCAGTTATTTCTCTCTAAGTAGTTCTTCATTTGTTTAACTAGGTAAATAAGGATTAAAAAAACATGGGGGCTCTTGTACCACTGAAACACAGTGAATTTTTTTTAAATACTTAGATTGTCATCTGAATTTTTAAATAAATCAGTTGATGAGTGGCCTCAAGAAGAAAGTTTCTGGTTAGCAAGACAGGTAGTCTAAAATCTGAAAGTGGTAAATGACATTGCTGAACGAGGTGTGAAGTTAATGGAAGATTATAACAAAATAATAACAAATGATGAAGAACAGAAACAATTTCTACTTCAAGTAATATCATCCTATCGAAAAAAAGTTTCTCCAAGAAAAACCTAATTGAAATGTCGAAATTAAATAAATTGTAAATAGTATTGCAAAATTGTAAATAAATAGGTAATATCTATTTCTAATTTGAAATTGGACTAAATAAATGTTATTAAAACAGCGGTATTATAGGCCTACTGGGGATCTTCCACTATATAAAAAGAAACGTGGTATTTGCTATACCTCCTGGGTGCCATGGAAATGAGCAAAATGTTATAGCCATTCGTAACCTTGAACTATTGTTTTTTTGAGCTGAAAATTTGACAAAAAGGTTTTTATACAAATTTAAATAAAATAAGAGGGTAAGCCATTAAATTTTAAATAAAAAAATTTTACCCCCTGTTTTGCATCACCCTAATGCGTAGTGGTGTCTTTTTGTGTTTGTTGCTAAGATGATTCGGTTTACTATTGTGTAGTAGCTGGGCTATAAATAATCGTGTACATAATTTGGTAGGAAGGTATGGCTCCCTCTATTTAAAAATGATTCTTTTTTAATTGCCTATCAACCAGCGAAGATAATGAGCTGTTATCGAGAGAGTGTTTTTAGTGACGTCTGAGATCAGTGGACGTAATTGGTTGAATTATTAAGACAGTGTACACGTTCGATCTTAGCTTCTTCTTATTCAATCATCTGTGGTCTAAACTTCATGTGAGCAACCTCCAGAAGGTGTACTTTAATGTTCTTGTCACAAATTTTGAACCAATCAGTAGCTCGATGTGTAATGTGACCAAATTTACTTCCTTCTTATAATGTGGTAAAATATGCCATTCTTTCTTTAGGTGTTCAGGAACACCTTAAATCAGCTTTTGTTGATAAACACTTCATATTCTATGAAGGTATTCTTAAATGCTTGGGTAAAGAGTTTCAAGGACATGAAGTTGGTTAAAAAAATACAATTTGTAAAAGGACCGTGGCAGGGCCCCTGAGATAAGATGATAATTTAGTGCGTGAACTAGGGATATTTTATCAAACCAATTATTAAATTTAAAAAATTAAAATTTATAGGTGGAATACTAAAACTACCAATGAAATAAATATAAAATAAATTAATAATATTCGAAAACTATGAAACTAAATTTGGAAATGTTATTACTGGATTTGAAATTGTTTTTGATCATATAATTAGATTAAAATAGCAATTTTTTGCTATAGTTGGTGGGGGGGGGGGGGGGCTTATGACCTAGGGGGCTCTTGTCTATACCCCACTAGCCTACCTGTATTAACTTATTAGCATAGCCACATAGGTATGTAAGCTCTAAGCCACTTAGAAAACTGAAGTTCCTACCTACTATAAAAAGTGAAATGCAAGTGCCAATAATTTTAAAGTGCAGTTAAATAAATGAAAAATATTACCTATCATACAGGGTGTCCCGACACTTTTGTTGCCAAACTTTAACATAAGGTAGCATTCGTCGAAATAAACACTTTTTATTCCATGAAGGTATGGTCTAAAATGCTTAGTTAAAGAGTTACAAGGTTAGGAAAGTAGTATTTACTGTCACTTCTTCATTTTCCTCTTCCATCCGTGAGTGCAGCCACCGGTGCTTGTGTCTCTTTTCGTCACATTCCTTGGTAAAGTGACTGCATTCACGGAGTAGCTTTTCTGCATCCATGAGCTTGTCACCGACGGTGGTAAGTGACTTTGTTCATGGAGCCACTTTCCTCTCTGACTGCTTCTTCTAGTCCCTTGTATTTAATTTCCTTTTGACTTCAGCGATACGGCCTTTGGTTCCGAATCAGACGTTAAACCCTACTAAATTAATTGCAATCAAACACGAGGGTGAGTGCACGCGTATGTGTCTATCTCAGACCTAACTGAGTAAGTTGAGTAACGGTTCTCGTTAGCACTGTAGCACAACAGCTGATGTTAACTTACACATTATTTTTCAAAATACTTCATTTAGGTATTTGTTCATTTTACTCAATAATTTTTTTCATTTTTTGGACATTTAACTGATGTAAGAAGATTAATTGATGAATATTTAGACAACAGATACAATGTTAATGACTTGAATATGCGTTTGGTGGAGCGCGTACTAGATGCGTACACTCTTCTTCGTTTCTCAAACGCACAGATCATTGAATATAGGAAGATGTCGCACTACAATATTTTCAATTTTCTAGCGACACTTGGCACCGGTATCGTCCGTACCGTTACGTATATACTATTGGAGTTGCCTACGATTGATACATTACTCATTTTTAATTATTCAAAAACGACATAAAGAGAATGGTATTTAAATTAATATGCTATTTAAAATCAAAATATTCATTTATGATATTAAACTGATAATAAAATTATATATTTCTAAGTAATATAATTATTTCTGTTCTGTACATGTTTTGTACTAGTGTTCAGTATGGATTTGGAGCCGCGGAGCGTCGGTTTATTTCTGATCCAATATCGTTAGCATGAGGACGTGCGCTGTAGTCTGTGACTAAATTTAATAATAATTGTATCTTTCATAAATATTAAACTAGTGAGA
Organism: Caprella mutica; assembly: GCA_947561585.1. Taxonomy (NCBI): domain Eukaryota; kingdom Metazoa; phylum Arthropoda; class Malacostraca; order Amphipoda; family Caprellidae; genus Caprella; species Caprella mutica. The sequence continues at coordinate 169,182 of CANNZV010001724.1, forward strand.
AATGGGCAATGTACGAAAATGTTCATGCATCAATACATTTAAAGATCGGTTGTTTTTGTCCAGAAAACATGATTACAATCTGTGGTTAAAGACTTGCACAATGGCGTTGAGACTGAACAGTTAATAAGTCACTATTCAGTTTGCTCGAAATATTTTAGTTACGACTTCGATTCTTGTTTTCTATTTATAATAAATATACGTTAAAATATTAAATTTAAATTAACCTTTTTTCCTGAAAATTAAAATTTACATTACTACTTTAGTTTCCCCTTATTGGTAGTAAAAGAAAATGTAGCTCTGTATACATATACTCCTTTGTTCGTACGTTTGTAGTACATATGTGACGTCACGGTACCCCTCTCTCTGATTGGCTGATACGCTCTCAGTTAAATAATTATTTGGCCACTAGCGTCCACGTAGCAGTGAAACATCTTCCTATATTCAATGATCTGTGCTCAAACGTCACTGAGCCGTGTGCGAGTGCTCCCTGAACTGTCAATCTGTCGCTAGGGTGACGTCATATATGTGCTGTGACGTCACCCCACGACACTGCGGAACAACAACAAGACGCCAAGGAAGCTGTTTTGACTGAAGCGAAGAGAGACAAGGAAGCTCACTTGACTTATTACTAACAACAAGGTGTTAACACGATGGTCCCGCTTATACGTTGTTGGTTAGCCGTTACACCGCTTCCTTCTACTAGTACTTCCTGGTAACTGAGGAATATTTCTTCGCAAACCTTTGTGGGCGTGTTATTAGTGGTAGGTTAGATACCAGATATAGCGAGATAATTAATTATTACGAATTATAATTAGCTGAGAGATGGTTTTTAGAGTACATATTAACTCCCGACCCTCTTTCCCCTTTCTCCCTCTCCCCAGGGGGTTAGAGTAACATGAGAGCTCTGATATTTTGCACACATTATAAGAAGGTTAAAAAGCAACAATTTACACAATAAAATTATTTTCTTTAATTTTGCCATTTTTCCCGGGAACGGTCCCCTTAAGAGACATGTATATTTATGTTTCTAAAATTTTTGTTTATAGGGGACTTCTCAATAGTCCGACAGTTCCTTCTTTCTGTGTTATTTTTATTTTTTGATTAAAATTAAATATGATTAAATAGGTACTACTCAATTAATAACTAATCTAAATAATAAATTAATTTTTCATTTCTTTCATTTTCAAAATTTTATATTACTATTTTATTTTACTATATTTCTAATATTAATTTATGATGCAATCCCTCACTTCATTTCATCATTTAATGTAGTTTGTTGTACTGCACACTTCATGCTTGTTTAATAACCTGGAAGGGGTTTCGGGGAGTGGCACGCCCCCCGATATACATATATTTTATGTTAAATCAGTAATAAACTACAAAAGTATCGGACTAATGAATAGTAATCATGTTTATAAAATATTTACAGATAATATTAACATGGTATATTTAATTCTATTGATTGGGAGTTCATGATATTATTCAAGCTTGAGAGAAACGATTGTACTAATCTAATAGAGCCAAGGTAAGTTGTTGATTTAATACTTTAAGTTATGTTGATTAACCAATTCCAAGCGGCAGTAGGTGAATGGAAGTCGACAAAAATGAAAATCGTCTATATATAGTCACCGCTGCTATTGACTGTCTTCAATTTTTATTACACTATTTAGTTACCCCGCTAAATCATTGAGTCAGATAAGCGCCTATATATAGACGTGCCGCTTGTTGGTGGAGAGACATGAGTATTGTATTGTTATTCATATAGTTGAACTAAAGATATCAAAAAGTGAGCGTTTTTGAGTTGCATAAAATGAAATAGTTACTTTTATTCGTATATATTGAGTATTTATTTCATTTTTGGGTGAAAAATGTACTCAACAATCAACATATTTACATCTTTCCATTTCAAATGCATCATCTTTCCTTAGAACTGACATACAGTTTGTTTTTTACTCCCCTCCCCCCTAACTCTTCAACACTCCTTCAAGTACTGAGCTATAGGGTGTATTATTGCACAATAACCGGTAATTATGTGTTTACACGTTAATACTTGTCATATTTCTAAACACCGTCTACATATTAACCATGCCACTTGACTGTTAGTCTGTTACAGCAAAAAAAATTAGCGACTATATAAAGACGCTCTGCTAAATGGAACCAATTTTCGGAGCGTCTATATATAGTTAGGCCGCTTGGAATAGGTTAATATTCTATTGATATAGTATATTTGAATTACAGCATGGCTTCTGCTAATATTGACTTCCTTTCTCATTGTACCTCATCCATCTCATTGTACTACAACCTGTAAATAGCCATCAGCATATCACCAATATACTTCAACCATCCAATCATCTCATGCCCTTCCAAATCATCCATTAAAACCACTTACAATAACGAGCCTTAACAATGACTAAAACCATAGGGCCCCGTCACTGCATGTTCTTGTTTTGCGTTGTTTATTTGTACTCTTCTAAACCAACATTTATGAATGTTTCGTCTTTGACGCAAAATTGACTTGAACCAGATAAACGAAATTGTCCCAGAACGTCAGTCTCACAAATTATTTTGTTGAGCCTGAAGTCTTGAACAGGGAACTGTATATTCCTCTCTGTTTTCTGAAGTACAATAGTGACGGTAAAAATATTTTGTATAGTAACCCCTACAGCATTGTGGACAGAACTTTAGTCATTATTTATTTCAGAAGAAATAAATCTCATCATTTTCAAATTTTTTCTTCCCTTACTTTAGGAACGGAAGCATTCATTTCTTGGCATCTTCTTCATTTTTATGTTGAGGTAAAATGTGAGATATTAATTTAACCAAATTTTTTTTACAGAAAATGCAAACTCTTCTCGGTTTTACATATGCTTCAGAACGATGTTTCTTAACCATATTGCGCGTCAATCCATGAAATTTTCTTGATAATCCACTAACAGATGAATCTTTCGAAGGATTATTACTGGTGATTATAACTTTGGATGGAAGAATACCAACTTCCTTTCCATTTAAAAGAAAGACAATAATTATCATCATCATAAAATGATTTGCATATATGATCATCAGGAAATATTTCAACATCAGCTGTAGGGGGGAGACATTTCAACATCAGATGTAGGGGGGAGATATTTCAACATCAGCTGTAGGAGGAGACATTTCAAACATCAGCTGTAGGGGGAGAGATTTCAAACATCAGCTGTAGGGGGAGATATTTCAACATCAGCTGTAGGGGGAGATATTCCAACATCAGCTGTAGGGGGAAACATTTCAATATAAGGTGGAGTTCAATTCAAAATCAATTGAAGGTAAAGGTGTTTCTGATAATCAGCATCACATGTAGGTTGAGGTATATCCTCATCAATTGGAAGGAATTTATCGGCATTGGCTGGTGGAAAACATGTTTCAATATCATTATCAGCTGGTGGGAGATCATGCAAATCAACATCAGATGAAGACGGGAACACATCAACACCAGTTGCAGGAGGAGCCTAACTTGGTTTGAATTATTGACATTCATATAGTGTCGGTGGCCGCATATTCATATCCAAAGCAGAGAGAGGCATTTTCGCCAGATTAAAGGGGTGAACCATATTTAAAGTATTTGGAGGATGAGTCATACTCTAAGGATATAGAAGAGTCGTATCAACAGCATACGAATGAGGAGTCTTATTTCCAGGATAATGAGGAGACAGTTCCACTGGATATGGAGGATGAGTCATATTTCCTGGATAATGATGAATCAGTTTCATATGATATGGAGGATGAGTCACATTTCCAGGATAGTGGTGAGTCATATATCCAGGATGTTGAGAAGTCTTATCAATAGGACATGATGGATGCGGGAGGCTTGCTTTTCATAACTGAAAGTGAAATCAATCTCATTTCATCCTCTGAATTTTTTTGCGAGTCCACATCTATAAGTTTTGAAGAATGCCTACTTTTGACAACAAAAGAGCAGGCATTCTGTTCTGTTAGTGTATATGAAAAAATATACCATACAAATTAAAAATGGAGCTGAAGAGATTAGATCTAGTTATCATTATTTGATATTGCACCAACAAACTAGCATTAGCTAGCTGTGCCTTGTCGAACATGCTTTGCCTTGTGGAACATGCTATACCTTGTGCTACGTGGTATGCCCTGTGGTACATGTTATGTTATGCTTGTACCATAATTTAACAATTAGTTCAATTTCAAAACAAAATTCAAGACAGAATGAAGAAAATGATATTGAATGAAGCATAGAACAAGCTAAGAACTTTTTTTTCGAAAGCATAATACTTTCCCTCTAACTGCAAATGACTGACAAAATGATATATAGGTGATAGTTATAGGATCCAAATCACATCAATTCAGGAACAGAATATGTAAACAACTTTTACAATCATGACACTTGCTCCTTTATTCAATTGTCAATCTCTTTAATGTATTATTTTTCAATTTATACAAATATCTACATACCATAAATTAATGGGGTAATATTATGATCCTTGAAGCTGTTTTTCTTTTGTCCCCCAACCCACTGAGGGTGGAATAAGCTGCAAATTTCTTGGTTATAAGTCTTCTGAAGATCTTCGTTATAGTATCGGTAGGAGAGTAGCCTATCTGACTACCAAGAATTACTTTCTGTGAATAATATTATCTAGTAAGTTTGGTGATGAAATACAGGGTGGGGCGTAAGTTTGGAAGCAAATGAAAGTGCATATTATAATCCAACGAAAAATATATTTAATAATTTACAGTTATGTATTATTACATAAGGGTTTTAAGAATTCAAAAATCATAAATTTATTCAAAATGTCCCCCCTTGTTTTTAATAACAGCCTGAAATCTCCTCCGAACTCCTCCTGCTGCGGCACGCAACTGTTCTTGTGAAATTTCCTTCCAAGATCTCTGGAGCGAACGCTTTAAATCATCCACACTGCGATGGAATTTACCACAGGCCATTGATTCAAGAATGGACCATACCGAAAAGTCCATAGGATTAACATCTGGGGAGCAGGAAGGCCACATTTCTTTGGACCAAAACCGTGGAAGATGGTCATGGCACCAGTTTTGAGTGACATTTGCAGTATGTGAAGTCGCGCCGTCTTGCTGAAATGTCCATAGAGTGTCATTACCGAAGTGATCCTTAGCTGACTCCAACATTGGCGTCAAAATATTCTCAATATAACATTTAGCATTGATTTTGGCGCTTTGTTCCACAAAAATTAAAGGAGATCTCGAAGTTTCTGAAACGGCGGCCCAGACCATTACTGAAGCAGGTTTCATGGTTCTGTGGACAGTTTTTTGGTTGTATGGGATGTCTTTTGCACTTTTACCAATTATTCTGTCATTCCTCCGGTTGTGAGCCATTTCCACTGTGAAAATTTTCTCGTCAGACCAAACAATTTCACCAGCCGTGCCAGACTTCAATTCTCTCAGAAGTGCTTTGCTTCTCTCCAATCTCTTTTTCTTTACAGCTTCTGACAGAGTCTGTCTCTTTTGGAGGGTGAAAGAGGACATCTTTAGGTCTTCTTTGACAACTCTTCTCATTGTTCTGGGACTCACATTAGCTGTTTTGGCTAACAATCGTATTGGCCTTTTCGGGTTCCTCCTGATCTTCTCTCGGGCACATTTTATCAGTTGTTTGGTGCGTTGTGAGCGTGGTCTACCACTTCTTGGACGATCAGTCAAGTCTCCTCTCATTAAAACGCTTCACACACTTCCAAACAGTCGATCTCGCTATTTAGAGAGTCTTTGAAATGACGGAATCTGACTTCCCGGCACGGTGTAGAGCAATAATGGCTTCTCTTTTGTCTGACATTTTTGAATTGACTAAATTTTTGTAAAAAAATAACACTGCCACGTCATAATGTAGTGTCTCTACTATAGTTCAAACCCTATCACCTACTTAGGAACTTATTTTTAAGAATTATATTAATGTTTGAAAAATTGCTTCCAAACTTACGCCCCACCCTGTATATCATTACAAATTTTAGTAGATTGCTCAGCTCTTCCATGGTAGCAGCTGGGTTCGGACATTCGGTTAACTCGTGAGGCTTTGGCATACTCTTAAACCCTTCTTTAACTGAAACTTAAATTTTCAGAAATTTTATCTTCAAGGATCCTAGTTTGATGGAAATTACAACAAATTGGTTCTACTATACCCCTTCCCATTTAGTCAACGCAGCTGATACCCGGAATTATAACAAGCAATGATTTTTTTCATAATAATCGGTAACAGACTCTGACATTAGTATGAATCATAATCATTATAATATGAACTCAAAGGTCAATTTCATCCTAGTTCTGAAACTGTAAATTTAAAATAAATAAAAATGACAAAAATAGATGGGAGTCTACAGAGTTCTACCTAACACACAAACTAAGATAAGAGACTATGGAGGGCTAAGTATGATGTAAATCAACGTATTTCTCATATGCACCAGGCTGCCTTTTAGCTGATCCGCTACCTTGAGATTGATTTCGCACAATAATTGGTGTTGGAGCGACTAGTTGCAAGCCTGGTAAATCTGTTTTCGGAATCTGATGATTCTGCATCACTGCTCATTTCAGTGGCTGTATTGTCCATAATATTACAAGCATAATTAGAGTTTTTTCACATTTCTTGAATTTTCCTGAAAGAAGAAATATAGCTATGTAATTTCATTTTTCTATTCCATTAAAATAACTGAATGCAACTACTAACCAGATTTGGCAAGCACTTATGCAGGATGGAGCGGCCAATCTTCCCCGTTTTCTCCTCTTTTTTTTTTTTTTTTTTTGCTTTGGATCGTACATCTCCTGGTGGGAAGAGCACTTCGATGCAGTTTTCTTGCCCCTTTTCAGAATTCATCCAACGCTTAGGAATAACTTCATTTGAGCTGTCCTCAAAAATTACACTTAAGTATCTGCTGTATTTCTGAGCCATCATATTGTTTTTATTAATATAATTTAAATCTTGAATGAAAAAATCATTACACATTATGAAAATTGGTTCATCATTAAGTGACTTCAATAGACATTAATCCAAAAATAAAACAAGAGACTTTGAAGTAGAGGACATATAGGAGAGTAGCTTTAAGATAGGGGTCCCCAAACTTTTTATCCCCTCAACCCCTTTGTAGAATATTTGCCTTACCATCGACCCCCTCCCTGATAAAAATATCAATATATAGGGTTAGTAAAAACACTAAATAAAGATAAACATAAATTCGCTAACATGAAAAATACGTTAGCTTCTATTTGAATTAATAAAGTTTGCATTAATGTGAAGGATGAGCTTGATGCGATGCAACAAGACCTGTGAAATTTAGTTGGAAATTTGTCAATTTCAGTCTTAAATCACCACGGTCCTCCAGATTGAGCTTATTTCTCTGCCTTGTTAGAATAGTATTTGCGTGGCTAAAAACAGCTTCAACCATGTTATGTATGATGTTGGGAATGCAAGTAAGAAAGGTTCGGCTGCTGATTTGAGCTTGGGATTCTTATTAGCAGTATTGGTATTTAACCAATATTTAACTCATCTCAACAAGTTCATTCACTGGTCCGCGACGATGAAAAGGTTGCCGACCACTGGTCTAAACAAATATAAAACACCATTATTTATTTATAAAATATTTATAGTAGGGAAGAACCGGGTGATTTCGTACAGCGGGTGAATCCGTACGGGCCATACATAACTCAACACCTGTTATGTTCTAACCCGTTGAAACATGAGTGATCCTATACATTATAATAATAATCAGTTTGAAACAAGTTTCAGCGCGTGACGGTATAGATGTTCTTTCGGTGAGAGATCATATATTTTCAGCACTAAAATGTTTTTTTCTCACTACTTGAGCTAAGTCATATCAATTACAATTTACTATCTAAAAACTGTACATCGAAAACTAGTATTCACTAGGATATTCTCTACGTATGTAAACGTTAACATTTAGTAATAACTCATTAATAACTGATGTATACCATTTTGAAAATAAAAGTTCGGTGTGGGGTGTCATCGTACAAATATGTACGGACACATCCTCCTCTGAACGGTTTCACCCCATTATGTACGAATTCACCTCTATATTTATTTTGGTATCCGAAAAAAATCCCCCGGCAGAAAATATCCTCCCAAAAAACATATTTGTGCCCTATTTTTCAATTGATAGTTGCATATCCCTAGTTTTAATCTGTGACCATCAGTCTCAAGCTAAATGCATAATAAGAAACACCAAATTTATGAGATGTATAGTCACTGTAGCTGTAGACTCGTAGAGTGTTGAATATAAAAAAGAGGTAATATTTAAATAAGTTAAACTTTGGATATAATATTATACGAAATTTTGTTTATGTTCAATACTTGTTTTGTTTAGTTAAAATCAATTTATTGCTGCATCGATTATTTAAGTAGTAATACATTTGAATGACATCGTTTTAATATTTCTGTACATTGTTTGTCTATTGATAGTTATACATGTTTATCGCTAGTTTTAATCATCTACCATCACTCTATAGTTTAACAGTTAACTAGTTTCTTTCTACTGGTAATTGACATGTGGTTTCAATGTTGTAAATTACACATGGTAAACATCTGTTATTGAAATGGTATTTGACATGTGGTTTCAATGTGGTAAATTACACATGGTTAACATCTGTTATTGAAATGGTATTTGACATGTGGTTTCAATGTGGTAAATTACACATGGTTAACATCTGTTATTGAAATGGTATTTGACATGTGGTTTTAATGTGGTAAATAACACATGGTTAACATCTGTTATTGAAATGGTATTTGACATGTGGTTTCAATGTGGTAAATAACACATGGTTAACATCTGTTATTGAAATGGTATTTGACATGTGGTTTTAATGTGGGAAATTACACATGGTTAACATCTGTTATTAAAATGGTAATTAACACGTGGCTGTAATGTGGTAAATTACACATGGTTAACATCTGTTACATTTGAACTCTAAATACAATAATGTGAAAGAGGGCAATCAATCTATTTATTGTATAATTACAGTAGAGCTCCACTATAGTCAACTCCTGTATAGTGAACCATCCTGTTTAGTAGAACCCTGTTTAGCGAACTTACTTTTATTGTGAAAATATTTAGTTTAGTTTGCCACAAATTGCCTTGTTTTCTATGAATATCTATATAGTAAATTGGTTGTATTTCATGAAAGTTCTTCCAGTGCAAATTTTCTTTAATGAAGTCATGTGTAGTGATCCGTTCTGATATTTAGAGTTCTGAGAAATTAAATACACTGAATAATGAATATATATGAAAAAGAAGGAAAATATTTTATGTAGTCTGCCATGATAATGCTAGTTTTCTATACAACTCTTATATCTTATATCATCTACACTCTACAGCAAGGGTGGGAAAATGCAGCACTCATTGCTATTTTGGCACTCAGAGCAGCACTCGTGCCCACCAGAGTAAGGGTACTTTATTTTCTACCAATGAAAATTTAGAATATTTAGCCCTGACTGCTTTATAAATTACAAGGATATATAATATAGAAGTGGATGGTAAAATAATTGAAGAACAGAATATTTTTAATTACCTTGATACTTTGATAGTCAATTTTATACGTTAATAAGGTATTTTTAGTTTATTGTTAAAGTAGTGCCGGTGTTTAAAAAAATTACTTCCGACTCTTTTTTTTATCCGACTTTCTCTTTCTTATACTGGTAAGAATTTGTGCAATTATTTTTAATTCCTTTTTTTAATAAGTTGGGATTTTATGAATAAGTTACTAAATTTTTATTACTCAAAACAACTTATTTTTGTTTTTATTATAAAAAAAGAAAAGTATAATTATATATCATTTTTTAATTGCTTTTAATTCAAATAATAAATATACTACAAATATTTATGTTCCAAATATGTACGATTGTACGTACCTCAATAAAATCTATCCCCGCCCTCTCATTTTAATTACTCAGTATCCCCTGCAATTTAAAAAAAAACGGAAAGAAAATAGTAAAGGCACTGTTATTCTATATTTCGGCACTGAAAAACACAATAAGTGCCCATCCCTGCTCTAAAGTGAAGTAAATCATCTAAAGTAAATATAAATTTATTAATAATAACTTTAAAAAGCTACTTCTATCATGTCCAGGATGGCTCATTGGATATGTCGCAGACTCAAAACTACAGGGACCCCAGTTCGATTCCGGAAGCACCACTTCATTTCTTTCCCCATTTCTTTCAATTTAATTTGTATATAACAATATGTAATATTAAACTAAATAATATACAGGCAAATTAAATATACACTATATACAGTAAAGTAAGAAATGGCAATAAAATTAGTATGATCTTTTTGATTTATTGACACATGGTACTGATGTGTGTTACACATGGTACTGATATGTGTTACACATGGTATTGATATGGGAAACATATTGTATTGATATGGGTAACATATGGTATAGATATGGGTAACATATGGTACAGATATGGGTAACATATGGTACTGATATGGGTAACAAATGGTAAAGATATGGGTAACATATGGGTAACATATGGGTAACATATGGTACAGATATGGGTAACATATGGTACAGATATGGGTAACATATGGTACAGATATGGGTAACATATGGTACAGATATGGGTAACATATGGTATTGATATGGGTAACATATGGTACTGATATGGGTAACAAATGGTATTGATATGGGTAACATATGGTACAGATATGGGTAACATATGGTACAGATATGGGTAACATATGGTACAGATATGGGTAACATATGGTACAGATATGGGTAACATATGGTACTGATATGGGTAACATATGGTTTTGATATGGGTAACATATGTAACAGATATGGGTAACATATGGTACAGATATGGGTAACATATGGTTTTGATATGGGTAACATATGGTTTTGATATGGGTAACATATGGTACAGATATGTGTTTCACATGGTACTGATATGTGGTTTTGTTATGGTTCACATGTGTATTCCATATGTTATACATGTGGCAAAACCACATGTATAACATATCGTCCAAGGTTCCAAAAATCAACATTGTAACCACATTGTTATAATGTGGACATAACCACATGGTACACATGTGGAAATGTTTGCAGGGATGACGTCTGGAAAATGGAAAGTCATTACGTAAAGCTGCTAAATTGTATAATTTTCCTTCGACAACGCTGTCAGATGCCACAAAGAGATCCAGAAATGGTTCAGAATTTGATGAGCATATAAATTAGAAATGAAAGTTTTAACCAGCGAAGTATTAATATGCTGAGAACAGTTCAAATCATTATCATCGCAACCAAGTAGAAAATGCACCATCCACCGAGCCTGCTCCTACTTCACGAATCACCTTCCGTCGAGCCTGATCCTGCTTCATCATCCACCGAGCCCGCTCCTGCGTCACCATCCATCGAACCTTCTACTTCACCATCCATTGAGTCTGTTCTTATTTCATCACCGATCCTGTTCTTATTTCACCATCCACCGAGGCTTCTCCTGCTTCACATCCACCGAGCCTTCTCCTACTTCACCATCCATCGTGCCTGATTTTACTTCACCATACACTGATCCTGCTTCTACTTCACCCGCCACAGAGCCTGCTCCTGCTTCACCATCCACCGAGCCTTCTCCTACTTCTTACGGCAACGAGGCTTCACTTTTCTCACCATCCACCGAGTCTTCTCTTACTTCACTTGCCACCGAGGCTTCTCCTACTTCATCATTCAACGAGCCACAACCAGGCCCCTCTAGATTGAATGTTTCATTTTTATGAACATCTTTTGAAAACATTCTGCCATTCCCAAAAGCTCCTCCTAGAAAGAGCAACAGCAGAGTCAGATGTCCAAGAAGGTCAATGATAACAACTGATACCCTAGAAAAAGAGTTATTGAAAGAGAAACAAATTTCAAGAAAGAAAAACTCAAATTCACCAGTGACAAAGCGTAGGCTTACGATGGAAATGGACGCTCTATAATCTATTTCGGAAGACGTCTGTTATGAAGACTTTTGTGATTTTTGTTATCTCAAAAGGGATTTAGTCAATAGTAAGGATACGGCATTCAAGGGTTTTGTAATATTTTCTTCGAAATAAATGAAATTCTTACTGAATTTTCCTTTTCCCCCTTTTTTAGTACTGTACGGAGTGATTGATACTCTGCTTGTACGAACTCACCCGCACTTCCGGGTGAGTTCGTACACACGAATATAGCTCATTAAAATCGATATTAAGAGAGAACCATAATATAAGGTTTTAAATAATTTAGTTTGTAATTATAAGCAGATGGATAAAAATAGATTCGATTGTGAGTTAGAACGAATTTGTATCCCGAATAGTTAAGATTCTATAGGCCTTGAAAGGAAAAATGTACGAACTCACTCTGTTCTCCCATATTAAATGATATGTGAAATCTATATATTTAATTACATGATAAATAATAATTAAAAACGTTCAATTATGATTTCGCTTAACTCGATAGAAGTATATAAGTATTCCCATACATAATAAGAGAATGTATCTCATTCTTTATATAAAGAATTTTTTTTAAAGAAGTTTAGGAACAATCCTCTCGACATTTTTCCAGGTACTGCAGAGATAACCTATTAATATTTGCTTTAGTTTCTGATCTTGTATATTATAAAATTTGATTTTCAATTTATTACCAAAATCATGCCATATTCTTATTACATATGGGAACTTGATTATGTGCACTCGGTAGAGCGCATATCTTCGCCGCCGCTTATCCGTTTGCTGTCAAAATCTAATAAACTGTTACTTGGACAGTAACCTATCAACCCAACAAGTTTCATGTAATATATTTCAACACTTTTTGAGTTATTGAGTTATGAATGACCTTTGACCAGGTCGCTTCCAAAATTCTGCCAGATGTTTAATGGAAATTCTCCAATCGTCTCATCAAATTTCAGGAAATTTGGTTGAAGACTTTTCGAGTTATAAATGGCCTTGACCTTGATCTTTTACCCGAGCACTCCCAAAATTTAAGAAAATGGTTCTTGTATATTGACCAACCGTCCCACCAAGTTTCATGCAATATGGTGCACTACTTTTTGAGTAATAAATGACTATGGCCTTGACCTTTGAACGGGTCGCTCCCAAAAGTCTACCAGCAGGTCACTGGGCATGGACCAATCGTTTCACCAAATTTCAGGCAATTTGGTTGAATACATTTTCAGTTATGCGAATAACAAGATGATAAATAAATAAATGCCGTCAATAATATAACCTTCCGCATTCTGCGATGGTAATAAGGTCGAGATATGTAATGAGGAAAAATATAATCATTACTCCTCAATTGAACATATCGAAGACAGGACTGATAAAGGTCAGATGTACTCTATATACAGAGAACTAAAGGAATTGACAGAAGGTAAAGATTACTGTACAATGACAGAACTGACAGTCAACAACGCTCAAATTCCTTCTGCTGCTGCACTTATTACGGAATCTATCACCAGCGAAGAAGTAATAGAAAACTGCAATGAACCTGACAATTCAATTAAGGATAATGATCCACCTCTTCAACGAAATATAAACAATATTTCCACAAAATTCCCATGCCCAACACATCTTCTGCACCCAACTAAGAAGGAATAATCCTCATTCAGAGGGAGAGTACTCCAAATAAGGATTCAACAAGATCGGAAACTTCTAATAATTCTACAAATCCCCGAGTTTATGGGAACTGGGAATATTCCCCATTTAAGAAATATCTAAAGATTGATTAAATGAAACACGAAGTAAACCCAATCGTCTCCCTGCTATAAGTGGCTCAGATTACTTTAAGAGTTTAGTTGAAAAACAAGAGAAGAAATAATCAGAATTACGAAAGAAAAAAGAAAGAAATAAGAAAAAACATGAAAAACTGACGAAAGGGAAAAAGACTGCAGTATGCTCTCAGCAAAGAGAGAGCATCGAAATTGTATATGATGATGACTCAGATGATGATAACGCTATCGAAAATTCAAACGAATGTCATGCATGTGGAGGAGATGAAAATCAAGAGGACGCAGATGCCTGAATGGGATGTAATGCAAGAATACAAAAATCTAGGACTAGCAGAGATGATTAAGAAGAGATTTATATGCAAATATTGTAATAAATCAAACAAAAAGATAAATGTGATAAATATACAGTAGCAAGCAAAAAGATCAGAACGATAGTTCTAATGAGAGAAAATCTTCCATAACTTAAGCTTCATGGAGCCTATAAAACCTCAAAATTGTATGAATTTTTTCTTGACTCAATGGGTAATGAAATGGGAAACGTGTTTTCTGATACTACCAGTTATTCACATTTTTTAACTCAATTAACAAAACAAAATCTGAAATTTGAGTGATCAAAAACATCAGAACGATGAAGAAAATCAATTTATTTAGTATTTTATAGGGAGTTGAAGCTAATTTTTAGGGTAAATATTATATTAACAATTCCCTAGTGTTATTTAGTCAGTTTGCAACCGGCTCTTATACTGTTAACATGCTTAAAAACGATGTAACAACTGATAGTGAAGTTACGTAATGAGGATAAGCATTCAATTGGTGACATTGCCAACATTGTGAAGAAGTCAAAGAGTGTTATTGATGATATTTTGAAGAAATTTGATGAAACTGGTTCATTTGAAGCAAAGCAACCACCTGGCAGACCTAGGAAAACTACTTCAAGAGAGGACAGATTCATTACACTACAAGCTAAGAAAGGTAGATTTACCACAGCAGCTGACATTGAAATAAGGTTAAAGATAATTTAGGTGTCAATGTTTCGAGACATACAGTTTCACGAAGACTAAATGAACAACGTTTGATGGCTAGAACCCCTTCTACAAAACCTTTCATATCTAAGAAGAATCAACTAGCACGAAAGAAATTCGCTATTGAACACGTCACATGGACCAAGAATCAATGGAATTGTGTCTGTGAGACGCAGTGTCACGGAAAGATATTCTCCAAAGTGCATCTAACGTAGCGTAAAGTTTGGAGGAGGAAGTGTGATGGTGTTTGGCATGATATCAGCTGCTGGTCCTGGACCTCTTGTTAGGTTACATGGGCGAATTAATGCAGCAGTTTACAAGGAAATGCTAAGGCAGCATGTTTTGCCTACTTTAAGGTCTGCTGCTAACCAGCCAGCAATATTTATGCAAGATAACGCACCGTGCCACACAGCAAAATCTATCAAGACCTTTTTTACCGAGGAGAACCTTACTGTAATGGATTGGCCGGCACAAAGCCTAGACATGAATCCAATTGAGAATGTTTGGAAGTTATTAAATGAACGAAGTAAGAATAGGAATCCAAGTAATGTCGATGAATTGTAGACTTATCTAAAAGAGGAATGGGAAAAAATATCAGTCGATGAATGCAGCACTCTAATTAACTCTTGTGGCAGGAGATGTCAAGCTGTCATTGATAGTAACGGTCTACATACAAAGTACTAATGAATGTGCAGCATTGTGTTACATTTTAAATAATTTATCCAGTTAAATTTATGATTTTGTTATCGTTCTGATGTTTATGATCACTCAAATTACAGATTTGGTTTTGTTAATTGTGTTAAAAATTGTGAATAAATTGTTTGTTCAAAAAACCAGTTTCCCATTTCATTACCCATTGAGTCTAAATTTTTTTTGAAAATTTTAAGGTTTTATAGGCTCCATGAAGCTTGTTATGGAGGATTTTCTCTCATTAGAGCAATCGTTCTGATCTTTTTGCTCGCTACAGTATATGATCTTGATCTATAGTTACGTGTGTGATAGTATATATGTAGCGACTCGTGATATCCATATATATCTTTATATCTAGTTAGTATCTTCTTTTAGTTATTAATTACGGTGAGCCGTATCACGGAATATTAGTCATAAAAAATCATTAAGGATACATGGTGACAGGAAAATAACCCCCGTGCAAAAAAAAACCCGCGGTCAAAAAAAAACCCGTGCAATATACCCCCGACAAAAAAACCCCGGACAAGAACCCCCTAAGCAAAAAAACCCCGGTGCCAAAAACCCTCGGTCGATATAAATAGCATAATTAATTTTCTATTAATAAAATTACTATATGCTATAAACCCTGCAAACATTTCCACATGGCATACACATGGATGCCATGTGGTTGGATGGTTATAATATGGCAATACGTTTTTAAGATGTATCATCCACATTGAAACAACCTGAACACTAAAATAACAGATGTTAACCATGTGTAATTTACCACATTGAAACCACATGTCAATTACCATTTCAATAACAGATGTTAACCATGTGTAATTTACCACATTACAACCACATGTCAATTACCATTTCAATAACAGATGTTAACCATGTGTAATTTATCACATTACAACCACATGTCAATTACCATTTCAATAACAGATGTTAACCATGTGTAATTTACCACATTACAACCACATGTCAATTACCATTTCAATAACAGATGTTAACCATGTGTAATTTACCACATTACAACCACATGCCAATTACCATTTCAATAACAGATGTTAACCATGTGGTTACACAATATCATTACCACATGTTTAAAACCATACTGAAACCATATGTTATATATATTTAATTATAAACATAAAACATGGTAATTGGCATGTGGTTGTAATGTGGTAAATTACACATGGTTAACATCTGTTATTGAAATGGTAATTGACACGTGGTTGTAATGTGGTAAATTACACATGGTTAACATCTGTTATTGAAATGGTAATTGGCATGTGGTTGTAATGTGGTAAATTACACATGGTTAACATCTGTTATTGAAATGGTAATTGACATGTGGTTTTAATGTGGTAAATTACACATGGTTAACATCTATTATTGAAATGGTAATTGACATACATGTGGTTTTAATGTGGTAAATTACATATGGTTAACATCTGTTATTGAAATGGTAATTGGCATGTGGTTTTAATGTGGTAAATTACACATGGTTAACTTCTGTTACTTTTGAACTCTAAATACAATTATGTGAAAGAGGGCAATCAATCTACTCATTGTATAATTGCAGTAGAACTCCCCTATAGTCAACTCCTGTACAGTGAACCATCCTGTTTAGTAGAACCCTGTTTAGCGAACTAACTTTTATAGTCAAAATATTTAGTTTAGTTTGCCACAAATTGCCTTCTTTTCTATGAATATCTATATAGTAAATTAGTTGTATTCCATGAAAGTTCTTCCAGTACAAATTTTCTTTAATGAAATCATGTGTAGTAATCCGTTCTGATATTTAGAGTACTGAGAAATTAAATACACTGAATAATGAATATATTTGAAAAAGAAAGAAAATATTTTACGTAGTCTACCATGATAAAGCTAGTTTTCTATACAACTCTTATATCATCTACACTCTACAGCAAGGGTGGCCAAATGCAGCACTCATTGCTATTTTGGCTCTCAGAACAGCACTCGTGCCCACCAGGGAAAAAGTGCTTTATTTTCTTCCAAAGAAAATTTAGAGTATTTAGCCCTGATTGCTTTATAAATTACAAGGATATATAATATAAAAGAGGATGGTAAGCTAATTGAAGAACAGAATATTTATAATTACCTTGATACTTTGTTAGTTAATTTTATATGTTAATAAGGTATTTTGGTACCCTTACACTGGTAAGAATTTGTGCAATCATTTTTATTTCCTTTTTTTAATAAGTTGGGAAGCAATTGTCATTTATCCTGTGATTTTATGAATTAGTTATTAAATTTTTTATTACTTGAATGCAAAATAACTTATTTTTATTTTTATTGTGAAAAAAGAAAAGTATAATTATGTATCATTTATTAATTGCTTTTAATTCAAATAATAAATATACTACAAATATTTATGTTCCAAATATGTACGATTGTACGTACCTCAATAAAATCTATCTCCCCTCCTCTCATTTTAATTACTCAGTATCCCCTGCAATTTAAGAAACGAAAAGAAAATGGTAACTGCAATGTTATTCCATATTTCGGCAATGAAAAACACAACATGTGCCCACCCCTGCTCTAAAGTGAAGTAAATCATATAAAGTGAATATAAATTTATCAATTATAACTTCTAAAAGCTACTTCTATCATGTCCAGGATGGCTCAGTGGATATGTCCCAGACTCAAAACAACAGCAAACTACAGGGACCCCAGTTCGATTCCGGAAACACCTCTTCATTTCTTTCCCCATTTCTTCCAATTTAATTTTTATATAACAATATGTAACATTAAACTAAATAATATACAGGCGAATTACATATACACTATATACAGTAAAGTAAGAAATGGCAATAAAATTAGTATGATCTTTTTGATTTCTTGACACATGGTACTGATGTGTGTTACACATGGTACTGATATGTGATTCACATGGTATTGATATGGGTAACATATGGTACAGATATGGGTAACATATGGTACAGATATGGGTAACATATGGTATTGATATGGGTAACATATGGTACAGATATGGGTAACATATGGTATTGATATGGGTAACATATGGTACAGATATGGGTAACATATGGTATTGATATGGGTAACATATGGTATTGATATGGGTAACATATGGTACAGATATGGGTAACATATGGTATTGATATGGGTAACATATGGTATTGATATGGGTAACATATGGTACTGATATGGGTAACATATGGTACAGATATGGGTAACATATGGTACAGATATGGGTAACATATGGTACAGATATGGGTAACATATGGTATTGATATGGGTAACATATGGTACAGATATGGGTAACATAGTGTATTGATATGGGTAACATGTGGTATTGATATGGGTAACAAATGGTACAGATATGGGTAACATATGGTATTGATATGGGTAACATATGGTATTGATATGGGTAACATATGGTATTGATATGGGTAACATATGGTACTGATATGGGTAACATATGGTACAGATATGGGTAACATATGGTACAGATATGGGTAACATATAGGTACAGATATGGGTAACATATGGTATTGATATGGGTAACATATGGTATTGATATGGGTAACATATGGTACAGATATGGGTAACATATGGTACATATATGGGTAACATATGGTATTGATATGGGTAACATATGGTATTGATATGGGTAACATATGGTATTGATATGGGTAACATATGGTACAGATATGGGTAAAATATGGTACAGATATGGGTAACATATGGTACAGATATGGGTAACATATGGTACAGATATGTGTTACACATGGTACTGATATGTGGTTTTGTTATGGGTAACATGTGTATTCCATATGTTATACATGTGGCAAAACTACATGTATAACATATCGTCCAAGGTTCCAAAAATCAACATTGTAACCACATTGTTATAATGTGGACATAACCACATGGTATACATGTGGAAATGTTTGCAGGGATATGCTCACTTGTTGAACTTAAATCTGTACGGAAAACGTTGGAAAAGAAGGTTTGTGTTATTGTAGAGTTTGATGAGACTTCTAAAACGTATTCTGTTGGTGTAATTTACTAAGCCAATGGATGAAAAAGATGAATACGAAATATTGTTGTAAGGCGAAGATTAAAGTGTAATGAGTATCATTTTTCAAATATTCCTGACATGGAATCGGCAAAGCTAGAGGTCATTAAACTGATATTGTATGAACCAACTAAGTGTGGAACAACATAAAGAGATAAATAGGAACTTGGAATTTGACTATAACCTCAACAATATAATAGTTAAATGAACTGTCCCATCGTTCACCAGGGCATGTCCCAATGTTCACCAGTGCTGGTATACAATGGGACAATTTTTTTGTTTTTTTTTTATATAATTTTTTTCTAGTCAACAGAAAATGTGATAGCATTCTAGTTAGTTTCATTTTATAAAGGAATATCTATATTGCGTATGGTTTTTTTGTTGTTCATATTTTGCTCATAGTAGATGAAATATCTATCTTTTCTGTTTTTTGTCCCATTAATGACCACCTTCCCCTAATATTTCTAATCGATCCGCATCCCTAGCTTTAATGAATAGAGGGATAGCACACTAACACACACCCACATTCACAACGACCGCAAGATAAACACAGCGCAGGATATAAATATAACTGTCAGAGTTGTATTTTCTTATACTTCCTAAAAGCAGATATGGAAATTTCAATTTTCTTGAAAATAGGTTTATTAAAGTCGTTCATAAACATCTTCAATGTTCTGTGCTCTAAACTGTAGGTGAGAGACTACTATACTTTTTGTACTATGACTTCTTTGGTTGTAAGGAAACACATACCAACAGGTGGCGTTTAAGTTACACCCATTTTAGAAACATCAATAATGAATCTGGGATTCTAAGTTGGCCAAAATCTGCAATTTTGTATATTAACTTCACCTTTAAAGTGAAAATGAGCTTCATCTGTCACTAATAGGTTTGGTAAGAACTCATAATTTCCTGTCAAATAAAAATCTGTTACAAAAACTTCTTCGCATTTTGTAGTCTGTGGGTTGCAGCATACGAGTTAGTTGAATTTTACAAGGATAATGGTCCAAACCTTCAGAATAAGTTGATATTTAGATAAACTTTAAGGTTTTCTTCATTGTATATAATTATTTTCATCATTATAACTTTTATAGTTTTATTATTATTGATGTTTCTAAAATGGGTGTAACTTATACGCCACCGTTATCAAAACTGATATTTCCAACTTGTACTCTTGCACCAAAACGTCGTTGATATGATGGATTTCCGGTCGCTTTCATTCTTGTTTCATTCTGAAATCCCTTTCGGATTTTTTTTTGTTAAAATTACTATATTTTAACATGCAGAATGTAAATTAGTGACGTTGATATCCAATGGGTTAATTGAAACCTCAACTTCAATATCATTAAATTAAGGTTTCGATCGTCGACAGCTATATAATGTCGCCGAGTTTCGCTGGAATATTCGGGCCGACATTAGTATTTCAAATTACGTGAACACGAGGTAAACCTCTCTTTTGAAATTCGGTGGAAAAGCAATAGGTTCAACTTTTCCTAAAATGTGTTTCTTATTTATTTATATCTTCCCAAAAGTTCTAAGTTTACAAACAGCATAACCTTGGATCTGTAGCACTGTGGTAATTAAAAATTTTTTCTTGAACTTCAGTCCAGTTTGGATCGCAGGTCATAGTGACTGACTTATAGATCAGGTGGATCATCCTTCTTTCTGTTCCGTGGATAAGCTTGGAATAATGAAGGCAAAATTACCGTTCGTGTTATTTCTATTCCTAAATAATTCCTTGCATTATTTAAAATATTGGCTTTCAATAATACATGACAGGTTATAATTTAATTTTAACGCCAATGGGTGATCTTATGGAAGGACTATTATTGACACAGGTTTTTATTTTTAAAATTCTTATCTATGAACAAAGAATGAAATTTTTAATTAGTTAAGATATAAATAAGGAATTGGTGAAAAATATGGTCAGAGTAATCATAGTTTAAAGGCTAAATATTTGAGGCACTATAGAAATAATATTAATCAAGTTCATGGGATGGTTTGAAGTCACAAAATAACTAATAACATGGGATTACTCTCTCAAAATGTCCACTGAGCCGTCCTTAAGGCGGCTTCACACGATCTATATTATTGGCAATATTTACTAATTCCCAGTAAACACTGCTGCATCGAAGTAACTTCATCTTGACACCAGGCTTTTCTTGAAATGATGTCGAAAATAGAGTTAAAATCCGCTTTCTTGTTATCGTTTTGGCATCGATTCGAAGATGCCGAGCACCACTAGACGGCATCGAAAATACGTATATTTCGAGATGAAAAGTCACAAATTATGCGTTGAATAGAAGCAAACCTTTGCTACTAGTACACTACCATAGGGAATCTGTATCCAACCGACACTTGATTATATATCTAATATGCTTCGAAACTATATCCACTCGTACTCGTATCCAATAAATTCAGGAATTAAAATTGAATTTTCTTACTTAATTGCATATAATGTACTCAGGTTAGGTGCATATCAATTTAATTAATTTTATGTTACATAAAGTTATTAACAAACTAAACGGGGAGAAATGAACTGATGTGTCTGGTTATCAAAACTGCAGTGGTCCTGCGGAAACCTGTACCTCTGTCTCTGTGTCACCGTGGATGCATTTTACTAATGATTTTTTTTATATTGAATGACTCTGAGATACTTAAGAGATATATTATAGTGGATATAACTATATAGGCAAGCACCGCTCTTATAGCCAAAATCACAAGTTATTTTTATTACAAGTTGTACATATTAAGATGGTCAAATTTGTATAGAATTGTAACTCCTTAAAAATTCCATTCTCTATGAGTTCAAATTGAAGAAAAGGTTTTAGGCCACGACTTAGATTAAAGATGAAAGCTCAAAATAATGAATGAATTTATTAAAATTTGACCATACATTAACTCACACTCATATATAGGTGAGTAATAAGTTTGATAGTTTGACGTATATAATTGTGTTTCACAGAACAAACAAGAATTTTGTGCTCTGTGAAATATTTTTAGCAGAAGGATATGTTCCGTTCCAAGTTATTATTAGGGTCTATATTTTCAAACACGTGATTAAGGAAAATATAATAATTATATTTAACTAATAACTACTATTTAATTAGTAACATGATAACTGAAGGCATGATACCAATTGAAATAAAAATTAAATAATGATTATTATATATAGAGTTAATGAGTCCGACCGATTACCACACTAAATTTAATTATCGATAATGTGAATCACTGAATTTTGAATCGTCTCATTTGTAGCTTTTGGCACTAGGTGAACCCAGCTAACCAGAAGCGGTTTGTCCCACGTCTTATACCCCTCGCAATAGAGGGGTTTTAGACGTCTGTCCCTCGCAGTTTGCACAGGGGTCCCCTTCTGCTAGACGTCTGATCCCACGTCTTGCAAGACGTCAAACAGCGAGGGATACCCCACGGACCCACGTTTAAAACCCCCCGTCTATCCCACTTCTGAAACCCCTCGCCTGTCCCACGTCTAATACCCCTCGTCTGTCCCACGTCTAATACCCCTCGCCTGCCCCACGTCTAAAACCCCTCGCCTGTCCCATGTCTAATATCCCTCGTCTGTCCCACGTCTAATACCACTCGCCTGTCCCACGTTTAATACAACTCGGTTAATTGGGGTATATATATTGTATAAGAAATATAAAAGATCATACTAATCATTATTGCAATTTCTTACTTTATTACATATAGTGCATATGTACATTTGGCTGTATATCAATTATTTTAATATTACATATTGTTATATACAAATTAAATGTGAAGAAATGGAGAAAGAAATGTAGTGGTGTTCTCGGGACTCGAACACAGGACTGTAGTGAGATGTACTATTGAAGTCTAGCACTGAGCCATCCTGGACATGGTAGAAGTAGTATTGGAATGATGTTTATGCAACTTGGTAACTTGCGTGCTTCTTAAAAGTTATTTTAAATAAATATAATTTAATATTCTATATTTTGGTATCTTTTCTTTTTTAATGTAAATGATAAAAATATGTATAAAGTTATTTATTAACATTTGTATTAATAATGTTAATTAATGTTATTAACTACCTAATTACCTATAACTGTTAATTAATCTTACCTATAGTTATCTACTGGTGGTTATCACTACCTACCTAGTTGCCTACAACTGCTTATCAATACCTAACTAGTAAACTTCTTGTGTTTATCAATATCTACCAAGTTACCTACTAAATGTTGATCAATATCTAACTAGTTACCTACTAGTGCTCATCAATACCTACCTAGTTATCTACAAGTGTTTATCAATGCTTACCTAGTTACATATAACTGTTTGTTAATACCTACCTAGATACCTACCAGTGTTCATCAATCCTTACCTACTAGTACTATTCATCAAAGCCTACCTAGATACATACATCAACAGCTACCTAGCTATATCTACTAGTTATTATTTTGATCGATTACTTACAGTCTTCAACTGATGTTCTAGATAAGTTCGTTCAATTGCACAAGTAGCTTGTCCAGGTAATTTACACATTGATTACGTATTTGAACGTCTAAAATAGATTTAAATTAAACAATTGTTCTGCAAGTCCGTGTTATATTCACCGTGTGAAAGGCGAGGAGTTTTAGACGTGGGGCAGGCGAGAGGTTTTAGACGTGGGACAGGCGAGGGGATTTAGAAGTGGGCAGGCGAGAAGTTTTAGACGTGGGTCAGGCGAGGGGTTTTAGAAGTGGGGCAGACGAGGGGTTTTAGACGTTGGACAGGCATGTAACAGGCGAGGGGTTT
This sequence comes from Caprella mutica, assembly GCA_947561585.1. NCBI lineage: Eukaryota > Metazoa > Arthropoda > Malacostraca > Amphipoda > Caprellidae > Caprella > Caprella mutica. The sequence continues at coordinate 193,433 of CANNZV010001724.1, forward strand.
TAGACGTGGGGCAGGCGAGGGTTTTAGATGTGGGGCAGGCGAGGGGATTTAGACGTGTGACAGACGAGGGGTTTTATACGTGGGACAGACGTGGTGCAGGCGAGGGGTATTTAGATATGGGGCAGAGTTGGGATAAGCGGGGGGTTTGATACGTAGGGCAAGCGAGGGGTTTAAGACGTTTGGCAGACGTGTAATAATCCCCTGTGGGGCATCCGGCTTGTTCAAGACGTGGGATGTGAGTGGGATTCAAGACGTGGGTATTCAGACGTCTTAAGACATCTAAAATCCCTCGTACCTCGCAAGCGAGGGGTATCCCACTCTGTCGCACGCGGGACAGAGAGCTTATGGTTAACTGGGATAGTATATCCTGTATTCATGTTATTCAAAGAAAACGACCAAGTTGACTTGTAGTGCAAATTTTTATTTTTCTCTCGGTAGAGACGAAATTTCTACACAATAAGAGAAATTTTTTTACAAAATTGATTGATTTTCAAATTAATTTTTTTTCTCAAGAATACAATAATTATAGTATTAAGTAAAAATTATATATACTTATATCAATTTAACATCCGATCTGATCAGTTTGGATTATAGCTTTCATAATTCATTTAATGACAGTCAATGGTATGTTCTTCTAAGAGAAGGAAGCCTTCTTCTAATTGGATTGGCAACAATAGAACCAATCTTGTTAAAATAGAATCGAAATTGTTTTCATTCCTGATATTGTTCATAACATCTATCAAAGCCAACTTCAGCTCTTCTTCGTCTGTCACCACCTTGCGAATTTTCTTTCCCCTCAAAGATTTGAGTGTCACATTCATACTCGATATTTGTTGCTCATCAATATCTGAGCGCTTGCTTGCAGAAGCAGCAGCGGTAGGTTGAAGGACCAGCATCGCTGCTGCTATCTTTCGTAGGAGAAGTTACTTTTTGGCCTTTCTCCATGAAGGAACGCTCACTTACATCAAGTTTTTGTTTGTCAACCTCTCTACCTTCTGCTGAAAAAGTAAATGAACTGATTAATTTTGTAATTCTAAAAAAATTATTGTTCCATCAAAATTTATATTAACATTCAAATTGTTATTGAGCATTATTAGCTCAGATCAGATTTTATAGCTCACAGCTCAGCGCAATATTTGAGGTGAGCTGCTATAAATACATGGGGAAAGAATTGTTCAGCTTTTGGGAAATAATATTATGTTTGACTTCGATAGAATTTTAATAATAACCTTCAGTGTTTGAGAGCATGAACCACAGAGTTACTTGTCAGCCTTTGCTCCGGAGTGGTGCATGGTCTTTGAAATATGGTTCAACGTAGAATCTGATAGATTCTTCATTTTATGGTTGTGACTTTCGACCCGCGAACCACCCTGGAAGATAATTTCTTTCCCAATCCTGTTTCAAAATTTTGAAAGCTGCCAGTTGTCCAAGATGCTGCTCTGATTTAGAATTGAGCTTCGGGAAGGAAAGAAAGACAAATGGACAAAACTTATTTTCGATCATTCTCGGTCTCAAATCTGAAATATATCTCTTCAAAACTTTAAATTCTGTATCGTCAAATACCATAGGTGCCGGTCCTCTAGTTTGGGTGTTTTCCTGTTCAACAACATTCACTATGTGATAGATCTTTCCATCAATTTCTGCTTCTATAGCTTTGTCCACTTCTTCCACTCTCATTTTGGTTATCTCAAGGACCTTCGTCCGATACTTACAGTTGCAACAGCTATGACGGAATTCTTCAATTTGACTATATCTATTTTGCTGTAGTTCAAATGAATTGAATTGGTCATATCATCTAACACTGTCTATATATAATCGTTTGTATCTCTGAGTAATACTTCCAGATCTTCTTCCTCAATCAGTTTTCCCTCCGCCTTCTCTTTTGCTTTGATCAGATCAAATCCTTTCATTCTGTTCATTATTACCAACTCATCTTTTAGAACAGCCTGTATTTGTAACAATTTAAAGTTTTTTGATGCCAATTCATCATTTGATAAACCGTCGTCTAACTCTGAACTGTCAATAGACACTATCTACTAGTACTTCCATGACTATCATGAATTCCAAGATCGCCGCTAGCTGTCCTACATACTTTACTTTTGACAAGATTGATCTTCCTTCTTGTTTTCTGAAAACTTCTAGGATCTCTTTTATATTTTTTGGATTCATGATGTCAGAAAAACACAGCTGAATCTTATTTTTTGATTCGAACAGAATTAAAATGTCGAATACCATGCTTGATAGCCTCTTTGGATTCACAGAGTTCTTTTTTTCTAGGTTATTAAGGTAAATAAACTTCCATGTTAGCATAACGTCAGAATAAGGTATTTAGTCAGGATATCTTAAATCTGAATTTTCGTTTTGAACTGAGGATAAATTACTGAGACTTAAGAGGACTTTACTCTTCTGAGTTTGTTTCTGAGATCATTTTGCGAAGAACTGAAATGGTGTCACGAGCGGATTTTAAATTATCCATGCAATTCTCTTGAGTTGCAATTATTCCTTAGTGTTTCTCTTTTTCCTCTTCGAATTCTTTTCCTTCCAGTTTAATACTCTTCCCATCGAGTAACTTCGTATTAGAATGACTGTAGGACCTCTGATACAATCTCTATATCAAGGATCACTTGTTTTCATTTTGTGAATTTTTTTCATGTGGTCAGGCAAGTTCAAAACTAAGTGCTGGCAAATACTACACTCCTTATAGTTACTTTTACGACTCACAAATTTAACATTCTCGTTACTCTTTTTTATTTTTTTGGGCAATTACTGGTGCAAGATCGTCTTCTTCTCCGGTAAATTTATCTGTAAATGATACACAGTAGTAATAATTCAACTTATTATATTTACTAGTAACTTAGTGCGACTAAACTGAAGGAACTATAGAAGTAAACATAAATTAAATTCTCACTTTCATGACGCTCCATAGTTTGAGAAAAGTTGAGTGCGTAGGTAATTCACTTGAGCTTCAGTTAAGGATCCATGTATATCGATCAAATGCCTCTTCAATTTGAATGTAGATGTTTTGCAGTTTTGCGTGATCCATCCTTCACCTTCTTATCCGTTGATTCAATTTTACACTCTGTTTGCTCAAAACCCAAAACTTCGTAAGTAGCAATACAGCAGCGCAAGTTATTCTTCAGGTTTCCAAATACTTCCACAACACGTGATTCATAGTCCAGTTTAGCTTTCTTCAAGTCATCTTTGAAAGATTTTACGAGTTCCTTTCTCGTTACTCTACAGGTGTACGTGTATGAATTTATAGAACTCACAAAAAAACCTTCCAAACTCTTTGTCGGAATGAATGGCAAAACCGTCTGTTCTTCAATGTCCACAGCACGCAATGAACTTTTAATTCCATCAATATGTCAGCACAAAAATAGAACTAAGAAACTACATATATGAAAATAAATTTACCCAACTTTATGTTCATAGAGACATTTTCTAACGAATTGACAATTCACTATATAGTACAGCAATATATGGTAGGTAAAGTCTATTTCAAGCCCAGTGGCTGCAATATACGTATATATAAGAAAATCCGATGCTACAAACTTTTTCGTGAAATAATATACAATATTGATGTACTTTCATTTTAGATGATCCGATAACTGTAACTGTATTCATATTATTGAAGGTGTAAATTTTTGAAGAGAAGTCCAAGCTATGCATGTCCACACTAGACGAGACTAGAACATGTAATAATTCATCTCTGCTATCTACCATTGAATTCCACTATTAACTGTTAATTAAAATTGTATGAGCAGTAAAGTTGGTAGCCATGTTGTGAACAATGAAAAGTTGGCAACCCTGTCTTGAAGGAACGCCCATCCGGAACTATCTGAGCTGATTTTACTTTGCAAGCTCTAGCGAACTTAGCTAAATTAAAGCTATTTAATCTTCATATTTCGAATTTTTGACATGCTCTAGCGATGCAAATCGACCCAATGTATCAATAGATGACTCTACCTATCAATAACGTGGAATAATGAAGATTTTATTCGACTTTCTAAAAAAATCCCGTTTTGAGGCACAACATTACCGCAAATTCAGCCCAGCTCATATAGACGGACGTTTTTACATTCGAGGGGCGTGTCGAAGTAAATTTCTGATTAATTGTAGTCCAACAAAGTCCAGGTGGTTTATATTCTTCAGTATTATTAGATTGCAGAATGAAGAATATGCAACTGCGTTAAATTCAAAACAGGATTCTACCTTCAGATAATATTGTTGATACTAAATAAAGTCCATATTTATTTGCTTTCTATTATTAGTCATTTCATACATTTTTTTTTTTTTTTTTTAAAGGCCCCCTGCTCCTCATCTATAAGGATTATCATTGGGTGGGGTAATATTTATTGGATGGTAGTGCGCTCCCAGATATTCAATTTGTCTGAATTGTAAAGTCTAGCATGTGATAGTAGTATTCATATATATTAGTGGAAACTCCCAGCAGATCCTAATATATTTTTTAATTAATCTTCATATATTTAAACAAAACGGCACTCTAATTACGACATTAAAAAACATCCGACTTCGATCACTTGTTAAATTAACACCAGAGAAATGAATCTCTTTAATGGTTGTTTACTAATTATATGTTTCCATACCTTTAAAAAAAATCACAGATTTATTGAATCTAGAGAAACCTGATTGAAATTAGTATTGCTAAAATTTTCCATTTTCATGAGTATACCACATATATGAATTTGAAATGAATGTTTTGCAATATGTACAATTAGAGCCAGCTAATGAGGGGTTATTAAAAAATAGATTAATTAATTAAATAATGTAACTCATAACTCAGCTCAAAAATATAATCAGTCCCGATTTTTCAGTTCTAATGATTCAAATTACTGTGAATTTTCATCATTGATCATTCGAATTTAAAACTAAAAGAATATGAATATCGAAAGAATATAATTTTATTAGGTTTGGTTATTAAACTCATAAATGACCTACGATATCCGAATTCAAGTTGCGCACTAAGGTGGTACCGTATAGTACATCTGTCAGTGTCATCTCACTTCAGTTGAAATCGAACCTTGTTTTAGAAAACATCATGTCACAACAGTTAGCGGCAAGTGGCTAGGCATGGAAGTACTAGTTACCTAGGAGGAAGCGGTGTAACGACTAACCAACAAGTAACAACGTATAAGCGTGACCATTGTGTTAGTAACTTGTTCCGCTGTGTCGTGTGGTGACGTCACAGCACACATATGACGTCACCCTAGCGACAGACTGACAGGTCACAGTTCAGGGAGCATTCGCACACGGCCAGGCTTACCGAACCTGGTACTATTGTACCAGATTTGGTACTTTTGCTATCTCGTATTTCTAAAAAGTACCAGATTAGTACTTTTTCCTCTCCCTATTTACCTCATTTTTCAAGAATATTTTCAAATTTTACGAACTTAAAGTAAAAAAAACGTTGGATTTCATGGAAAATTAAGGTTTTTGGTGCTTTTGTGTCCAATCTGGTAATTTTTCAGTGTTTAATCTGGTACTATCAGGAAAATACCTTCGGCAACCCTGCACACGGCTCAGTCACAGATCATTAGAAGAGATGTCTCACTCCTACGTGGACGCTAGTGGCCAAATAATTGTTTAAGTGAGAGCGTTTCAGCCAATCAGAGGGAGGCGTAACGTGACGTCCCATATTACAAACGGGTATAAGTATATACATAACGGTCATAGCTACATTTTCTTTTACTTTCCCATAAGCAGATATGGAAATTTTAATTTTCAGGAAAAAGGTAATTAAAGTCGTATATATTTTAATGTATATTTATTATAGAATAGAAAACAAGAATCGAAGTCGAAACTGAAATATTTCGAGCAATCTGAAGAGTGTCTTATTAACTGTTCAGTCTCAACGCCTTTGTGCAAGCCTTTAGCCACAGATTGTTATCATATTTTCTGAATAAAAACAACTTGTACCCATCTTTAGATGTATTGGTACAAAAGAAAAATGAACATTTTCACGGATTGCTTATTTTTCAACAGTTAATTTTGATGAAAGATAAGAAAATTATTGAATTATTGAAAATACAGCGCACACCCTCCGCTCATGATATTGCATCAGAAATAAACCAACACTTCAAATTCGTACTGAACACACACACACGTACAAACCATGTACAGAACAGTAATAATTATATTGTTTATAAATGTATAATTTTATTATCAGTTTAATATCATAAATAAATGTTTTGATTTTAAATAGCATATTTAAATTCAATACTATTCTCTTTCTGTCGTTTTTTGAATAATTAAAAATAAATAATATATCAATCGTAGCCAACTCCAATGATACGTCACGTTACGCACTCCTCCGCTGCCAAGTGTCGCTAGAAAATTAAAAATACTGTAGTGGGATCGGGGTACGGTCAAGAGTCAGACGATCCACAGCCTGAAATTTTATTGTGCTGCTTATTAGCTCTTCTGAGAAGGTAGAGTACATGAGCTCTTCTAGGTATCAAACTCGTTGGCGAACAGATTCTGAGGCTTAGCAGTCTTAACAACCGACAGAATATCGTGTTTTATCTCACGACTACGCAATTTGAGAAGAATTGACTTCCTACTATCAGCTTGAGTACTAGTTTTCTTGACAATGCGAAATCCTGAGATTATGTTGGAAGGGGAGATCTCGTATTTTACATCTCTCTTCAAAACTTCACAGGCAACCTGTAATGAGTTTTCATTAGAAGAGTGTATGGGGAGTCTATCTCCAGAGATGATGATGGAGGACTATGAACATAGTTCTAAAATCCTAATTTGTCTGAGGTTTCTAGGATTCGGAATATTCTTTACTGTCGTTAATTTCCTAAGATCTGTACTTATTCCCTCATCCGTTAGCTACAACATCGAGTCCTATGACCAAAAATTCATATGTCACATTTCTTTGGTTTTAATTGTAAATTGGCAACAAGAAGTCTCTGGAATAATTGATCTAATCTATTCATGTTATAGTGCTACGGGTGTTGCACCTTCTTAATTTTAACATAATTAATAAAGTTATTTTCTTTATTTCATGATCATATTAAATATTAATACTTTATTTACTTTGTATTTTATAATAACAAATTAACTTTTGATGGGTAGATTAGGTTAGCCATTATATCTTTGCTGCCAACCCCCCCCCCTGCCAGGTCATTATAAAAACAATCATGAAGTGTGCAGTGCAATAAACTAGTGGATACAAAAACTACTTAACTGTCATTCATGTTAATATTGGTGACGAGAGAAAAAATAACCGTGGTCAAAAAAAACAAAAACCGTGAAATAAACACTCAAGTTAAAAAAAAACCGGTCGATATAAATAGCCTTGTTCATTTTTATTGATATATTTAACATTGTACATTGGTGGATAGGTGAAAAAAAGCTTCTCTTCATATTTTTGAACTTGTCAAAATAGAATTATTTCGGCCAAACGTCATTCGGACAAGTATCCATCAACCACTTCTACATTGCGAGCCAAAAGAATTTGCAGCAACGATTTTTCGAAATCTGGAACAATTTATTACAGTAGACTGAATTTTTTGTTACCTAAATAAGCGTGACCGGATAGTGAGAAGAAAACGTATACTTTACTGTTTTTTACTGTAAAACATGTACTTTATTTGGGTAGTGTCTTCGGCGAAAGGACCCAGAACCCCGAATAAAACACCATTTTGTTTGACTACTACACACAGAGAAAGGATTAGTTGAATCAATCAAATATGAATTTTTTTACTTTTATGAATTGTTTAATTTTGCCCCTACCTACGTGGTGAGTTGCAGGTACTATTTAAAATTGGGTAAATTGACGTTAGTTAAAACAAAACTGTCGTTTTGACTCATTCCTAAACTTAAAAATGTAGCGACAACTCTCAGTAAGTTAATTTATACACCAGATACATTAGATTAACAATCTTTGTGAGTTACTACATTATACTATGTCATAGTTGTTTCAAAATATATTTAAATTCTCAAAAAGTAACTTTTAACTCTCATAGTAAATTAATTCAATCCATAAAATGAATTGAATCAACTAATGTTTGATGACACACCATTTCATATCTGTTTTAACACGTGGAAAAATGAATATAGTCCAACCAACTCACGTAATAAATATATTCACCAAAGTATAATTTTTTTAAAGGCCCCCTGCTAGAAGATGCAGACTTTCTTCAAAGCATATAATTATTGATGACCCATTAGATATGACAATATGATTTGTACCTTTTCACGCTGCGTATTGCTTATGTTTTGCCTAGCTGAAAATGTTCAGCTATTTAATTTAAATATTTGATTAAACATTTTTTTCATTTTTAATTATATATAACATGATGTATTAGCTACATAAAAATAATTTTTCATCAACAGTTATAAGTGTTGAATATATGTGTTACTTTCATCCAACCAGATTTTATGCGACTGTAATTATCTCTTTCATATATTGTTAACACTCAATAATGTCTTTCTTTCTATTCATAAATTAAGGAACTGATGAATTTTCCGTGGACGAATTTTCCGAGGACGAATTTTCCATGGACGAATTTTCCTAGCACCCTAAATAGATGATTCAGGTTATATTATCAATTTCTGATTGATTCAAGGGTACCGTACTAATTTAACATCAAAATCAGCGATGCCGCGTGGGTCGAAAGTGTTTGCGGCGGTTTAAGGCTCCGCGCACACCAAAAGAGTGAGAGCGAGAGAGATTGCAAGATTGAACTCGTTAACATGGTAATACTATGTAGTGCGCACTGAAAGAGAGTCCGAAGAGAGAGAGAGAGAAAGATTGAAAGACAGACAAAGAGTGAAATAGATTCTCATATGGTTTCACGCCAATCTATCTTCAAGTTGACCACTTTAGTGTGCTGTCAGATTTCACACGGGTAGGTGTTACATCAGACACGCTCCGCTATGGAGTGGACATGGGTTATTGTTACAGCACAGGGGCTTCATTACTATTAATAAATCGAATTTAATCTACATCAGTCACCGTAATAGTTTTTAAAGAAAATTTATTCTGAGATAAGCCTTCTCTACTTATTATTTTTGTAATATTATTTATAATTGGAATTGTAGTAATACATATTTTAGAACTTAACGTGTTCTATAATGTTTATTAATTTGTTCTTGAATGTTATTACAATAATCCATTGTATTTTTATGTGTTGTTCTTTTATCAGTTTTATGTGAGCTAAGTAGTTCAGTATAATTATAAGATTATTTTTTAATGCTTTTCAATATCCTTGTAAATTTGGAAATTAATTGCAATTTTATTGTATTATAATCTTATTTTCGAATGAAACAAACCAATGTTTTTGAATGGCCGATGGGAATTTATTAATTAACACGCTATGAAATTTAATTATTGAGCATATATAGACCATTTACATGAAGAAACGGTATAAAAAGATATTAATAATGAATTGATTATTTGATCCAGCATAACACAACCTCCTCTCACCAGTGTTACAAGCCATCTACTCTCTTAGTGTACGCGGGTAATATCTTTCTTTCTTTCTCTCTTGCAATCTTTCTTGCTATCTCTCTTTTGGTCTGCGCGCAGTCTAAAGTGCAGCGAAAATGGCGAAAAAATAGATGATAACACAAATGGAAAAAATAATCAAATTATCAGCCTACTTAACGATGATAAAAGTACAGTAGACAACAGCAAAATCATCAAACGTGATCACCGTATGTGCAAACATCTTACCCTTGAAGATAAATTGGATAGGAAATAGCCCGAATGCGAATGACAAATGGTGACTTTAGAAAATTTGGAGATCTTTATCAAAGAATCCTCATGTAACCCACATTGAAATTTTTGATCAAGCTTGAGTTACCCACGTATCTAAAAAAGCTCGAAATAGAATCCTGAGAGAGATGGCTAATCAAAGTGCACAGACGACTATGCCTCCTCTGAGTCAATTAAATGTATCAAAAAAGGCTCTCGTGGGCAACAAAATACTTGAAAACAGATTTCCAAACTGCAATTTGGACCTACGCGCCCAGAGTCACCCTTTACGGCTCTGACGCTTTGATCCAAGAATGTGTCCTGGAGGGGGCATGTCCATCGGCACCAGAGGGTGGCAGCATCATGTTATATTCTGTAATGATTGGTAGCAAATCAGTTGGACCTTTTCTTGTGCCTAATAGTTTCAAAATGAACTCAAAGGACAATTTTCTCTCCTCGTTGATTTCTTTATACATATCTGATGAAGTAAAAAATAATATCCTTTTTTTTTTCAGCAAAGATAACGGCTCCAAGTCATGCTACAGGTTGACTCTCAGAACAAGAAATCACTGGCAAGAAGCTCGTGGATTGGCTTCCACAGAGTCCAGGCATTAATCCCAATCAGAATGGTGCTAGGGTTGTGATAATATGCTTTAAGTCATAGATATTAAGAATATCATACACGAGAAAAAAGTTAATTATATTGAATTCTATATACCGATAATTTAAAACGAATCAATAGTGTTTAAACCTCTCCGTTTATAATATTTTTAGTATCTGATTATGAAAGTATATTAGTACAACCTTAATTATTATCAGGATTCACTTGGAAATATTCTTAATTAATTAGTAGTAACCTATTGTTTGTCCATTATCAATTAATACCATATTATAGTACTTTACTGGCTGAGATAAAGACTTTTTATCAACAATTGATCAAGAATCAATAATGTTGTTTCAAACATATCTTACAGTATTGTACTAATAACAGGTGTCATAGAATACAAACGGTCACTAGAACGGAAAGAAAAGTTTGAATATACATAATTAAAAATGTAAAAGGAGTTTATAATTTAGAATATGCACATAATTTGAGAGACTGATTTCAAATACTTTAGCTAGCCATATATTAAATTATAAATATTTGCTTACTAATGATAGTGGTGATAAAGGAAAAAGTATTTAATTTATAAAGGAAATGATCAATTGTATAATAGAAATATAGTGAGTGTATGATGGAAATAAATCGTAAAAAACAATATGTAATGTATTATATCACCAATTGGAATAATTAATTTAAAAAAATAACAATGAATGATGAATGAAGAAATTTGTATCTTAAAATGTAAACAATTAATCATATAAAAATGCTATGCATATTTAATCACTATATTTTAAATTAAGAGGCCTGGCAATAATTATTTAGTGGCAATTGACCGGTCGCGATCAGAATCTATGGTTCACCACCAAGAGATCATGATTTCATACAAAACTCATCATGAAATTCATATTTTTTTGCAAAAAAGACTGATATTAGTATATTACAAACACTTCTGACCCGCACTGTAAGTATTATGAGGCATTTTAAAATTTATAGCCTAGTGAAGTATGGTTAGAATTCAGGTTCTAGATTTATTTTAGAAATATTCTGTATCCTTTTAGTCGTGGATAAAATGATCTGTAGCAATCCTATTGACCACGGTTGATGTACGTTTGAAATTTTACAAAATCTGATTTGATATCGCCAGTGATTCCACATGTTCCCGTATAATGGATGTTAGTTGTTTCTGTAGTATACTGTTAAGTGTCTTCAGAGGGTGAGTTGTTAGCAATATATTTTACAACGTTCTGGTTATGTAACAAATTTGACTTTTTTTGGAGACTTTGTTCATGGAGCATATTTAATGACTGCTACTCCAAGGTGCTTTGTATTTAATTTTCTATAGAAAATTGTTTTAATATGATAAATATTTTTCTAATGATTACATTTTCAGAATCTAATTTACAATTCACGTAAAATTTAATAATAAAATGAAAACATGCTTATAGATAGTGACTAAAATACTTTGTTTTGTCATCATTGAGACTAATGACCGACTGGTAAGCCACCCTCTGACAAAAGTGACAAATATATTGTTTGGCCCCAGAGGAATCCATGATATTAAATGACGACAATTTCAATTAGCATAATTGTAGTTGGCATTCCTCTTCCCAATATATTTCCCTTTCCAATAAATATACCCTTGGGTAATTAATAAGATAGATTGGTTATTATAATTAGCGATATGCTGTGGAGATATTTATCGGATAAACTTTTTTGGTGTGTTTCATTTGAGAGCAAACGGTCACATATCAGTAAATAATGTCTGTGCTTCCTATTCATAACACTAATGACTTTGCTATTCTAATTTCCTATAGCTAAAATATATCGTGTATACCTTTACAAATGTTAAATCTAACCTGTAAAATACGTTACTAACGGTAAAACGAATTAGAATATATAACTAAGAACCTATTCTGTTGTTCATATCTACTAAATGCATGCTAAGATGTTCTGACAGTACTGATAAAAGTTATATATCCATGATAAAATTAGTTGACATGCTTAATATAAGATAAAATAATTAATTAGATAAAAGTAATTAATGCATCAATTTGTATTAGCTATTGGATGGTAATATTCGATATGTTAAATTATTCCTCATTTTTAAGCACGAATTTGATGATTATCATACAATATACTTCCTCATTTTTATTTAGTCCTTGTTCGTATATTTTAATATATATAATGTATATTCTCTCATCCCTACACGAACTGCAATTTTATCAACCATTATTGAAGTGAGATATGCATTCTAATGTTTGGAAATTGCATTCCAAATTGATTGAAGTAGTTGGTATATAGTGGAATGTTTGACCATCTTTCAAAATTCGATTGGAAGTTATTGGATGCATATATATATAAATGAATGTGAAAATGATTATATAACATAATTATTATTAAATCCTGATGCTGATAAAAGTCATTTTAAATGAATAGAATTATAATATTGCTCTCATTATTGTTAGTGTCACAGCTGGTTGTAAGAAATTTCGGTCTCGGAAAACTCGGTCTCAGTTTATAATAGTGTTATTAAAGAACAATAATAGAAAAAAATGATATTATGAGTACTAAAATGTGTAGTTTATTTATTAAAAACGGATAACATCATTAACTCTTGTAAAATGATACGTAACATTAGTAATTTTGACATGTTTCGACATTTATTGTCATGCAATAACTATTTATAATATTATGCAGACAATGTCGTATCAATCATATATAAAAACATCAGTAGACTAATTTTGCACTAAATAGTATTTCATATTAACTAATAGTCCCTATAGTTTGTAATAAATAGAGCCAATTTGTTTTACCAGTTTTACATCAAAGTATCGAAAGCAAGTGAGTCAATTTTTGAGCAGGTAAATATTATTTCAAGAATCACTATATCGCCTTTTCTTATCCAAACTCAAAGAGACATCAATGACAAAATTAATTGGAAGTTCTTTTTATTAATCAAAATCAATCTATTTTTCTTATTCATTTTTAGTCCTTGCGAACCTTTAAGAATACAAAATATACCATGCTATAAACCAAACATTTGAATTTACCATTTCAGTTGTGATTATTTTTGAAGGAAATTGTTGTTCTATGAATACGAAATCAGATAATTTAGAGAGAAAATGAAGGCAGTGACTCCTTGATTTGCCTGAAGACAGCCAAAATCAGGTTGTTTCAACACACAGTTAAGTAGACAGTCTTTAGAAAAAAATAATCATCGATTAATTTAGAAAATAAAAGTTCTAAAATTACGAACACTATTTAATCACAGCACTAACACCCTAAAGTTTAATTAACTAAAGTTTCTGATCAGTATAAGGAACTCCTGCTATAAATTACTTAATTAATTAATATTAATTAAATTAAATTAATATTAAATTTATATCATTATTATTAAATTAATATTAAAATCAAATTGGCTCAAATTTGAATGTATAATTATCGTATATTATATTTTAAGCTATATTAAAATTTAACCTACATTAAGGTTTAACTTATATTGAAATTTAACTTATATTGAATTTTAAACCTATATTGAATTTTAACTTATATTGAATTTTAACCTATATTGAATTTTAACTTATATTGAATTTTAATTTATCTTATAAAATCCAACTTATTTACTATATAAAATTTACCTTAAATTGGGTTATTCATTTCAAGATAAAAATTACCTTATTTAAATTTACAATTGATTGGTTTGATAAGAAATTTTTTCAGGTACGACATTAAGAAAGCTTTTTTAGTTATAGCGTTGTCTCCCCTTTTATATTAATGATTGCATTGTATAAAGCTCTAATCTTGGATTCAGTTTAATGAGAGGAGTATAGCTTTTTGTAAAGGCACTCTGATCAATCACTGTATAGGAAGAGATTCATTTTGAATCAGTAAGGCCTCGTTCTCTACACAGAGAACGAGGCTCGTTCTCTACACAGAGAACGAGGCTAGTTAAAGTTGAAGCAAATTAGTAAATAGCCAAAAATCTTAGTCCACTCTGCAACAGTAATCACTCCGCACTACTCTGTCTCCTCACAACCTCACAAGTTAGAGCAGGTGATAGTGTTGAATATCTTTCCAACGTAGTGCAATGTTTTCTCTGTCACTCTGCATACATTTATTATATTTTTATTTTCTCACATGAATTGTGGAAAGGATTCATATCTATAATATATTGATATAAATTACTTTATATTCAAAATTTTCCTCTTCTATGTTCTAATTCCAGTCTTCATTTCACATTATTTTAATTTAAAGCCTGAAGATGGAAAAAGTAGTTTCGGAAAATGTATAACTTCCCGAAATTAGTCAGACTTAAAATCAATTCGGTGGAACGAATTTTTCCTTAAATAGAAAATTAGTAACAATTAAGAAAATTACGAAACTATGCAATATTAAACTAATAGTAGCCATTAATTTATCTCGACAATAATGTTGAAAGACTCAGATTGTGAATATTTCAAGAGAAGCCCATCTGAATGGTTGAGGTTATCAAGGTACACTAGCATTAGAAGATTGTGTTGAATATTGACCATACGATAACAATTATTTCAGCAACATATCATGCAGACAACGCGATGTAAATTACTTAGCTTTGCTATGAAAATAATTCACCGCTTCAATCCATGTTAGCTAAAAAGTGATGTAAAAATTGCTTTCTTAATAATGACTATTATTATGATAAACGTTTGCCTCAAGGCTGTTTAATTCTTCCTGTAAGATATTCTTACAGTACTCTGATGGTTTACTATAGATTCTTGAAACTAGCTGTCACTGTAACGGTGTAATCAAAGTACTGGACGAATTCCATTCGTCCATTCATCACATGAAGGGTATAAAAAATCTCTTGGGAATTTTAACAAAATATGCGAATTGATTGGAGTAGAACTCGCTCATGAAAAACTGAATGTTCATTCACATGTTATATTTTTCATGGAATTGAACTGGAAACGTTTACTATGACTGCACATCTGACATACGAAAAAATGCAAACGTAACTAACGAAAATATAAACCGAGTTAGAAGGAGTCTTGCACTTTATGAAAAATCAGTAAAAATCAGTAAATCAGTAATTGGAATGCTACTTTTTCTACCTGCATGTGCTATCATTGTTAACAAATATTTCCCCTAAGATCTTGTTTGTAAAAACAAGCTCTGTAAAATGCATGAAAGTGTCAGTTAATTTACATTATTAAATGGAATTTGTTGTTGGTAAAATGAATTGAAAAGTGAATTATTATGACTAAAATCAATAGATTTCTCCATATTTTAAGAGCTTGTTAGTTTTATTATCATCACACGTTTGTAGAATATAGCGACATTAATTGTTTCATCAAGATGTTAGTAACAGCGCTAACAATCAACTTAAAACAATGGAAAGAAAAACTAAAATAAGAAAAATACTTTGTTATAAGTATATTAACAATGCTTATAGATTTTTATAAATAAAGTTTCTTACATTATACTGTGTAACAATAATTCAGATGCACAATAGTCATATCCAAACTTTTCTAATTCTGGACTTTAACTCATAAAGTGAAAGGGTATCTAAAAACATGGCAATCATAACTAACTTCCTATATAACGGCGTAACGTACTATATTACCGAGAAACCATATTAACTTTACGAGTTCAATTTCTATCTCATATAAGACCGACCACATTTCCCACCATATTAAATATTTTTACTATGACAGCTGCCTGGACGGATATGGAGGAACATTCAAAACTGAGTATATTGTGAGCAAATTCTCCACAAATTGGCAAACTCTATACCTTTTACAGTTCTATTTGATCCAATTGAAATAGAACTTGATCCTAGTGAAATTCATATTCATCCGAGTGAAATTGAATTTGATCCAAGTGAAATTCAATGTGATTCAAATGAATTTAGTTTGATCAAATTGAAATTGAACTTGATCAAAGAAATTATTTTATCATTCCGATACATCACATACTACTACCAACACATTTAATCATTTCAAATTGCTTTAAAAAATTTTGGAAAGAATAAAATTTATACTATTTATTAAAAAATAAGGGAATAGTAACACATCCGGAAAATAAAAAAAAATCTAGAAAATAAGAAGTCGAAAAACAAGAACATGAAAGAAATAAGATAACAAAAAAATCCATAAATAAACTAATACGGCTAACAAAAAAAAAATGAAAAAAATACGTGGAAACACAATCCGGATTAAAAAAATTGTTTTCATATTTTGTTATCTAGATTTGATTTTTCCGGATTTGTTTTGTTCTAACTTTTATTGTATACTAAGTTTTTTGTTATCTGAATTTCTGTTATCTTAAAAGGATTTCTGTTTTCCAGATAATTATTTTGGTCATGGAATTAAATCGTATCTAACGTTTTTCATGCAAACAACAGACAAATACACATCCGGATAATTTCCGGATTTAAAAAAAACTGATGATCCGTCACCGGTAATTGGGTAGTTTACTGTGATTAAATAAAACGTCGGGTTTGCAGTATCATATTATAGTGGGAAAACTACTGGTTTGAATTAACTCCAAATGAATGAACTACAAAACCACTCTTTCAATAGACACAAACTTTATTATATTTGTATACTAGAAAAAATATATATAACAATATATAGACATATCAAATTCTTATCTGGCCGGGATACTATCTAAATCTAAATTATACTTTGAAAAAGAAACAGGCTTACTTAAATTGCAATTTTTAAGAGACATTTACGCAGAATGTTATAATTCACACTTTCACACACACTCACCAAAACAAGAGATCACTTTTTCACGGTGTCCAGACAACTAGTCGCCGGACAATTCATCCCCAGACAATTCGTCAAAGATTTAATTTTTTTTTCAACCTAAATAAGTGGTTGGTAGCACTTTTACCATATAATTTATTGATAGTTACAATTAAAATTACTTCATAAATATACAAATAGATATATAATTACCTTCGTAAATTTGCGGAAGGGTATATTATAAACGGCATTTATTTAATTATTTATCATCTTGTTATTAGCATAACTGAAAAGGTTAGCCTGAAATTTGTTAAAACGATTGGTCAATATTAGTGACCTTCTTATAGAATTTTGGGAGCAACCCGGTCAAAGGTCATTTATAACTCAAAAAGTGTTGAACCATATTGCATGAAACTTGGTGGGACGATTGTTCAATATGCAGGAATCATTTTGTTAGATTTTGGACGCGATCAGGTTAAAGATCAAGGTCAAGGCCATTCAACTCAATAACTCAAAAAGTATTCAACCAAATTATCTGAAATTTCATCGGACGATTGGTCAATGTCCAGGAACGATTTGGTAGAATTTTGGGAGCGATCCGGTTAAAGGTCAAGGTAATTTATAACTCAATAACTCAAAATGTATTGAACCATATTGCATGAACCTTGGTGGGACGATTGGTCACTATCCAGTTAGTAGTTTATTCGATTTTGGGAGGGAACGGGTGAAAGCGTCGGCGAAGGTATGCGCTCTGCTGAGTGCACATAATCTAGTTTTATATCTTATTATAATCATTTATTTATTGAAAAGGACAGTACCATCATTCCACTCGTCATTGAATGGTTCGCTGAATAAAATTCATCCAAATATATGGGTTTTCACTCATGCTTTAAAAAGATATGAAAATCTAGCAAATAATAAATTTCAACAACATTCTCTAGCTGCCGAAATCCATCCAAAAGAAAAATACAGGGATATTGATACACATATCTTAAATGTGATCCCGCAATTATGATACATATTATAAAATATCTTTTAAATGTCGTTGCTTACAATATAAAATTTTGAAAATTGTCTTTGATTTTCATATATCAAATCTAAAATATTGTAGCCTGGAGTTTGCCAATTTTTAAAATGATTTGTTACTATTTCTTTGTTTTAAATTGGCATTGCAATAATGAATCAATTTTTTGTACTACCAACAAATAGAAACGGTTAACATTGTGTTTCAGTTTAGTCTTTTTATCAGTGATTTTATACATGAATTGTAACCTTTTAATTGTTATAATATACACTGTAAGTAAATTATATGTTTTTCTAACCTGCCATGGCCAATATATGAGCATTTGAAATAGTATCTTCTCTTGTATTGAATTAGTTTTACTTTTGCTAAATTATAAATTTATTTTTTATATAATAAATTATATCTCAATTATTTTCAATCCGCGACGAATTTTCCGGAGACGAATTGTCCAAGCAATGACTTGTCTTATAGTACCCTTTTTCACTTTCACAACAGCTCGGATAGAGAGAACTCAGGTTCCAGCAAATATAATAATACTATTCTATACTGGGTAGCTCAGTTATGTTTATAGTTAACCTGTAAGCTCTGGGAATTCTAGAAAGGTAATCAAAATCGTACACAAAATAGTCAGGTAGCTCCAGGTAAACCCAGGTAGGTTACGGCAGGCTCAAGCAACTACAGGTGGGCTCAAAAAAGTACGGGGGGGGGGGGGGGGGGGGGCTCATGTGAGTACAGGTGGGCTGAATGAAGCAAGTTCAGAGGTACACGGAAAACTGCCAGGCGGACAACTGCCGAAGCGGAAAACTGCCAGTCAGTTATTGGCAATTTAATCAGTTTAGTCAATAATGACATTTAATTTATGAAAAAAGCCGTTCGCGTTTCGTTGAGGAGTTAAAGGGATATTCATTTTTACAAAATAATAATAATAGTTAAATGAACACAAATTGATTAGAAAAAAAAAAAAATATATAATTAGATAAATATTACAGAAATTAATCAATTACAATATAGAAATTGAAAATATAACCTTTCGTAGAAAATACTAAGAGAAGAAACAAAGGAATAATTCTATTAAGGACAGAGAACAATTTCATTGTTTACACAACGCGTCTTTACATTATCAGTTCATAACGGGTTTAGTATCTAATTATTTCGTTTTGTGTTTATAAGTGGAGAATTGAACAAGTCTTCAACCCTGTAAACCATTTCCTATTGCATACACATATTTACCATGTGGTTTATTGGTTTTAATGTGGCAATGGAGAATGAAATGTATAAAAATACATAATTAACATTTGGTTATGCCATTTTAAAACCATATCATAAAAAAACATATCAAATGGAGATTGTATACACCACATCATATCTACATGTAAATTACCATACTTATAACAGGTGTTTATCAAGTGTTAATTACCACATTCATAGCAACATGTTAAATACCATACTTATAACATATGGTAACCACATATAATTTACCATATTAACACGTAAAACAACATGTAATAAATATGGTATCCATTTCCTAAAATATGCATGGTATACACATGATTTAAATGTGTAAATGCCACATGGTATACACATGATTTAAATGTGTAAATGCCACATGGTATACACATGGAATTGTTTGTAGGGAAGCTTAATATTCGCTTGTGCTCACAATAAAAAACTGTGATCGATGCTCGTGAAATATTTAGAATTTGCAACCCAACATCAATGATTATTAAACTGCTATTACTTACCTAATTCTCTGACAATTTCACTCGATCGAATTGATTACATATTAATTAATAATATTTTTTATCTATAAATGAAAATTGTTAAAATGAATGTGTTGTGTTAATGACATGGAGAATAAGAATGTAAATGTAATAACTATTTAACATACATATAAGTTGATTTAACATTCACTTAATTTATTGTATAATTTAAAATTAGAATATCTAATTATCTAGTATTCACAAATCAGTACACAGGGTTTAACGTTAGCTTCGGAACCGAAGGCTATATTGCTGACGTCAATAGGAAATTAAAAACAAGAGACTATAATCGTAACTGAACATGTTTTTAAAATTTATGTAACTTTGAAAATAAGTTAAAAATAGTAATTATAAAATCTTTTGTACTCAAGTTTGGTTTACTGAGTGTTTAATAAAGTAATATTATTTTTAATATTATTTAAGTATTCTATTATCTATGTAGCTATTACTGTAAAAATGAATGTCCCCTTCACCTTTAACCGTTTTTTATAAATTAAAATGTGATTAAAACTGAAGAATATTTCATAAAGTCAAAAAATATACATGTATTGCCAATAAGTGACTGGCAGTTTTCCGCCTGACAGTTTTCCGGACACCAGTTCAGATGGGCTCTAGCGCACGCCGAGTTTAGGTGGGCTCAAGCAAGTATACATGGGTTCATGCAAGTTACCTTACAAATAGACAAGCCCCGCTGCATCAACTGTAGCGAAATAAAAGAAATAGGACTCGACACTCAGATAGTTTCAGTAATCTTAGAGCCTAACGTGAAACATGAAAGTTTAACTGCAAAAAAACTCCGGGCCAAAAAACTAACAAGTACAAAGGACTCTTCAGTAGAGGACCAGCTATAAAAATGGACCTTAAAGCATTAAATTTAACCTAACAATTCAATAAAAAAATTATGACTTTATTGCCATAGCGCTGAGGGATAACCATTGAGAATAAAATGAAAAATGAATACACGACCACTCTTTACTCATCCTAATAATACGAGGAGACAGGACTAATTGATTACATAGAAAGTCACGACTAGTAGCAAAAAGTACTTAAAGGAAATATTTGCCCAAGTTATGCGTAACGCCTCCATCTTGAAAAATTAACAGCTTGATTACTATGTCGTTGGTTGGTTACCAATGGAATATTTTCTCCTGAGTTAAAATAGTTTAGTGTATCAATTCTACTCGCAAAACACAGTACATAATATTATAAGTTAAAATCTCAGTTCAGAAGACTACGTGAATAATAGGACTCCCTGTAGAGAAACATATATTAATAAGGTTAACAGAATATAGCCTAATCAAGGGAATTACCATATGACAATCAATATAAAGGGAAACACGATTAGCTACTTCTGTGTTACCATATAGATTTTGTTTATATCTAATTACTAAGAATGGACGGACTTACTAACTCACTTTGTTTGTACTAAGTAATTATATGTTATTATTTTGTTAGTAACTTTGATACTGCAAACTCTTACGTTTCATTCAATCACCGTAAACTACTAACTCACCGGTGCCAGAAATCCACATAACAGAACAATGCAGATAATAGAAAAAATGACATATCTAAAAAATATATATATATATAGGAAAAAAAAAATCCGGGAAAAATTTAGAAAATACAAAT
>CANNZV010001725.1:0-132833 GCA_947561585.1 Caprella mutica
CCGACCGGGAGACCACACAATACCTAGGGTCTTATTCAAGGGTTCGCTCGATGAAATCTTCAACCCAGGCGACGTATCAGCTAGTTCCGATTCAGGGAAGGCTTGCAAGACCTCTTCATGGGACGACATAATTTTATGCAGTCGAATATTGTACTTTGAAAGAGTCTCAGTTGCTAGGCGTAATATTTTTATAGCTTTGGGAACAGAGTCCGTGCTATAAAGAGCATCGTCCACATAGAAATGGTTAGAAATGAAGTCGCTCACATCTGACACATCCTTGATTCCTGAAGAAAGTGTAGTGTATCTGAGGGCAAAACTTGCTATAGCAGGCGATGGTTTGTTTCCGAATATATGTACTAATGCTCGGTAAGGAACAATATCTTCCTGAGGGTTGTTATTACGGAACCAATAGAACCTTAACTTATCTATATGCTTTGGGTCGACATAAAACGCATGGAACATTTTTTCGATATCTGCGTTCACTGCTACTTCGCCCAGGCGGAACCTGAGAAGTACTCCCAACAATGAGTTGTTCAGATCAGGACCTTGCATCAGGGCCTGGTTGAGACTTACTCCCTTGTACTTGGCGGACGAATCAAAAACCAATCGTGTTTTTTGCTTCGCTTCATTATATATTGGGAATATAGGAATGTAATAAGGGTTTAAAGAAGCGTTTCCGGGTGGTACTTGTTCAACATGACCGGCAGACAAGTACTCTCCCATCACTCTCAACGAAGCTTCCAGCTTAACAGTAGAGCGAGTGAGACGATCAAGGGTATTTCTAGTTCTATGAAAAACAGCTGCTTGGTTATTTGATAACACTACGTCCTCCCTTAACGGCAAGGGAAGTTGAAGGTTCCCCTTCTCGTTGACGGATATTTCTCGTTCCATCAATTGTTTGAACTTCCTGTCTTCCTGTGAATCCCCCAGCAGATCATCATCAAGTTTTATTGTAAACGGTGAATCTAAAATATCTCGTTGGATGCAGCTATCGGGGGAGAAAATGAATTTCGAAGTGGAGTGCTCACAAGGAATAACAGAAGTTCGTAAAGCGGTAAATTCGACGGGAGTCCCTGAGTTTTCAGAGCTGGTACAACAAACAGGACCAACTAAAGCGAAACCTATAGGGGTTTGGTGAACAAATGGTGCGTGGGATCCATGGGTCTTTGTGCGCATAAATTCGCCTGCATCGGCACCAAGCAGCATGAGTACTTCATCAGTATCTAGTATTTGAGGGAAACGTTTGGAGAACCTTTTAATGTGTGGATGGGACGACACAATTCTAGGAGTAGCTACCTCATGTCTGTTATTGGGGAGGTCAGGATGAGTGATGAGCTTTGGAAGTTTGAGCCAGTGTTCTTCCTGGACTCCTCTGACAAACAAATTGGATACGAGTGAGCCAGTCAAAGTTTGTTTGCCAGTCAATGTTGATAGGATATAATCGATTTCTTCAGGGACAGCATTGAAGAACGACGCTATCTTCGGATCACAAAATGATGCATTGCTCTGCTCATCGAGGATACACAAGCATCGCATAGTTTGAGACTGACCACTCACAGCTATTTCAACAGGGACCGTTTTTGTACATATTTTGAATAGGCTCTCAGAGCCACACAACAAGGTACAAGAGTTCCTAGCCATAAATGAACCTTTGTGTTCATCAGTTTCATGGGGAGAGACATCGTAGGTAGAATTATAAGTTCTTTCACCAATCGATCTACCATATTTATCATTATGCATTGCAGTAACGTGAGCTTGTTTGCATCTTCCACACTCGAGGTCGTCTCTGTTCGTACATACCTTGGCAAGGTGCTTTTCCAGGCACAGATAACACAACCCATTTCTGAAGACGAACTGTTTACGGTCAGCATAAGCAAGTCTAGTGAAGGCTTTACATTCCGCAATAGAGTGTCCTTGTGAGTTATGGAAGTCGCAAAAGATGATGGGTTTCTCCTTCTCTTGAAGAACTTCGTTGGCGGTGATCAATGTTTTAATACTCTTATTATAGGAGGGTTTGGTATTATGTAAGAAAGAGGGGTGACTAACATCCCTCAAAAATCTCCCAAAGAACTCAATGAATAGTCCAAAATCCGGTGAGATACCTGTCTGCTCTTCATGTTCCAGAAAACGTGAACGCCATTTTGACTGGAACCCCTCAGGTAATCTTTCCCACACTGACTTCATCCCGTGACTCAAATTATATATACCCAACTCAGGACAATTCACCATGTTACTATAAATTATCTTGCATAGGTCCATCAAATCTTCCAATTTATGTGTTTCGTAACTGTTTCTAATGGGTGGAATGTTGTTCAATCTGCGGATGAGTTCGTCTGCGATGCGGTTGGGTGTAGCGAACCTTCTCTCCAAATTTTCCCATATATCGTGCAGAGTTGTGTCGGGATCAGCTATCCCAGCAGAAATGAAGTTTTGTACCATAGTTTTGGGGCGACTTTCAGTATTAGCCAGGATGATTTGAATGGCATCCATACTGTCTGCTTCGCACTCATACAGTCTTCTTCGCAAATTGTTGCTCCATGAAAGAAACTGTTGTGCATTACCTTCAAATTTGGAGGAGCTACCACGCAAAAGGTCCTGCTTTACGAGATGTCGGGTACTAGTATCTAGTCTTTCAAGGTTTTGCATTATAGGTTGGTGATCTGTGGTTCGAGATTGGTCACCACGAGAAAACATGGGACGTGATATGTTACGAATTGGTTGTGTCAGATGAACTGGAAATTGATAGCTTGGGTTTACGCCGTTATGAGGACGTAAGTGTTGGTATTCCCCATCAATTGTGCATAGAGAATTAGGGATATTGGGAACCGGAATCGCTGGAATTTGGGGTAAATGGGGAACCTGACCCGCTTGAGCATGTGGAAGCTGGGTAGCCTGTATTTCTGGTGCTTGGGGAACATGAGCTCTTAGAGTCTGAGGAAACTGAGCCGTTGGAGCTTGGGGGAACTGAGCCATTGGAGCTTGGGGGAACTGAGCCATTGGAGCTTGGGGGAACTGAGCCATTGGAGCTTGGGGGAACTGAGCCATTGGAGCTTGGGGGAACTGAGCCATTGGAGCTTGGGGGAACTGAGCCATTGGAGCTTGGGGGAACTGAGCCATTGGAGCTTGGGGGAACTGAGCCATTGGAGCTTGGGGGAACTGAGCGGTTGGAGCTTGGGGGAACTGAGCGGTTGGAGCTTGGGTCGTTGTAGTTTCAGCAATCTGGGGAGCGTGAGTCGCTGTTGCTTGAGGAAGCTGGTGAGACAGGGTTTCTGTTGCTTGAGGAACCTGGGAAACGGAAGCCTGAGTCGCTGTAACTTGGGGAGAATTAAGGGCCTGGGTCATTGTAACCTGGGGAAACTGGAGGGCATAGGTCATTGTAGCCTGGGGGGCCTGAGTCGAGGTAGCTTCGGGAGGCCGAGTCGAGGTAGCTTCGGGAGGCCGAGTCGAGGTAGCTTGGGGAAACTGGGAAGCCTGAGTAGTTACATTTGTAGAAGATGAGAGGGTAGGTGGTAATTGACTGGTGAGAGGGAGAAAATTTTCGGATAACACACTTGCGGTGCCCACATTGGACACGCATTCAAGGTCAAGACTCTTTAACATATCGTTGAGATCTTCGATACACTCTTTTCCTTCAGAATAGATCAATTTATGACGTTCCCGTCGTAGGTTACGGGTCTCAGCTATATGTCCGTGTGTCCTCAGCCACTTTGTGAGTTCTCGGCTTGCCTCCTCGTATGCAGATAAACAAGCCTTTAGCCTTTCTGTGGTTTTGAGTACGGAGTCCTCGTTATCGTGTACCACATCAGCAGTTGTAGCGAGGATTGCTTCCTCTAGTTTGTTTCGATGGAATTGCTCATTCTCCTGCAAAACCATCCGAGAAGGCTGAGGTTTTCTTGGTGTACGGTGCATGTTGGTCTAGTGTATTCAAACTTTCTCGTTTTGGAGGTATAACTTTGCTTTCACCCAATATGTACTCAGTGCTATGACATCTGTAGACGTGTTCAGATTCCCGTTATTGACGTGGTGATGGAAAAAACGTAAAATTCTCTCTTTTATTCCTCGAATGACAGTGACATAACCTGAGGACAAAGGAAACGTATGCTAGAAAAAATCGAAAAACTAGAACAAAACACAACTAACTACGAAACAAATTCTTAATACAATGGACTTCTGAGAAGAAACAAATGGGTCTGGGAAATACAAGGTTACGTTTTAAATTATTACTGGTCAGGTCTTTATGAATTAACCTAGTTGGTTCTTATGTGATTGCGTACTTTATACAAATAAATTTAACATCTAGATATGTGTAAGAACTAAAATATAACGAGACAAATATTATATAACTAATCGTACGTGACAGTTTTTGTTTACGCTGCTATAAGTACAGCCTTCATGAGAAAATAATAGATTTAATTAACAAACAATTATAATTATCGGAAGAAATTTGGGGACCTAGTTAAGTTACGTTTTATTAAAGTTTTTCGATTTTTTCTAGCATACGTTTCCTTTGTCCTCAGGTTATGTCACTGTCATTCGAGGAATAAAAGAGAGAATTTTACGTTTTTTCCATCACCACGTCATATATAATATATTCCAGTCTGGAAAAGATGCCTGAAGTTGTGATTTGTGAAGTTTATCTGGCGACTATTGAGGCCTTGAAATTAGTCTACTGAATTATCCGGTGACAATTTTCTATTTAATTCCCATGTTTATATCATTAGTATATGTAATTACCTATTGGAGAGTATTTTGAGATTTTGGCCATTTTGTTTTGGAGAGAAATTTGAAAATCTTAAAAATTAAATATCTGGAGACTGATTGTGCATGCTTTGCAGACTGGTATACACTTAACACGATTATCTATATTCTATAGCCCACCTACTAAGCAATAATAAACTTATCTTCTTTGCCACAAACACAAACTGACACCGTTTCGGTATTCGGTTGTAATACGCATTCAAAATAATGGACTCTAACACTGGTGAAACCAGTGAAACGCCAGTCTGTAAAAGATGCATGAAGTTGTGAAGTTTATCCGGCAACTTTGAGACCTTGAAATTAGTCTCCTGAATTATCTGACGACAATTTTCTAATTAGGCTAATTCCTATGTTTACATGTAATTATTGGAGAGTATTTTGAGATTTTTGGTCATTTTGGAGAGAAATTTGGAAATCTTTGGAGAGAAATTGCACCAAGAATTAAATATCTGGAGACTGATTGTGCATGCTCTGTAGACTGGGTGAAACGAAGACTCTCATTGGCTGAGTGGCTCTAGTCGAAATGACTTCACTGTAAACGGCACTCAAGAGTAATATAATGGGATCTACACTTCTATTCAATGTTCTGTGGTCACTATAGTCATCAGAAAACTGAATAGAAGACATTTTTAATATTTTCTGTGCAAACAATCATTAATTAAGTTAATTTCCTCCAGGATCCACGGTCTACCTATTCATATATTTTATGTTTATAATTTTATATATATTTTAATATTTTGTGTATTTACTGTTTTATTGAGAACAGATGGCCTAAAAGGGAATTATAATTTCTTGGAGAACACTTTACAAGTTCTTGCAGTCTGGAAATGCTGAAACATGCGAATTCTTTTAAAGCTGGAAAATCTACAAACATACAGATTACAGACAGTGTAGTTACATAGAATAAGTTAAATAACTATGAAGTATAAATAACTATGAAGTCCTCTGACATTTGACAAGTCTGACATTGCAATAATAGATTAGCCTATTCATTTTTTAAATCAGCGAAGACACTGAGAAAGATTACAAATTTCTATTTATTCTTTGTAATTAATATATAATTTTTAGAGAAGTTTAAATTAAGCTATTGTGAACTTGGTGAATTATAAATCCATGTCTAATATTGATGAACTCCTGGCCAAGCCAAATTCATCATGCAGTTTCTGCAAAGATTCCACTCGAGATGATCATCAGATGGGACAGTTGCTGAGTGTCTCTAATGATCACAATGCATACCATTACTATTGCTTGGTAAGTGTATTTATTTAGCGATTATTGAATATTTTAAAGTTTCATTTATGACATTTTTCAGTGTTTCAGATGATCATATCAGTGATATCACCTGAATTATTAAGAGTTGGCTATTCCATCTATTTTTTAAATGGAGACTTGTGTAGTTGTTTGAATTGCAATAATAATAAACTTATCTTCTTTGCCACAAAATGGGATTAATATAAATATTATGTTTTTTTTTAAATTAGATTATTAATGTATCAATTTGTTTTTCAGTTGTTTTCTTCTGGACTGATGCAGAGAGGTAATGATGAAGATGGAATACTTGGCTTTCTACCTCAAGATATAAATAAAGAAATTGTTAGAGGAAAGAAATTGGTGAGATTGATTATTATATTCAACAAATGGCAAATAAAATAACTAAGCACATAACTACTTTATGGTAGCTACTGATTTTAAAATATTTAGCTACTTTGTGAAACTCTGAAATAACTAATCATATGCTTTTGTATTAGGTCCATAGTTCTTATTTGTGAAAATTGAGAAACTATATCTATTAACAACTTTATTAGCTATAGAGCTAATCAGTTTGAATGTCTGATAGCTTATGGAAACTTTCTTTCCTCAGTCGTGTGTTTACTGTAGCAAAAAAGGCGCTACAATTGGCTGCTTCAATAGCAAGTGCCGTAAATCCTACCACATGTCTTGCGGCCTAAAGCACGATGCTCAGTTCTCCTTTCTAAATGATTTCAGGTATGATGTTGTACCAAATCCAGATATGATTATTCAATTAAATTTGACATAGCTAGTTACTTTGTTCAATAAACTTTCATAATTAGCTTACATTGTCAAATATTGGTTGCCTAATATCTCCTATAAAGAATAGCTACAGAACATTCAAAGAATATTTAGATGTTCTTCACTGTCACTGGGTACAGTTTATTTAGTAACTGAATTTATTACACATGTAGGCAGCTAATTATATTCATTCTATGTCATTAATATTGCTGATAGCTATATTTAGATATTATTTATTTCAAATAGGAAACTTTTGGTAAGGTTACATTTAATAGCTACAATCTGAGTACAAACTGTATCTATGTCGTAATGTAACATAGCTATTTGGAAACTAATTTTGAATACTGCAGTACTCATTTTTCTGTTAAATAGCTAGCTTCATTCATATTTATAAATTATAAGTTACTGTGAAATTAATATCCAGTTTCCAATGTTTCTTCTTGGTTGAAATTTATATATACTGCATTATAGTGAAAATCTCGGATGTATATATATACCAAAAATAATTATTTATCCAAATAGGAAATTCAAAGAGGTAATGAATAAAGTTAAAGACTTTTAAATTATTTTTTCACAAAATACATTTGAGCGTTCCATTTTATTGAGATTTAGCTGTTTGATGCTATCATTTAACCATATGAAATCCTCATCTCTTCATGACTGCATACATTTTGAATGGTGCCATGAAATCCTCTACTCTTCATGACATCATACATTATGAATGGTGCCATGAAATGCTCTACTTTTCATGACATCATACATTTTGACTGATGCCATCAACTCTTTTTAGGTCCTGGTGTAAGGACCACAGAGTGTTACAGAGAGGTGGTGGTGTGATGTCCCAGTGTCAGATTTGTTTGGAAGAGTCCTCTGCTGACCCTAAGGTTGCTCTCTGTGCTCCTTGTTGTCGCAAAGACATTTGGTACCACAAGAAATGCATGCAGGTCTGTTTTTCAAGAGAATTTTAGAGAATTGCAATTATCAAATAGAATAGTTAGATAGAATTAAACATATAAGACTATATATATTTTTAAATATTAATTCTCAACAGGATCTGGCTATTTCTTCTGGTTACTATTTCAAATGCCCAATGTGTAATGACAAGTCATCTTTTGTGAAGACTATGCAACTATTTGGCATTTACGTGCCTGAGAAGTAAGTTAACTGCTATAATAATTTTTTCAGATGCGGGATTTGCATGTAATGTTTATGTGAAATTTTTCAAATACTGATCAGTTTTGTCTAACTTTTATTTGATTCACAGGGATGCAAGTTGGGAACTCGAGCCAAATGCATATGATGATCTACTGGAGAGACCTTTTCACTGTGAAGCAGCTCTGTGTCTCTGTGATGTGGACAGAGAGTATGACAAGGAAGATACGTGAGTCAACTAGCTACTTCCCTAATCTATATAGTTAGCAGATAAAATATTTTCAGTTTAGCCATTTTTCAAGATATAGAAACTTATTAAGTCAATGATATGAAACTAATCAGCTAAATCTATACTATAACTAGATTATGTGCACTCAGTAGAGCGCATACTTTGCTGCCGCTTTGACCCATTCTCTCACAAAATTTTATAAACTGCTAACTGGATAATAACCAATCGTCCCACCAAGTTTCATGCAATATGGTTCAATACTTTTTGAGTTATAAATGATCTTGACCTTTGATCGTATCGCTCCCAAAATTCTACCAGATGGTTCCTGGACATTGACCAATCTCTTCATCAAGTTTCATATACTATGGTTCAATACTTTTTGAGTTATAATTGACCATGACCTTGACCTTTGACTGGGTTGCTCCCAAAATTCTACTGGCAGGTCACTGGACAGTGGACATGGACCAATCGTTTTGTTTCACCATATTTCAGGCAATTTGGTTCAACACTTTCTCAGTTAAGCAAATAACAAGATGATAAATAAATATAAATGACAGGTAGCTTAAATATACCTTTTGAGCGGAGCGAAAAAGCTCCTATTTGTTAGCAATAGAGTCCTGAGTTAAACATATTCCTTGTGCCGTTGGACTTTGATTTTTTTCCCATTTTATCATAATTTTGCAATTTTAGGCAATAATTGTCACTTTTTCGTGTGTTTAGTTATTAAACTTTCTCAATTCGACAATCTCCATGTCACTATGCCATTTGGTTCGTGAGTTTTTGTGTGAATTAGCGTGCCTGCAATGTGACACTCAAGCCCCGCCCATCTGCATGGAAGCTACCAGCTCTAATCACTCGGTATGTTCATTACGGCGACACCGAATTTATCAGAGTGGGGGAGGAGGTGGTTAGAATATGTTTAACTCAGGACTCTATTGCTAACAAATAGGAGCTTTTTCGCTCCGCAAAGGTATATTTGTTCGCAATACGAGTCCTGAGTTAAACATATTCCTTGTGCCATACTTTTCCAACAAGCCGAAGGTAATTGGAAGGAGGCACTCTGATTAATGAGGAAAAAATTTTATAGTTAAGATGTGAATATTCAAAAGGCTATATATATATGTTCAATATTTTTAATAAAACATATACAATATATTTCCATTTATTATTTTGAAATAAACATACAAAACATAAACTCCTTTTTGAACAGTGAAACAAATAGATTATCAATGTTACAAAAAATTTCAATCTTCATGTGGCCCGAAGAATTTTTCTTCCTGCCACACAAAGTGGTAATTTATCCTCTACATTAACACAATATGTGTTGATGAATGGATTGGGAGAAGACCAAAAGCCATTCTTCAGTATATCACTCAGATTGGCACCTCTGGACCAGCTAGCACTAAAAGCGAATTTCCTGAGATCGTGTGGTCGTCCTTGTAAACTACCATCTATTTTACTGATAGCTTTTGTAATCCAGTAGTGAATGCGACCACCGGCCAAGGGTTTACCGGATGTTAGGTGGACAAACAGGTGGCCATGATGATCGTTCTCCTGAGTTATTGATATATATTAAGATATAGCATGCGCAGGACAAAGAGGATGGTTGTTCCCTAGTTTAGGGAAGGACACCGGTGGGGGACTCTTCAAGTGAGTTTGATTTTTGAAGAGGAAATTTGTACGCAAAGGTATAGTGATGCTAGAGTTAGTTTCTACTATACCAATTCTTGACATAGCATGTAGCTCCGATGATCTATTCCCACTTGCAAGTGCTGTGAGGAATAGGGCCTTATATAGTTTCATCTCTGTTGATGACTGTGCCCTGAACTCCTTGCATGCTAATCGTTCAAGAGCATGATTTAGAGACCACTTCGGAATTTTCTGTTGTATTGGAGGATTTTGTAGGAATAAACTTTTAATTAGCAAAGAAAAGTCTCTATCCTTAAAATTGACTCCGAAAGCCTCGCCTATTGGCCAAGCGAGGGAGCTCTTATAACTCAAAACTGTTCTTGGAGATAGCTTAAGTTTATCATGCACATGCAACAAAAAGAACAAAATAGTCCTTTTTGTGATTGTCATTGCGTTGTTGGGAAGCAAAAACTTGAAGGCTTTCCCATGAAGCTTCGGCCTGCTTTGTGGAAGACTTTCTGTAGGCCTGAATTAAATTTGCTGCTATGACTGCTTCTAGTTTTCGCAAGAATTTTAGTCAAAAACGAAATGCGGTTCGTTTTTCGAATCCACTGCATGAAAACCGCACGTCTCGACCTTGTACTCTTTGAAGCAATGACCCTCTTATGTGCACATGTTCTGTAGATCTGCTGTACAGTTCTGTGAACCACACAGCTGTTGGTTGCCATGGGGCTATGAATATTCCGTTCCCCCTGTAAGTCCGTAGCTTCGGTAGTATCTGAATTATCATTGCCAATGGGGGGAAGATGTATATGTCTGACCAGGTGTTCCAATCCACTGCTAGTACATTGGTTCCCTCCGTCTGCGGATGTTGAAATGAACTTTGGAAGTTGGGAATTGAGAGGTGTTGCCATCAAATCTATGCTCAAATGACCGTACCAATTTTGAACTTTCTTGAACACATGTCGTGGCAAGCACCACTCTGTTGATAGAGGAGCAGTCCGGCTCAGAGTGTCGGCCACTACGTTCAATTTCGATGGAATTCGAGTGGCAGAGAGAAATATTCTCTTCGCTTGGCAGAGATTGATTAGAAGCTTCACCTCTTGCAGAAGAGCAAGAGATTTGGATCGACCCTTTGCTATGGTGAATCTTGCTACTTCGTTGTCTATGTACAAAAGAAGGTTGCAATTGTTTATGTTGAGAGTTTTGATAGCTAGGGATACTGCCAATAGTTCCAAGTAATTTATGTGTTCTCTGGCTAGTTCCTTGGACCACTTGTCTTGTGCTGTCTTGTTTGAATCGTAGAGCGCTCCCCATCCTTTCGATGATGCGTCCGTCCAAAGAAAGGTTCGTGGGAGGTTTGTAGCAAATTGGGGTATGACATCCCATATGGAACTGTTTGTCCATGGCCACAAGGCCTGTTTTAGTGGATGAGGTAATTGAACCTCTAGGTCCCTGTTGCAAGATTCTGCAATCAGTCCAGCCTGAGCTATGGGCTGGAACATAGGACTTAAGTTTTGGTGCACTTGGCAAGCGAAGTTCAACATTCCCAAGAATGCTTCCCATTGACGGCGGGTTACCCATTGAGAATGAAGAAGCGACCGAGCAGTGCCGTTTATTTGTTTCTTCTTCTGTTCTGGCATCATCCAGTGACCAGAGATGCCTTGCCAAACTACGCCTAGCCACTCCAATTCTGTTGACGGTCTTAAGTTTGATTTCTCTTGGTTTATTGTGAAACCTAACTTTTGCAATAGATTCATAGTTAGTTTGAGGTTTATTGATGGTAGATCCGTTGAATGATGCCACAGTAACCAATCGTCTAGGTATGCTGCAGCATTCACTCCTTGCTGATGCAGTAATCCGAGAGGCCATGACAGAACTTTCGTGAATATGTATGGTGCTGGGCTCAGTCCGAATGGAAGGGCTCTGCAGAAATACAGGGTGCCTTCGTAAGAAAATGCCAGATATTTGTGAAGATTTCTGCGCATGGGTATATGAGTGTAAGCATCGTTCAGGTCCTAAGAAGCCATATGCACTGGTGGAGTTATTATCTTCGATTCTGTTATGTGGTTTGTCATTTTGAATGGGGTTGACTCTATGAACTTGTTTAATTGACTCAAGTCTAGTATGAGTCTGAGAGATCCGTTTTTTTTGGTACGGTGAAAATATGCGCTAGGAAACATGGTTGTTCTTCTGCTACGTAGATTACATTGTTTTTCAGCCACTTTTCTATTAATGGTGCTAAATGTGGCTGATGTTGTGTTCTTGATGGAAGAGTAAGAGGAGGTGGATTGTTGAGCCAGCTCCAGTGGTATCCTCTTCTTACTGTATTGTAAATTTCCTGCGGAGCTGATTTCCAGAAATTTGAAAATTCCAGCAACCGCGCTCCTGTTTCAGGCCTTGATGTTATTTGGCTGTTTGCGTCCAGTCCTGGATCCCTTAGAGACCTTGGGATTTGACTGATTAGATTTCTGGTAATCTGTATTTGATTCTTCTCTATTTGGCTTGTTTGAGAAACTTGTTCGGTTGTACCGTTTGAATTTTGTTGATGTGCCTTCTTCTCTTTGCAGGTTGTTCTGGTTGGTGAACCTTGAACCAGCTTGTCTGTAAGGTTGGCTAGTACTTGGCTGTTTTTGAAATTGGATCCATGGTGGTGGACCTCTTTTGAATGTATTGGATGAGATAGAGGCATTCTTGTCATTTGATCGAAAGGGCTCCACAGTGGCGGTTTTATTAAAATTGGAGGCTTTATGTTTTGACCGTGATTTTATCGTGTTAAGATCATTATCTAGGCGTATGCCACTTGCATTGCGGATAGATGAGGGCTTTGAACGGGCTTCCAGTAATAATTGACTGGCCTTTCGCAATGTTTCATCCGAGAAGAGATCCTTGTACAGCAATGAATCCTCCAATAAGGTGTTTCTGATGACAATGGGTTCGATGCGACCGACGACATATTTCCTTATCTTCAACTTCTTACGAATGGCCAATTTGGCTTGGTCCATAAGGAAACTTAGCAGAGAATCTTTGCTAAGCGCAATGAATTCAGACATGTGTTTTAAATTGTCTTGCATCGGAATGCCTAAGCCTGGCTCCTGCTTCAAAAATACATTTGTATGGTTAGCATAGTGATTGAGTGAATCAACGGCAAAATTGTTCACTTCGTAATTTTGCCATAATAACCTCGTCATTTTGTGAAAATCTTCCTTATCTGCCAGAGTTTGAACATCTTTGTGTTCTTTAGACAAACTAACTAGGTCCTTGTACTTAGTTGATTTTTGTCTTTGTGGCAGCTTGGGTGCATTCAAATAATCGGCTAATCCTGAAGGTTCCGAAAGCAGAGTGAAGATACCTGAAGGGCTTGAGAAAATCTCCTCCTTTAGAATCTTGGCTTCTACATCCTTGAGCGTTTCCAAAACAGTAACGTTGGACGTTGACATTTGGAGTCCTTTAGGAGTATCTGCTCCAGAATGGAGTTTAGTTACTTGTCTCAAGCTATTAGTAAATAAGCTAGCAACTTTGGAAAATACTTGACGAGTTGATTCTGGTACAACTTCGTTTGTGCAATGCAAATAACATCCTTTACATATGAAGGGACAAAAAAATGGATGAATGTGCTGACCTATGCTTGTAGTTTTTATTTGAAAATATAGATTATTCTTCTCGTCGGAACTCACCTTGGCAGTTTTCTGATCTACTGGCAAGGATATTACTTGATGATATTCGCCTCTCGTCGTTAATTGAGGGATACCATTCCACATTTCATACTTGATACTCCTGCGGACCCTTGGTGAATTGTTCGACAAGAATTTCACCAGCTTTCTTATGTAGAAAATGTTTGTGAGATTGACCAATGGGTAGCACATTCTCTGCCTCTGAATCAGAATCGAGGACAATTTCGTCTGAGAGTTCAGTAGAGTTACTTTCCAGATCCTCCCCATCTGAAGTTGGGGGATTGGACGACATGTTATTGTTTGTGTCAATTTGTGGTGTAATGCTTACTGAAGGGGTATTAAAAATGCTGCTATTCTTGGAGTTTGAGACACTGTCTTCAATAGGTTCTCTATTCTCGATTAGATGCCTCAAACCTGGAACATTTAGAAGTCGCGAAAAAATTGCAGATATTATTTCTTTTGTCGATCTGAACAGTAGCCGAACGTTGGTTCTGACCAATCTCAGAATACAGAAATGAGTTTGGTGGTGCCTCCGGTACGTATGAAGAACCGGTAATGTGGTTGTTATCCATTGCAACCCCTTGATTTCCACCTCTTGGTGTGGAATCATTGATATATGATTGGTCAGAGAAAGACATACTCCACTGATTATTTCCTTGGAAGTTGGATGGTTGATGCATCTCCCTATTACTATAGGGAATAGTAGTGAGAGGTGTTGGGACGTAAATAGGCAATGAACTCAAGCTGGAGCTGCACATGGTGCGACCATAGTGTTGGTTTGGAGGATTTTCTAAACGCATTCGCTTAGTGGCGTTTTGTAGAGGCGTGTCAACACGTGTCTCTGTTTGTTCAAGGTGAGTATTAGTTGGTGCTTCCAACATGATACTGTCAACTATATCGCTAAGATCATTCGAGGTGGACCGAGTAGACCCGTGTGAGGTAATCAATGGGTCTGCAATTAACAGGGATGATTCAACACTTGTGAAGTCGCTGGCAGAATTTTTTAATTCCTCTTCTGAAAATTCTCTTGGCAACTAGTCGCTCTTGGTGTTCTCAATCTGTAAATATAATTACAATTAGACCAACTTCAATGAGTACATATATGGTAGAATTAGAAGAATAGTTCAGTTCAATGAAAACATGATATTTACCCAGACAAATGAAGAACAGTCAGCTTTTGAAGATTTACTACTGTTCCTCCCTAAGTTGTACATAGGTCTCCTCCCACCTTCGCCAAGCTGATATGCATGGTATTGGATATCGCTTTCTTTGAACATATTTTACAAGAAAAAGGTGCATGCTGAACACTCTGAGAGATCGTAAGACTTTGGTTTCCCTTTTATGCATTTGGAGCACCTATCACAGGGATGGTTGATAGTGTTCGATACAATGTACTTCTTGTACCAAGAGGAGTGTTTGCACCTGAAGTCCTTTAATTGGCAAGTCGACATTTTGGCGATCTGAGTGAGAGTAAATAACTGTTTGCACAACGAAAGGAAAATAAAAATTCGACATCCTTGTTAGGTGTGCAATTAACATGTTATATCCATTGAATAGTTTTGAAAATGTACAAATGTTAGCTTATGATTGTATAAAGCACCAATAACTTTCCAATAATTGAGAGAAGGTGCCAAAATACAAACTTCAGCTCAAGAATTGGGAGTTTGGAATAGATCATATAGACATTGCTGTTGTATTCTATGCTGATTGTATAACTGTCTTGATTATAGACAGGTTAAACATCCGAATACGTTCATCGATAATAGCTAGAACTAAAACAATTATTCTGCAATTAAACGAGGTGGGATATGGAATTCTAGGTTATCAACAGTTTATTAATGAAATGGTCATAACTCAAATGCGTTCAGAGATTGATTAATTAATCAGGAGCAAATCAGGAGCAATGAGTTAACACTCATGAACAGAGGAATATATATATCTTATACTGGATTAGAATACCTATCAATGAAATATCTCTGAATAGATTAATTCATGTACCCAGTGCGTTTGAGGAGAAAGCACTATTGAATTTCTCAAACCAAACAGGGGGAATTTTTACGTAGGTAGGCATCAACAGTATATAATTGAAATATTGACCATCCGATCTGCGTTTGGAGAGTAATTAATTAGGTATAAAATACCTAATTCTCTTTAAACCAAACTGCACGGGATAACGTTTCATATAACCACTGGATAAAAACTACCGTGTAATAAAATCATTCAAAAAATCTATCGATTGATAAATTAAAGTACCCAATGCATTTGTAACAAAGAAAAGCAATGTGCAATTCTTGAACCAAAAAGCGCGGGAAAAATATTTCACGTAGCTAGGTAGTTATCAACAGTATAGGTATTATTTGAAATGTTGACCACCCAAATTGCATTTGGAGAGTAATTAATTAGGTATAAAAAATTAATTCTCTTTTAACCAAAATGCACGGGATAACATTTCATAAAACCACTGTATAAAAACTACAATTAAATATATTGTATAATGTATATATAGGTTTATATAAACGTATTCATTTGAATATAATCTTAAACTCCTTATATTGACTGAACTCTCACTGATTGAACAACAGGTACTGTACTAGTTTTAATAATTCAATATCACTCATTAAATCTCTATTTTTGTCCATTCAGACCTTGGGAAATTCAGTACTGTGATGTTTGTGGCTCGTCTGGCATCCACCAGAAGTGTTTGTCTTGGATTGGTTTGAAGATGTGGCAGTGCATCAGCTGTGTCCAGCACACTGCAGATATATTGAAGAGGTGAGGGAGAGGTGATTATTAGCAGTTTATATATATTATTAAATTTCTAACCTAGCAACTTGTTAAGAAATTACTTTTCTTACATTCAGGGAGAGGTTGAAATATAAGGAAGAGAACAAGAATCAAGAGGTTACGGACAATCTCAAAGTGAAATGTGATGTCGAAGAGGTGAAAACTAAATGTGAAAAAGTAGACGACGATATGTACGAGATGGTTGACAATGTTTTCATGGAAGAAGATGTTGTAACATTCCAAGACAGGGAGATTGAAAATGAAGAGAACTTAATGGAAACTGCTATAGTTAATATTGAGTTTAATGAAGTAAATGTGACGCAAGAAGAAGAGATGTTCTTTGGAAGTGATGTCATTGATGAAAAGGTAGTGCCTGAGAAAAATAACAATAATGAACCAGATGAAATATTGGTAAAATCAAGATGTAAAAGAAGAAAAAAGAAGAAGAAAGGCCGGAATTCACTCAATGTGAATGAAATAATTTCATCCACTATGAAGAACCATTCAGAGGAAAATGAAGAGCAGCCACTGGAAGGGAGGGACTCTGATAGTGATGACAATGTTAGTAGTGCTGCTGTTGCTGCCAGAGGTCAAATGTCTAACGTTGATGATGACATACCTTTTAAAAGCATCCCCAATAAAAGTATGACTGTGGAATATTCGGTGAGTTTTAAAAGATTACCTCATTTTTTTTTCAAATTGGTAGAATTCTTAAATCTGAATCAGTGATGAAATCCAAATGTAATAATAGTTATATAATTCATGATTCCAGGTCAATAACCCCGCGGTAAAAAAAAAACCGGACAAATAACACCCGTGCAATAAACCCCCCGGACAAAAAACACCCGTGCAATAAACCCCCCGGACAAAAAACACCCGTGCAATAAACCCCCCGGACAAAAAAAAACAAGCAAAAAACTCCGGTCTATATAAATAGCATAATTCATTTTTATTAATGTATTGAACATTTTCAATGCGAACCAATAAATATTACATTTTCTTCGAAAATATGAAAATATTTTGCAAAATAAGGTACACCCAATTACCCATTTTATAGTAAAAATAAGTACAGTCTACATTTTGTCACTATCAAACCTGGCCGGGGGGCAAGCCTCTCCCCCCCCAAACCTCCCAATTGGACCGCTAACCTAACCTTAGGTGCACTATATCTCTTTAAATTTCTACCATATAGTAATTTTATTATTAAAAAAGTAATGAAAATTAATAAAATTGAATTAGGCTATTTATATCGACTGGTTTATTTATTTATTTTTTTTTTTTTGAACTGGGGTTATTTTGCTTGGGGGTTCTTGTCCGGGGGGTTTATTGCACGGGGGATTTTGTCCGGGGGTATATTGCACGGAGGGCTTTTGACAGCGGGGGTTTTTTTGCACGAGGGGTTATTGTCCTGTCACCATAATTCATATGAATAGCTATATCATAACTAACAAAATGGAAATGATATGTAATCATGTGCTAAGTTTTATCCAAAGGTTATTCGTTTATTTACATCTCTTAATTGTTTTCAGAAATCAAAATCTGCTATGGAATCCAATGAAAAAGGTAACTATTAATAGAAAAGATCAAACATACGCCACAGATTTCTCATTATTTGTGTGAAATAGGTATTTATTTCAGGCAATAGTTAGTGATCCTGTATTTGTATAATTATTAGAACAATTATCATATGCATACCCTTGTAAAATGTGCTGTAATTATCTGTTTTTGAACCTAGTTTATGTAACTTAATATCACTAGGATTAAAACTCTTGCCTACTGAATAACCTTTAAATTTTTCAGTTGTCAAACGTCCCTGTTGTCTGTGTAGTGATTTAGATCTTCATACACACTTGACAAGACACATTAGGAGGAAGCATAGAGATGTACTTCAGATGATGACTAAAGGTTCACCAAAGAAACAAATTGAAGCCTTGACATTTCTGAGGGAGAGAGGAATTTTTTTGTACAACCGTCAAATGACCCAAAATGGTGAACCATCAGAAAACTTTTTTGAAATCAGAAAAAGAACACCCAGGAAAAGATGTAAACGCTGCAAAAAGCTCATCTCAATTGTGAAATTTAAAAGCCACAATTGTGATGATTCCTCTCAGAAGAAAATTGTTGAATCTTTTGCGGTGGAGCGAATTCAAAGCAACATCCTTCCCTATGAACATTGCCCTGACTACTACGAAGAATGCATATCTCGTCTCTATAAAGATAATATAGGGATGCTCATTAGAAACAACAAAGATATCATGTACCTTGGCCTAGTATTATTCAAAAAGATGAATAATGTTGAACCTTCCAACAGACGGTTTAGGATTAGTGGATTTATTAGAAAAATGGGGATTTTGTACAATTTTTTCATCAAAAATGTAATTGGGGGCCCATCTTCATTTGTCGATATTTTTAAAGTTGAACATTCTGACATTTTTAAAGATGCTATATGTTCCGTTACGCAGAATGGCAGACTTCAAAGTCCTGTGTACCTAACTGCAGTCAATACTTGTTGCGACATTCTTATAAAGGAATTTTCTCTTTCAAATCAAACTGAAATAAAGGAACAAATATCT
Source organism: Caprella mutica (assembly GCA_947561585.1). Classification (NCBI taxonomy): domain Eukaryota; kingdom Metazoa; phylum Arthropoda; class Malacostraca; order Amphipoda; family Caprellidae; genus Caprella; species Caprella mutica. The sequence goes on from CANNZV010001725.1 coordinate 18,831, forward strand.
CTCTTCAAAATAGCTTTTTCTGAAATGTGGCAGAAAAATTTCAAGAATGAGATTGCTTTTCTTAGAAGGAATTTTTATTCTCGGAAGAGAAATTATCTAAGTAAATAATACTAGTTAAATAATAAATTATGAATATTCAATCTTGTGTTTTTATGTATTAAAATCATGTTCGAATTCTTCTTTTTTCTTTAAATAGTCTAGGTAAGTTCCGTATTAACTTACTAAACATTCGCAAAAAAATATAATTGAAACTAGAATGCCCGTTTTACTTTCGACTTCAAATTTTCAGTTAGAAGAAATAGAATGCAGCTAAACGGTTTGTTTTCAATATCTACCAGGTAGGTATGATCAAAGTATAAAATAATAAATACGCTTTATACTTTAAGGGGCTGGATTGTGTATAGGGGGGGGGGGGGGTGCCTGAGATTGCTGTAATGTGTCACTTACAACTTTAAAAGCTCGATGGTTGCTGTTATTATCATGCAGAATATACATGAAGTATATTTAAACTTTTCTAACACCATAGCAACCAAATACGTAGCTATATTATAATGGTAGGTTATCAATTTATTTCAATGCAATACAATGCTCAGGGGGTGCCTGAGTAAAGCAAGGGGTGGACGAGAAAAATACTTCAAGAACCACTGATCTAGATTCTAGCTCAAGTGAAGAGATGGATTTATTTTTGTAACTATGACTTTTTGTCTTGAATTTTTTCACCATTTTGACGCAAACAAAACTAGGTTACTGTATACATAAATTAATATGAAAACAACAAACATACTCACGTACATACTAATGAGTGCAAGTGTTTCCGCTAGGTGTCTCTAATTTTATTACATACTTTTTATATGAAAATTTTATAAATAAACGGGCATTCAAATATTACATAATTAAATATTCTGAATCGATCTAAAACTAATTCGACGATTGTTTGATTTTGACTTTACTACCTCTTTAAGGAAATAATCAAATTTTCTACTGGTAGTGAAGGGGTGTTAGCATTACCTCGCAACTTTTCTTGATGGTTGTAGGGATCTGATTGTTAGGGGAGGGTTGGGAAGCAGAGTGATAGGATTGTTAGGGGAGGGTTGGGAAGCAGAGTGATAGGATTGTTAGGGGAGGGTTGGGATGCAGAGTGATAGGATTGTTAGGGGAGAGTTGGGAAGCAGAATGAGGGGAATGTACATACCAGTGTTGTTCTATGCGGATGATGGTCTGCTGATGGCAGGCAGTTAGGTTGAGGCTGGGTAGATGGTGAAGAGACTGGTGGAGGGTTTTGGACTGAGAATAAACAGAAGGAAGATGGGAGGCATGGTGTTTAATGGGGAGAAACCAGATGGTGGACAGTATGAAATACTTGGGTGTGGAAGTGGTGTCCAAGCGTGATTGTTTTAGAGAGAGTAGGGAGAGGAAGTTGAAGCTGGAGGATAGGATGAACAACCTTACTTTTCGGTGGTATCTAGGGCATGTGAGAGGATGACAATAGGGAAGATGTTTTGGAAGAGTGTGGGTTTGCCGGGAGATGTGATGGTTTGGAGGAAGAGAGAGAGATATTGCATCGGGTGGAAAACGGAGTCTGGAGGAAGATTCTGGATATTCCGCTTCGGCGGCTCTACAGGGATAGGTAGGGTGCTCTGGAGTGACTCCTAGGGACATGAAAGGGAAGATTTTGTATGTGAAGCTTATGATGGAGGATAGTTGATGTGAGGGGAGGAAATGGCTGATGGTTTAGGTTAGTTGGTGGGTACATGGATGAGGTGGGACTTGACAGGCAGCAGGTGAGAGACATGTCCAGGGAGAGGAGGTGAGAGGGAAGCATATTTTGAGGCATTATTATGAGATTAAGGGGAGAATAGGAGGTGAGAGTTGCTATGATAATGGGTGGGGATTGGTATTGCTGTTCAGAGCAAGGGTGGACTGTCTAAGGTTGAATTGGATTGGAGGAGGAGGAGGTGAGACAGCCTGTGGTATATGTGAGTTGAGGGAGGAGACATTGGAGCATCTTTTGTTTGAGTGTGAGGCACTTGAGAGTGAGATATGGGGTGGATAGTGTTGAGCAGTTTTTGTGTTTTAGGAAGGGGGGATGGAAACCTACTTGGGGAGGCTTGGGCAGTGAGAAGGAGATCTCAGGGTGGGGGGCTGACGGTGGGGGTGAAGCCTCTATGCCATTAGTCATGAGTGGCGTTGAGAAGCCTATTCCTAACAGGATACTGGACTGAACATGTAGCTGCAGCATATAAGATTAGAACTTTTAGAACCTATGGAATTAAATAATTTTCAGTATAACTATCGATGATTGAACAACAAGGTTGTAAATCAGAAAGCTCAAAGCTGTTTATATTGGACTCGCAGTATACAGAATTTACATAGTGAGTAGTGACAATGCAACACACTATTATTATTTTCAAATGCCTACATACCTTACCTACCTTATTATTTTGTACATTTAGGTATATGAAAAAGTTACATAAATATCAGATTTTCATTTAATGCATTGTTTATAAATTCAAATTTGAAATTAAAACAAAGAGTGTACAATCTTCAGCGTCAGGTTAGTGATTCGTACAATTGTTGCACACAGAGTATCAAACACATCGAAAGAAAATAATAAAATATATACTGAACCAAATTCTATGCGATTTGCAGAATAATGTTCATAGACCTTAGTTCTATCATATGTAATAAACTCATTTTTTCCCCGGAGCCTGGAGAAGACCTTTAAAGGGGTGGTAAACCTTTGGACAAACTTTTTCTCTCTTGTTGAAAATCGATAAAGGGGCATTAATAATATAATAAAATGTTGTAATGTAAATTTCTAAATGCCTATTTAACTTTATAAAGAACTCTTTACAACATCTGCCATAAAATTTATATACTCAATGAGTCTATGTCTTTTCTTCTACACTCTGCAATTACATATAGGGTCGGCAGGGGCGAATCTCGCGCAGCAGCACACGGGGCGAATCTTGCGCACCACATGTTAAAAGGGCTATGAACGTGCTAGCCCAATAACAAAAATAGTCATAGACCGGCTCAAATATGTAGTAACACAGTATAAAATTGAAACAGCTTACAGACATTTATTCATAGTTGAAATAAATCACATCTAAGACCATATGAAAAGTACCTAGTCGAAAATTCCTTTTACCGAATTACTCTAAAAAATAAATTTGTCAGAAAAAAATTTCTATCGCAGATAATGAACTGAAGTTTTTAGTGCATGATGATCATTGACTTAAGTTGCCTCAGTTAAAATTACAAGGTTCTAGACTTTTTAGTTGGCGAAGTTTTTTCGTGCGCAACTATTCGCCCCACCATATTTTGCATGGCGGGGCGAATATTGCGCACTATATGAATTTATTTTTAGGCCGTGAAACAGTTTTTAAGGCCTAATATTACTCTCTATATATCAGTATTTTTCTTCACTTTCAACTAAAAACATACAAATTCCACATATATTTCAGATAATATGTCGAAATATGAAATTGTAAATTAGGGTGAATTTAAAGTCATTAATTAGTCTTTTCTTTGAAATTTATAGTTAAACATACCAAATATCACTATACATGTTTATCATTTGCTTTTCTATTTAGTATAGTTATATAATCTTATTATTCGGTTCTTTTTAATAAAATCGAAAATATCAGGTCTAAAATGACAGGGTTAAACAAACCATCGTACAGGGAAACCCAATTCTGATATCATTATGCTTTTAAAAGTTGCAAATCGACATTGCACCATGTTGTGAATAGTAGCTTCATTGACCTTGTCACTTCTGAGGATTGTCCTAGAAGTGTAGAAGTGGGAGTACTTGTTCGAATAAAGAAAATGGCTAAGAATGTTTGTGCAATGTTGAAGACTCGAAGAAATACTTGAAAAAAAAAATAAAAAATATAGCTAAATACATGAATGTGATACAGACTTCAATTAGAACCATCATCACGAAGGATCTTCAGTTGTCTTCATACAAAATGAGAGAACACTAAGTCCTCACACTTCTTAAAAAGCAAAAGAGACTTGAGAGAACAAAGGTCCTTCTCAGAGAGCTTAAAGCGGACACGACAAGGTATGAAATAGATTTTTTTAACGAGAAACTCTTCATTATTGAAGCCAATCCAATTCAATATTCATGATCAGAAGATATCCAAGATTTCCCCTATCTCGAAAACTTGGGAGTCTCCTCTGATTTTCGTGGAGAACGGCCTAAGATCAATCCTCTTTTAACAGTATCGTGGTTCCAGCTATTGGATTGATGAAAAAAAAAACACTTCAAAAATCAATCATTTATCTTCCAACAAGATGGTGAACTCTTTTACTACTTAAACAAGACACATGAGTGGTGATCACGTCAATTGCCAATATTCTGTCGCAAAGAAATTTGGCGTCTTCAACGCCATATTTCAACCCAATAGATTTCTGAATGAAATCTATTGAAACAGCATAGTGGCCTAAAACCTGTGAATAACCACAATAATCCACTTCTGTGAATTACTATTAAGGCTCACGTTGGTACTATTGAAAACGAAACTGATGATTTCATAGAAAAGGACGTAGCAGAGATCTTCTGGCGCAGAATCTGAACCGTTGGTCTTTGAAAAACACCAAAGGAATTAGGTGGGTCAACCTACCTTCTTGTAGACAGACCAAAGAACTCTTCCTCTTTGAAAGAGAATGTCAAAAGCTATTGTTAATAACCCGCTTTAAACTTCTTCTTCTATCCTGGGAACATTTGGTCCTAAAACAGTATTACCTTTGGTCCTAAAACAGTAAAACAATAATACTTGCTGACGATCTGGTCTTCGCCCAGAAAAATGACCTCATAATATTGTTGTGGAATGTTCTACCTATTACAAGACTATGGACACAACTCTGGATGAAATTTTACTACCTTCATAGTATCATTATACTCTCAAATTATAATACATTTTTACCTTTCTTGAAAGAATTGAAAGACTGGAAGAGTTCAACGACTAACCTTTAGGTCAAGGGGATTCAGTACATATGTACCCTCTCTTGGCCTGGGTATCTCCCCGACCTTACAATGGCAAGTGAATATTCCACGTAACCTAATAAATGTACGAAAAACCTATTTGCTTCTATATTCTTATTATCGTAATTTCAGAGACATAAAGTGAAAATATCTAAGTGTAATAGTATTTCGAATAACTTTTTAGATATGTATGCTAAATTGGTTATGTATGCTATATTTGACATCTAAAAAGAATTATTACTTTCATAGATTGCGTAAGGTTATCTTTTGGGCGACATATTTTTGTTTGTCGTCTTGTTGCTCACATAACTCAAAAAGTCTTCGATCAAATTACTTTGAATTTGGTAAGACGATCGATTGACTAATCTTAAAGAACCATCTGGTAGAATTTTGGGAGCTATCCGGTCAAAGCTCAAGGTCATTTATAACTCAATAATTCAAAAAGTTTTCAATTAATTTGTCTGATATTTGATATAACGATTGGTCAATATCTAGGAACGGTTTGGTAAGTTTTTGGAAGCGGTCAGGTTAAAAGTCAAGTTTATTTATAACGCAAAATGTATTCAATCAAAATAACTGAAATTTGGTCGACGGTTGGTAATTATCCAGGCAGGAACCAATTTATTAGATTTTGGTAGCAATCAGGTAAAAATAAAGGTCAAGGTCATTTATAACACAAAAGAATTCAACCACATTGTCTGAAATTGGGCGGGACGATGCTTCAATATTCAGGAATCATTTGTTTATATTTTGGGAGTGAACAGGTTAAAGGTCAAGGTCATTTATAAGCGGTGGCAAAAGTATGCGCTCTATAAGTGCCCGTCATCTAGTTATTTATTATATTTATAGTTACATAATAAGAAAATATAATAGTGCCATACTTAAAGGTCCTCTCCAGGCTCCGGGAAAAAATTGAGTTTATAACATAATATTATAGAACTAAGGTCTACGATCATTATTCTGCAAACCGCATACAATTCGGTTCAGTATATATTTAATAATTTGTTTTTAAAGTTTTTTAGTACTCTGTGAGCAACAATTGAGCGAATCACTAATCTGATGCTCAAGAAGAAGATTGTACACTCTTTGATTTGATTACAAATTTTAATTTTATAAACAAACCATGCGTTGTAAGCCTTTATTTAAATTATTTCAGATATTAATTGTTTCCTAAAGTATATAAACGTTTCTATTATAAGTTCATTCAATTGTATACCTTTACACGAATATTAAATGGATTTAATAAATCTAATACCTAGTTGACAATCAAAACAAATGGTGTACATTATTTTTCTTCAGGCTGAAAATTTCTTAAATTAGTAAGTCGGAAGTGATATAGGTTTTGTAGAGTTTTGATTTTAAAAATCTTTAAAAGCATATAAAATGTAAAATACGCTACCAAATTCGATGCGGTTTGCAGCAAAATGATAAGGAACATTAGCCTCGTTATATAAAGCAATAAAAATATTTGCTTGGAGGGGACCTTTAAGATAAACCAATATTACAAGCATAAATTATTCCTGAATAGAAAGCAACATTCATGACGTCACACATACATTCTACAAACTTTACGTAAACAGGTCGAAAAAAGTTTGTCTCAAGTTTTGAATTTGAATCATATGATTGTTTATGCTTTTAAACACATTGGAATTACTTTTATAGTAAGTATCTAGACACTCAATAGTGCTATTTTTCACTATGGAAAGGAATTAATGGGTGCGCAGATATTCGCCCCTCTCGCGCGCAAGAATCGCCCCATCAAGGACAATTTCAATTGCGCACTACTTTCGTCAATAACTCAGATTATACAAATGCTAATTTTTTGTCCTTTTGATGGTGTATAAAAGGCTTTATTGCGGTTCTTCATGTCAAATATTATTCGTCTCTCTGCAAAAACTAAGTTGCAAAACCCAAAAGTATTTAGTGCGCAAGATTCGCCCCTCCCGACCCTACTATATTTATAATAAGAGCCGCGTCTGTCCGTGTGTCACACTTTCATAAAGAAATACATACTAAAAGGAGAAACAAATCATTTGTAGAGGTATCATGACTACGCGCTACAATAATATTGACACTAATTATTTAAAAAATATATATTTTGGCTTTTGAGAGACAATTTTTTTATTTATTCAGAATATGTTTATCCATAATACATTCTTGCATTCGAATCTTATTTGGACTCAATAACAGGTAGGTATTGTACTAGCAATTATAATATTATCGTCATTTTTCCATTTATAACTACATTTAAATCTGAGGGCACGGATCAGAGTGTGGATAGTTAAATTACACAAATGTTGAGAGTGATACAATTGAGAACACGTTATTCTTAAAGGTCCCCTCCAAGCAAATATTTTTGTTTTTTTATTTAACGAGGCTAATGTTCCTTATCATTTTGCTGCAAACCGCATCGAATTTGGTTGCATATTTTTGAGTTTATATGCTTTTAAAGATTTTTAAAATCAAAACTCTACAAAATCTATTTTTCTTCCGACTTACTTATAATTTAAGAAATTTTCAGCCTGAAGAAAAAGAATGTACACCATTTGTTTTGATTGTCAACTAGGTATTAGGTTTAATAAATCCATTTAATATTCGTGTAAAGGTATAAAATTGAATGAAATTATAATAGAAACGTTTATATACTTTAGGAAACAATTAATATCTAAAATAATTTAAATAAAGGCCTAAAACGCATGGTTTGTTTATAAGATTCAAATTTGTAATCAAAACAAAGAGTGTACAATCTTCTTCTTGAGTATCAGATTAGTGATTCGCCCAATTGTTGCTAACAGAGTATTAAAAAAGTTTAAAAACAAATTATAAAATATATACTGAACCAAATTGTATGTAGTTTGCAGATTAATGATCCTAGACCTTAGTTCTATTATATTATGTAATAAACTCATTTTTTTTCCGGAGCCTGGAGAGGACCTTTAACTGGTAAGTACATTAGTTTCTAATATAAATTGGTACGATGCAATCATTCATTCGATTTCATAATTTAATGTAATTTGTTGTATCCGCTAGTTTGTTGTACTACACCCTTCATTTTTTTTAATGACCTGGCTGTGGTGTTCGGGGGTAGCACGGCCCCATTTTCCATATATTAGATGTTATATCAGATTAAAGGGATAGTAAAGTCAAAATCAAGCAATCGCCAAATTGATTTTAAATCAATTCAGAATATTTAATTATGTAATATTTGAATGCTTATTTATTTTAAAATGTTCATATAAAAAGTAAATACCTAATAAAATTAGCGACACCTAGCGGAAGCATTTGCACTCATTAGTATGTACGGGAGTATGTTTGTTGTATTCATATTAATTTATGTATGCAGTAATCAATCTTCTTTTGCATCAAAATGATGAAAAGATGATGATGATGAAAAGAAGTCATAAATTTTAAAATAAAGCCATTTCTTCACTTGAGCTAGAATCTAGATAGAAACATATCTCAGTTGGATTGTTTGGTAAGAAATTAATTATATATAAACTGATATATTTCCATTATTAGATTTTATTGAACATTGCAATTCTACACGAATACTTTATTCTTAGCTACTAAGTAATAGTTTGACATTAAAATTGTTAAAACAAAAAAGACTGAACTGCCCCTTTAAAACTGCAAAGGTGTCGGAATTAGATGGTGGTGTCTCTACTAAATTGAGTAAGTTCTAGGTAACAGGCAACATTCTCTAGAAACTGGAAATAATCATATAGCTAAATATATTATTTATTTGCTACTGATTGTCGTGGGAAAATTGCTTTTCCCACAAGCCCTCAAGTTTTCAGTTATTAAAATCAAAATTAATTTCAGTAATTCAAATACATTATATATATATTTCAAAATCTCATTGCTCATTTAATAAAAGATAATATAGCTATTTCCAATATTATACTGTTTAAGACTTCCTTTTCAATATGTTTTGTTGTTATTAAAGTAGGTTTTGTATGATATTTCGTTAGCAAAATGATAACCACCGTCCACCAGAAATTAGTAATACATTAACCCTCAACCTGTGAGGTGTTGTGTTAATTACGACCATCAAATAACCCAGTAAACAGCCATAGATTGTAAGTTTTTCTATTATATATTTATTTTGATTGTAGCGCAGTAGATTTACTTAATTAAATATTAGTTTCATATATATTATAAGATGTATATTGCATTTTTAAGTTGGCCATATATTCGTGGTACCTAGTTAGTCTGACAGTATTGTTGAGATGATCGAATACTTATTTAATGTGATTTAATTTATTATATTGTTTGCCATACTAAGAAATACATTAACTAAGGATAGGTCATACTGTATATTATTGATTTTGTATTGTGATTTGTCGAAGATTTTAGTTTCTATTGTTCTCTATTTTATCGATTTGTATTTTGTTCTTCGACAGGTTACGTCGTCGTAGTAGTGTTTGTATCCAGAATAAAAAAAATAAAGAAAACGGTGGATAAGAGTACTCATTATCCACGTCAGTAACAATCTACGCTTCTCCTTGGTTATCAAGAACTGATTTATTGCCATTATGTCGCATATTGGTGATATAGATGCAGCTGACATGCGTCAGCCTAAGCCATCAAAACTCATGTTAGAAGAACGTGAACACTCATCCCGAGTTAACCTAGAATCTTCCCTACTCTCATCGTCAGCCAATTTACAACCAGACAAGGATTATGCTTTGGAAGCTGCCAAACATTTGAAAGTCTGCATTTTGAAATTCGAAGAAAGTAGCAGAAACCTATCTCAGTGGCTAACTCAACATGGTCACACTCAAGAAGCACGTATCGTAAGACATCGTAGACACAAGATGGTCTTTGTTGAAGCTAAAGAATCAATTGATGATTTAAACAGCATTCTTGCGGACTTGAATCTGGAAACTGTCTCCAGCGTCGGTGCTGCAAGTTCAATGTCAGTCATGTCATCTCATCCTATTGAAGAATCTTTGCAAGCGGTTTCTCACCAACATCGGGACGAAGACGTTCAGCCTCTTAGGAACGCACCTGATGGTGAGAAAGTCGTCTCTTGTGATGATAAAACTATAGTTAATGATCGTGGCCTTGATTTGAATCCTCTGCAGGATCATGAACTAACGCAAGTTAACTCATCAGTTGTTCCTAGACTGGATAACTCACCAGTGGTCCACAGACAACTTTATTCATCAGCTATCCTTAGACAAGATAACTCATCGGTTGTCTCCAGAAGACAAGAACCAGTTTTGAATCCAAATATTGGTCCTCAGACTTCTCCTGTTGACCGTTCCCTGGAGGAGACGCACAGGACTTCTGCTCATAACCTTGCGCAGGGTGTCTCCAGAGAACAACATCAACAAGCAATTCATTCAAATTATAATGCCCCTATTCATCACCAGAATATCAATTGTTCTCCATCCAAGAGTAATAGTTGCTATAAAGTATTCCAAGATTTCAATAAGCCCTGTGGTACCTCAAATTTTCAAAATATGCCTCAAAAACAGCAAATAACTGAATACAAACCCAAAGGTTATTGGAGGGAGGAGGCTTCACCTCAGCCTTACAAACGCTATTACCACAGAGAACCACCCGAGAACTATCCAAGCTTCCAGGCTACACCAGCTCCGTTCTATCAAAATTTAGTCCCTCCACTAAAGAGCAGCCTGGATCCTTACACTAAACACATGATGAAGCAAGATCTCCTACGCGGAGGCCCATCCAAATTCAACGGAGATCCACAGCAATTTCTCTCTTGGAGGAGTAACCTTCAACGACGTTTCGAAGAAATTGAACCGGATAGCCTGGATGCTATTCACATGATTCTTGCTAACACAACTGACAGACCTCACTCCATGGTGCAGCACTTCCTGTCGGCCGGGATTTCTGATCCAGACTACACCTTGAGGGACATCTGGACAAACCTTGAAAGACGTTTCGCGACAGCGGAACGCATAGCTGAAGGACTGTTTCGTAAGATCAATGACACTGCTCCAATTAAAAGCAGTAGTCAATTTCATAAATTAGAAGATCTTTTAGACCTTTGTAAAATTATTAATAGTAGTATACCTTCTTGTCCTGAGTTATCGGTATTTAATCTAAGACATGGCATGAAATCTGTATGGGAGAAGCTCCCAGAACATTTCCAAGTGAAGTGGAGGTCACGTTATTTCAGGCACGAAGAAGAGACTGGTTTTTTTCCCGATTTAAGTTTGTTTATTGATTTCTTTGAACGCTACTTAAAAGAAGTTAGTCATCCTTCCTTCTTATCTAATACTAAAACATCTTACAATGCTCGTGCCCTAGTAACAGTGAATGAAACTTCAGAAACTCAATCACCAACATGTGTTTATCATAAATTTAAAGGCCATACTATAGATAATTGTAAGAGTTTCTCAAACCTTCCATTTCAAGAACGCAAAGATTTTGTTGTTAAGAATAAGTTATGTTTTCTATGTTTTGGGAAACACTTTTCTAACTCTTGCCCTAGTAAGTCCCAAATCAAATGTGCTAAATGTCAAATGCCACATAACACCGCAATGCATTTCAAAAGAGCAAATGACAAAGTTTCCGATAATAAATCAAACGCCCGTGATATGCAAGTACAGAAACACAATATTCCATTGACATCGACTAACGTCTGTACGCGCATTTGTGGTTCTAGTTCTAAGTCTAGAATTTGTTCCAAAACTCTTTTAGTAGAAGTATCTGTGCCAAACTCATCTAAAATTGTTCGTTGTTTATGCATTATTGATGAACAAAGTGATAGATCATTTTGTGATCCTGAATTCATTAAGGTATTTGGTTTAGACCCACCTAGTATTAAGTATTCCTTGACTACGGCAACTACCAGTCGTACCCCCTGTGATAACAATTTCTTGGTGTCTGGTTTGGTCATTCGCGGAGTCAATTCTTCTGATTGGTTACAATTACCACCACTCCTTACGCTCTCAACTTTGCCAAACCCCCTTGATCAGGTAGCTTCTCAAACAGTTGTAGCTTCCCATTCACATATAAGTCATTTAGCCAAGCATTTCCCACCAATTGATGATGATGCAATGGTAATGATTTTGGTAGGCGCTGACTCAGGAAATTTCATGAAAACTAAGCAACATGGGGATCACTATCCGTTTGTACATGAAACTCCTCTTGGATACTCACTCGTTGGTCTGGCTTGTCCCAATTCAGAGTCGGAATCAAATACCGAACATAGTGTTTTCAAAACTTCTGTTGACATCGGTCCATACGAGTCCATTTCTACTAAAATTTTGTTTGATTCTGTTAGGAAAAGTTCTTTAGCAGAATCACCATTTGCCACATCCCCAGATGACAATCTTCCAGGGCCATCACAAGAAGATTTGAAATTTACGAAACTGATGGAAGATAAAATAGTCGTAAATGAGCAGGGTAATCTCCAAATCCCTCTACCTCTGAAAGACGTTGAGCTGCCAGACAATCGTGGCACAGTTTTTCACAGAACGAAAAACACCCTAGATCGCTTGCGACGGTCTCCCGAGAAATTGAAAAGCAGTCTAGAAGTGTTCGATTCATACCTCACTGCTGGTCATGTAGAACCAATTACTCCATCCACAAATGCGTCCTCGTCTACTTATTACATACCTATTTTTCCTGTGTACAACGAACAGAAGAATAAAACAAGACTCGTATTTGACTCTTCCGCAGTATTCGACGGAGTCAGCTTGAACAATGCCTTAATGCAGGGCCCAGACCTGAACAATTCTCTCGTTGGCGTACTATTGCGTTTTAGATTAGAGGAAGTTGCAATCAACGCTGACATTGAAAAGATGTTTCATTCCTTTTATGTTGACCCAAGCCAAGTAGATTTGTTAAGATTTTTCTGGTTTAAGGATAATGATGCCTCTAAAGAAATTGTTCCATATCGTGCGCGTGTCCATATTTTTGGAAACAAGCCCTCCCCTGCGATCGCTAATTTTGCGCTAAGATACACTACTCTTTATTGTGATCAAAATAAAGATGCTGAGGCTTGTGAATTCATAGGCAATCATTTCTATGTCGACGATGCCTTGTATAGTACAAAGACAGTTGCTAGTGCGATAAAGGTACTTTCTGATGCCCGAGCTATATTAGGAAAATACAATATTAGATTATGTAAAATAATGTCATCACACAAAGAAGTTATGGATGCCTTCCCAGCGAGTGAGCTCGCGGATATCCATGATTCTTATGATCTCATTTCTGAAGATCCTCTAAGCAAAACTTTAGGAGTGGCTTGGTCTCCCCTTCAGGACACTCTATCCTTATGTCCTCGAATTCCTTCTCGTCCTTTCACCAAACGAGGACTTCTTAGTGTAACCAGTGCTTGTTATGATCCTATTGGACTGGTTTGTCCAATCGTCCTCAAAGGCAGATTATTTCTGCGCCGGATCATCCCACCAAAAAATCAAAGCATTCCGGAACTAGAAGACCGTGGTTGGGATGACCCATTGCCTCCTACGTATCAAACGGAATGGTTTTCTTGAGTGCAATCCTTGGACACAACAAATTTGGTGTCCGTACGACAGTGCTACAAACCTCCAAATTTTGGAGAATCTGTCCACAATGAACTTCATTGTTTTGCCGATGCTCCAGATGTTGCCATTGGATTAGTGATTTACTTGCGACAAATCAATGTTCACAACGCTATATCAGTAAGTTTTGTCTTCGCTAACTCTAAGGTTGCTCCTCGTGCTGCAGGGACGATTCCCAGGTTGGAACTTTGCGCAGCTTTGGAGGTTACCAAGGCAGTAAGAAAGGTGTTTTTGGAGTTAGCTATAGAGATCCACAAATTAAGATTTTACACCGATAGTAAAATCGTTCTCGGCTACCTGCAAAATTCTACGAAGCGATTCTCTCGTTATGTCTATCATCGTATCGATGAAATTATAAAACAGTCCAAAGTATCTCAATGGCGTCACATTGAGGGATCAAAGAATGTTGCAGACATAGCTTCCCGACCTCAAACTATTCAATCTCTTCTAGATTCTGACTGGTTATGTGGTCCCATCTTTCTCAGGTCGGAGATGCCCTCCGAAGAAGAATCATCTCCCGTTGTTGACTTAGACCTTCCCGAGATTAAGTGTGCTATCACGAAAAGCAACGATGTAGAGATTCGGTCAATTGCAGATGTCATTGCAAGTCGAACTAATTCATGGTTTAGGGCTCGTGTCATTCTATCGTATGTCCTCAAATTCGTTCATCTTCTCAAAATTTGTCCCTTGGAAAATACCAATTGCTCTATATGTAATTTGAGCCTAAAAGAGGCTGAAACACACCTGATCAAAGGTTCACAACGTGAATTTCAAGCAGAAATCAATCTTATAGTTGATAAGAAGCCCTTATCTAAGAGCAGCCCCCTCTCAAATTTGTCTCCGGTCGTAGACGGTAATAAAATCCTGCGTGTAAGTGGTCGTCTTCGCGACTCCGATTTCCCACCTGACTTGAAAAATCCAATATTGTTACCATCGAAACACCCTGTTACTAAGATGATTGTGTATGATTGTCATGAGAAGGTCAAACATCAGGGACGTTACTTGACTACGGGTTGCATACGTCAATCTGGATTCCATGTACATAAAAGGAGTTCTGTGGTGAAGAAACTCATCAGTGAATGCGTACAATGTCGGCGTCTCAGAGGCCCATTGCAAGAGCAACGAATGGCTGATCTTCCATCAGACAGATTGGAAAAGTCGCCACCTTTTTCAAATGTCGGTCTAGATCTATTTGGACCATACCTCATCCACGACGGACAAACCACACGTAGCAACAAAGCAACCAAGAAGGTATGGGGTCTTCTCATCACGTGTCTGGTGACCTGGGCCGTTCATATTGAACTTCTTTCTTACCTAGACACTTCTAGTCTACAGCTTGGTCTGCGACGTTTCTATGCTGTCAGAGGAACTTGTAAGCGTATCCGCAGCGACCAAGGAACTAATCTGATTGGTGCTAGAAACCAACTATTCGATCTTGCCAAGATTCAAGAAGATGCCATTAAGCATGGCATTGAGTGGGAGCTCAATCCTCCAGCAGCAAGCAATTATGGAGGTGTATGGGAATGTCAGATCGGGTCGATAAAGCGTCTTCTCGATTCAACGCTCGCCTCCAATCGTTCAAACAACCTTTCTCGCGACGAACTCAACACCTACCTCCAGGAATGTGCTAGCATCATTAATAACACCCTATTGTGGGAAACGTCAAATCACCCCGATGATCCTGCACCTCTCTCTCCATCAAACATTCTCACGATGCGAGACAGTCCTAACCCACCTACTATGGATACGTTAACTGAAGCTGACCTGATCAGTTATGGCAAGAAACGTTGGAAGAGAGTTGTTTACCTTTGTGATCAATTTTGGTCTCGCTGGCGTCAACTATACTTGGTTCGTCTACAGAGCAGGTCTAAATGGATCAAGTCCAATGAACGAGTTCACATAGGAGATGTCGTTCTAGTGAAGGGCCAAACCAAACGAAATGAATGGCCTATGGGACGAATAATCGCAGTAAAAAAGAGTAGTGATAACCTTGTTCGGTCTGTTACTATTCAGATGAGTGCTAAGAGAGAAGGGCATCCTAGACTCAGTGTTCGGGACACTGTCCTTCTTGTGCATGCTGATTCCTCTTCGTGAGCATTTAGAGTCCTCATTTTCTGGGGTGAGTGTCGTGGGAAAATTGCTTTTCCCACAAGCCCTCAAGTTTTCAGTTATTAAAATCAAAATTAATTTCAGTAATTCAAATACATTATATATATATTTCAAAATCTCATTGCTCATTTAATAAAAGATAATATAGCTATTTCCAATATTATACTGTTTAAGACTTCCTTTTCAATATGTTTTGTTGCTATTAAAGTAGGTTTTGTATGATATTTCGTTAGCAAAATGATAACCACCGTCCACCAGAAATTAGTAATACATTAACCCTCAACCTGTGAGGTGTTGTGTTAATTACGACCATCAAATAACCCAGTAAACAGCCATAGATTGTAAGTTTTTCTATTATATATTTATTTTGATTGTAGCGCAGTAGATTTACTTAATTAAATATTAGTTTCATATATATTATAAGATGTATATTGCATTTTTAAGTTGGCCATATATTCGTGGTACCTAGTTAGTCTGACAGTATTGTTGAGATGATCGAATACTTATTTAATGTGATTTAATTTATTATATTGTTTGCCATACTAAGAAATACATTAACTAAGGATAGGTCATACTGTATATTATTGATTTTGTATTGTGATTTGTCGAAGATTTTAGTTTCTATTGTTCTCTATTTTATCGATTTGTATTTTGTTCTTCGACAGGTTACGTCGTCGTAGTAGTGTTTGTATCCAGAATAAAAAAAATAAAGAAAACGGTGGATAAGAGTACTCATTATCCACGTCAGTAACAATCTACGCTTCTCCTTGGTTATCAAGAACTGATTTATTGCCATTATGTCGCATATTGGTGATATAGATGCAGCTGACATGCGTCAGCCTAAGCCATCAAAACTCATGTTAGAAGAACGTGAACACTCATCCCGAGTTAACCTAGAATCTTCCCTACTCTCATCGTCAGCCAATTTACAACCAGACAAGGATTATGCTTTGGAAGCTGCCAAACATTTGAAAGTCTGCATTTTGAAATTCGAAGAAAGTAGCAGAAACCTATCTCAGTGGCTAACTCAACATGGTCACACTCAAGAAGCACGTATCGTAAGACATCGTAGACACAAGATGGTCTTTGTTGAAGCTAAAGAATCAATTGATGATTTAAACAGCATTCTTGCGGACTTGAATCTGGAAACTGTCTCCAGCGTCGGTGCTGCAAGTTCAATGTCAGTCATGTCATCTCATCCTATTGAAGAATCTTTGCAAGCGGTTTCTCACCAACATCGGGACGAAGACGTTCAGCCTCTTAGGAACGCACCTGATGGTGAGAAAGTCGTCTCTTGTGATGATAAAACTATAGTTAATGATCGTGGCCTTGATTTGAATCCTCTGCAGGATCATGAACTAACGCAAGTTAACTCATCAGTTGTTCCTAGACTGGATAACTCACCAGTGGTCCACAGACAACTTTATTCATCAGCTATCCTTAGACAAGATAACTCATCGGTTGTCTCCAGAAGACAAGAACCAGTTTTGAATCCAAATATTGGTCCTCAGACTTCTCCTGTTGACCGTTCCCTGGAGGAGACGCACAGGACTTCTGCTCATAACCTTGCGCAGAGTGTCTCCAGAGAACAACATCAACAAGCAATTCATTCAAATTATAATGCCCCTATTCATCACCAGAATATCAATTGTTCTCCATCCAAGAGTAATAGTTGCTATAAAGTATTCCAAGATTTCAATAAGCCCTGTGGTACCTCAAATTTTCAAAATATGCCTCAAAAACAGCAAATAACTGAATACAAACCCAAAGGTTATTGGAGGGAGGAGGCTTCACCTCAGCCTTACAAACGCTATTACCACAGAGAACCACCCGAGAACTATCCAAGCTTCCAGGCTACACCAGCTCCGTTCTATCAAAATTTAGTCCCTCCACTAAAGAGCAGCCTGGATCCTTACACTAAACACATGATGAAGCAAGATCTCCTACGCGGAGGCCCATCCAAATTCAACGGAGATCCACAGCAATTTCTCTCTTGGAGGAGTAACCTTCAACGACGTTTCGAAGAAATTGAACCGGATAGCCTGGATGCTATTCACATGATTCTTGCTAACACAACTGACAGACCTCACTCCATGGTGCAGCACTTCCTGTCGGCCGGGATTTCTGATCCAGACTACACCTTGAGGGACATCTGGACAAACCTTGAAAGACGTTTCGCGACAGCGGAACGCATAGCTGAAGGACTGTTTCGTAAGATCAATGACACTGCTCCAATTAAAAGCAGTAGTCAATTTCATAAATTAGAAGATCTTTTAGACCTTTGTAAAATTATTAATAGTAGTATACCTTCTTGTCCTGAGTTATCGGTATTTAATCTAAGACATGGCATGAAATCTGTATGGGAGAAGCTCCCAGAACATTTCCAAGTGAAGTGGAGGTCACGTTATTTCAGGCACGAAGAAGAGACTGGTTTTTTTCCCGATTTAAGTTTGTTTATTGATTTCTTTGAACGCTACTTAAAAGAAGTTAGTCATCCTTCCTTCTTATCTAATACTAAAACATCTTACAATGCTCGTGCCCTAGTAACAGTGAATGAAACTTCAGAAACTCAATCACCAACATGTGTTTATCATAAATTTAAAGGCCATACTATAGATAATTGTAAGAGTTTCTCAAACCTTCCATTTCAAGAACGCAAAGATTTTGTTGTTAAGAATAAGTTATGTTTTCTATGTTTTGGGAAACACTTTTCTAACTCTTGCCCTAGTAAGTCCCAAATCAAATGTGCTAAATGTCAAATGCCACATAACACCGCAATGCATTTCAAAAGAGCAAATGACAAAGTTTCCGATAATAAATCAAACGCCCGTGATATGCAAGTACAGAAACACAATATTCCATTGACATCGACTAACGTCTGTACGCGCATTTGTGGTTCTAGTTCTAAGTCTAGAATTTGTTCCAAAACTCTTTTAGTAGAAGTATCTGTGCCAAACTCATCTAAAATTGTTCGTTGTTTATGCATTATTGATGAACAAAGTGATAGATCATTTTGTGATCCTGAATTCATTAAGGTATTTGGTTTAGACCCACCTAGTATTAAGTATTCCTTGACTACGGCAACTACCAGTCGTACCCCCTGTGATAACAATTTCTTGGTGTCTGGTTTGGTCATTCGCGGAGTCAATTCTTCTGATTGGTTACAATTACCACCACTCCTTACGCTCTCAACTTTGCCAAACCCCCTTGATCAGGTAGCTTCTCAAACAGTTGTAGCTTCCCATTCACATATAAGTCATTTAGCCAAGCATTTCCCACCAATTGATGATGATGCAATGGTAATGATTTTGGTAGGCGCTGACTCAGGAAATTTCATGAAAACTAAGCAACATGGGGATCACTATCCGTTTGTACATGAAACTCCTCTTGGATACTCACTCGTTGGTCTGGCTTGTCCCAATTCAGAGTCGGAATCAAATACCGAACATAGTGTTTTCAAAACTTCTGTTGACATCGGTCCATACGAGTCCATTTCTACTAAAATTTTGTTTGATTCTGTTAGGAAAAGTTCTTTAGCAGAATCACCATTTGCCACATCCCCAGATGACAATCTTCCAGGGCCATCACAAGAAGATTTGAAATTTACGAAACTGATGGAAGATAAAATAGTCGTAAATGAGCAGGGTAATCTCCAAATCCCTCTACCTCTGAAAGACGTTGAGCTGCCAGACAATCGTGGCACAGTTTTTCACAGAACGAAAAACACCCTAGATCGCTTGCGACGGTCTCCCGAGAAATTGAAAAGCAGTCTAGAAGTGTTCGATTCATACCTCACTGCTGGTCATGTAGAACCAATTACTCCATCCACAAATGCGTCCTCGTCTACTTATTACATACCTATTTTTCCTGTGTACAACGAACAGAAGAATAAAACAAGACTCGTATTTGACTCTTCCGCAGTATTCGACGGAGTCAGCTTGAACAATGCCTTAATGCAGGGCCCAGACCTGAACAATTCTCTCGTTGGCGTACTATTGCGTTTTAGATTAGAGGAAGTTGCAATCAACGCTGACATTGAAAAGATGTTTCATTCCTTTTATGTTGACCCAAGCCAAGTAGATTTGTTAAGATTTTTCTGGTTTAAGGATAATGATGCCTCTAAAGAAATTGTTCCATATCGTGCGCGTGTCCATATTTTTGGAAACAAGCCCTCCCCTGCGATCGCTAATTTTGCGCTAAGATACACTACTCTTTATTGTGATCAAAATAAAGATGCTGAGGCTTGTGAATTCATAGGCAATCATTTCTATGTCGACGATGCCTTGTATAGTACAAAGACAGTTGCTAGTGCGATAAAGGTACTTTCTGATGCCCGAGCTATATTAGGAAAATACAATATTAGATTATGTAAAATAATGTCATCACACAAAGAAGTTATGGATGCCTTCCCAGCGAGTGAGCTCGCGGATATCCATGATTCTTATGATCTCATTTCTGAAGATCCTCTAAGCAAAACTTTAGGAGTGGCTTGGTCTCCCCTTCAGGACACTCTATCCTTATGTTATATATTTCATATCTCTGTACTTCATGTTTGTTTGTGTACGTGCGCACTAAATAAAGGATGGACAGTATTGTCCTGTATCTCAAGCTACGAGGTTGTGTCAATATCCTCTCTCTACACTTACCCTTACAATTACAACATCTGGCGACAAGGATAGACAGTGATTAATTAAAAATGTCGACTCCTACTGATCTGAATAACTATTCCAAGTGTTTTAATCCTAAATTGGAGAGTGTAGATGAATTTATTGCTCGTTTTAAACTTCAAAACAAGAAAGCTTTGGCGGCTGAGGATAGTGATGGTGCAACACTAATAGCTAACTCGCTGCCTATAAACATTATTACAAACCTACAACGCCGTCTGCAACCTATTTCTATAAATGATGCTACATACGAACAAATAGAAACTCATCTATTGGCTGCGTATAGACAAAAGAAAACTTTCATTGGAGCTTCTGTTGCGTTTATAAATAGGAAACAGAAGACTGATGAATCTATTGAAGAATATTCAAAATCTTTGAACGAATTGGCAACTCAGTGCAATTACAAAGCATGTTGTAGAGATGAAAGACTGCGCGACATTTTTCTGAGCGGAATTAGAATGAAGAAAGTTCTAACATCACTAATTACAGATTCTACTATTGAAAGTAAATCTTTTCAAGACTGTGTGACTTCAGCAAAATTAATTGAGCAAGCACTTCGTGATGTTGAAGATATAAATCCTGATGAAAAACTGTACCATCAAGCAACTAACTGTGTCGAAGAAATTAATAAAGTACAACTGAATAGAACTGACGGCGGAAATATACATGCGAATAAAGTACCTGCAAATTATACATGTATTCGTTGTGGAACAAAGGCGAAACATTTTGCGAACAACTGTTTTGCGCTTAATATTACTTGCAACAACTGCTCTAAGAAAGGTCATCTGGCGAAAGTTTGCAAGACTAAAGGGAACGTTCGTTATGTGACAAGTAATCTAAACAACATAAGAGCTTCAAATCAAACAAATGAAGAGGAAGAAGATCCTGCGCAATATGTCACCATAAACCAAATAGCTCCCGATTGTAAAACTGATGTGGGTAATAAGAATATTAATTCTTTTTTATAAATAGGTTAGAACCGGTGCCAATTAATCATCATCCTGTACAAATAAGTTGCAAGTTAAATACATTTTCTGTGGATTTTGAGATTGATACAGGTTCCTTTGTTTCAACTATAAATATTAATGATGTTAAGCAAATTAAATCAGCTGTCATACTTAATACTAAGAAACGAGCTAAAGGTTATAGTAACACAGTAATTAAATTTTTAGGGGAAGTTAGGTTGGAGGTTGAATTTAATAAGAATAAAGTTATGCATACATTTTTGGTAGTAGCTTCTAATCAAAATTCATTACTTGGCAGAGATTTATGTGAGAAGTTGCAAATTAAAATGCTTTATCCTTATAATGAAACTAAACATATTAATTCAGTTGAACAATGTGATGTTTTAAACAAGTACAGTAAATATCTATCAAACGAATTTAAATCTGACGTGAAGCAGAAAGTTGTTTTCGACGTAAAACCGGATGTTCGTCCAATATTTTGCAAGTCTCGCTCTGTACCATTAAAACATAAGGATTTGGTAAAAAAAGAATTGAGCAGACTAGAAAGTTGTGGTATAATTACAAAGGTGTTTAATAGTAAATGGGCTGCCCCTACTGTAAATGTGTTGAAATCGAACAATACCATTCGAGTATGTGGAGATTATTCTCTAACTATTAATAAATGTATGGATACAGTCCAATATCCTTTGCCCTCGGTTAACGATGTGATAATGAGAATGGGAAATCCTAAGATTTTCTCTAAACTTGATTTACATAGTGCTTACTTACAGTTACCACTTGACGATGCGTCTAAAGAATACACGACTATAAATACAACCGAGGGACTATTTGTTTATAACTATTTACCTTTCGGTGTTGCTAGCAGTCCAGCAATTTTTCAATCTGTAATGTGCAGAATACTATCGGGAATTGAGAATGTAATAATATATCAAGACGATATTCTCATCATGACTGATGACAAACAGAAACATGACCATGTTTTAGACATGGTGTTAAATCGATTAATGACTCATGGACTAAAATTAAATGTTCAAAAGTGTGCCTTTTACGTAAAATCTATAAACTACTTGGGGCATATTTTTGATGCAAATGGCGTTCACACTGATTACAATAAAATCCGTGCTATTCTTGACGCACCTGCTCCATCCAATGTTAGTCAGGTACAAAGTTTCATTGGGTTGTGTAATTTCTATAAGAGTTTCATTCCCAATTTCAGTGAGACGTTCGCTCCTTTGTACAAGTTGTTAAAGAAAAATACCAAATTCTATTGGGATAGTTCTCATGATAAATGTTTTTCAGTAATTAAGAAACTTTTCAGTACACACAGGGTTTTGAGATTGTTCGATCCAAATTTGGACACAGTTCTAGAAACTGATGCATCTTCTGAAGGCGTTGGAGCATGTTTATTGCAATTACATAGTGATGGGTTATTCCCAGTTCAATTCGCCTCGAGAACTTTAAACAACGCCGAAAGAAATTATTCCCAAATTGAGCGTGAAGGCTTAAGCGTTATCTATGGCTGTGAAAAATTTCGGTACTATCTACTAGGAAATAGGTTCACAATAAACAATGATCACAAGCCTTTACAAAAGTTATTTGCCAGTACATCCGGTGTTCCTTCTACATGTTCAGCTCGCCTTAAGAGGTGGTCGTTGCGTTTATCTCAATTTATCTACGACTTTAAGTACACCAGAGGGGTAGACAACGTAAACAGTGATTTCTTGAGTCGTTTACCTTTGAAAGATACGAATTCCGTAAATGAACCATACGAATTGATATTCGTAATTGATACCTTAAGCGCTATGCCTGTCACATGTAATGATATCAAACTCAGTACAAATTCAGATAAAGATCTATGTTTGGTAAAGGAATTTATAAAGTACGGTTTCCCTACTAAAGTAAATGATATATGTAATACATTCAAATCTGTTTCTGAGTCTTTATCTATTATGAAGGGTTGTATCATGTATAACAACCGAGTTTTCATTCCCGTTCCTTTAAGACCAGCAGTTTTAAAACAATTTCACGAAGGTCACCCTGGCATTAATGCAATGAAGCAGGTTGTACGGTCATTAATCTGGTATCCAGGCATTGATGTTGATATACATGATACAGTTCAAAATTGCTCCATTTGTATTAGCAATCGAAACAGACCACCACAAAAGTGTAATGCAGAATGGCCAAAAGCTGAACGTGAATGGTCGAGGATTCACATCGATCATTTTTTCTTAGAAAATAAAATTTTCCTGTTGGTGGTTGATTCGTTATCGAAATATATCGAATGTGAGATAGTTAGAGACACGTCATCTAAGGAAACTATCGAAACATTAAGAATGATTTTCAGTCGAAATGGACTCCCCGATACCATTGTTTCCGATAATGCTACCTCTTTCACGTCAGAGGAATTTAAAGATTTCTTGCTAAAGAATTGCATAAATCATATCACACCTCCACCCTACTCCCCTGCTTCCAATGGCCAAGCAGAAAGATCCGTTCAAGTTGTTAAAAAACTTCTGAAAAAGAATAATTCTGGTTCAATCAAAAGTAGGTTAGCTAATTGTTTGCTGTATTACAGAAATACCCCTCACTCTGTAACCAATGTACCACCTTCTGTAGCATTAAACAAAAGAAGATATGTTACTATTAAAGAACGGATCAACCCGTCATTTGTACCAACTATTAAATCTCCTCCTAAATCTTTTCCATCATTTAATGTGGGTGATAAGGTGTTAGCATTAAATTTGAGGGAGGGTAGAAAATGGTTGAAAGGAACGGTTGTGGAAAAGCACGGTCAGAATGTGTACAGTGTGTTATTGCATGATTACGAAGTTGTTTGGAGACGTCACTCTAATCAACTATTGATGTGTAAATCAAATGATTACGAAGCTGTGCCGTCTGATAATAGTATAACATTTGATCTAAATTCTAATAGAGATTTTCCTCCACTAAATCTTCAACCAGTTTCTCTAAATATAAGTTCTGATAACTCTAATAATTTAATTAATAGTGAACTATCTATGTTCAATAATCCTGATGCTGATGATTCCAATTCGGATGAATCAAATACTAGTAATCCTAATACTGAACATTTGGTTACTGCTAAGAATACTGATATTTTATTAAGAAGATCAGCTAGAATACCTAAGCCGGTAGAAAGATATATTGAGAAATGTTAAATGTATAAGTATATATGGAGATCTTGTTTTGAACTATATATATAAAAAAAAAGGATTAGTTTCTTGTATTAAATATATACTGTTACTTCACATTCAATTATTCATATTATATTATTTTTTTAAATGAAGTTTGTAATTAAAATATCTTGTGGTGGAGGAACTCCCACCGTTTTTGTTACACAGT
Organism: Caprella mutica; assembly: GCA_947561585.1. Taxonomy (NCBI): domain Eukaryota; kingdom Metazoa; phylum Arthropoda; class Malacostraca; order Amphipoda; family Caprellidae; genus Caprella; species Caprella mutica. Next base: position 43,447 of record CANNZV010001725.1, read on the forward strand.
TATTATTTTTTATATTTCTTAAGTGTTTCCAAGGCAAATATAATTATGTAAGAATATTATTTCTATGGTTTAAATCAATGTTATTATAATTAATATATTTGTATATATATTTTTTTTTTTTGCAATCTTTAAAATTAATTTAGTATCACATATTCTCTGTCATAAATTTGAGGTAACACAAATCTTGTGGTGGAGGAGGTGTTATATATTTCATATCTCTGTACTTCATGTTTGTTTGTGTACGTGCGCACTAAATAAAGGATGGACAGTATTGTCCTGTATCTCAAGCTACGAGGTTGTGTCAATATCCTCTCTCTACACTTACCCTTACAATTACAACACCTTATGTCCTCGAATTCCTTCTCGTCCTTTCACCAAACGAGGACTTCTTAGTGTAACCAGTGCTTGTTATGATCCTATTGGACTGGTTTGTCCAATCGTCCTCAAAGGCAGATTATTTCTGCGCCGGATCATCCCACCAAAAAATCAAAGCATTCCGGAACTAGAAGACCGTGGTTGGGATGACCCATTGCCTCCTACGTATCAAACGGAATGGTTTTCTTGAGTGCAATCCTTGGACACAACAAATTTGGTGTCCGTACGACAGTGCTACAAACCTCCAAATTTTGGAGAATCTGTCCACAATGAACTTCATTGTTTTGCCGATGCTCCAGATGTTGCCATTGGATTAGTGATTTACTTGCGACAAATCAATGTTCACAACGCTATATCAGTAAGTTTTGTCTTCGCTAACTCTAAGGTTGCTCCTCGTGCTGCAGGGACGATTCCCAGGTTGGAACTTTGCGCAGCTTTGGAGGTTACCAAGGCAGTAAGAAAGGTGTTTTTGGAGTTAGCTATAGAGATCCACAAATTAAGATTTTACACCGATAGTAAAATCGTTCTCGGCTACCTGCAAAATTCTACGAAGCGATTCTCTCGTTATGTCTATCATCGTATCGATGAAATTATAAAACAGTCCAAAGTATCTCAATGGCGTCACATTGAGGGATCAAAGAATGTTGCAGACATAGCTTCCCGACCTCAAACTATTCAATCTCTTCTAGATTCTGACTGGTTATGTGGTCCCATCTTTCTCAGGTCGGAGATGCCCTCCGAAGAAGAATCATCTCCCGTTGTTGACTTAGACCTTCCCGAGATTAAGTGTGCTATCACGAAAAGCAACGATGTAGAGATTCGGTCAATTGCAGATGTCATTGCAAGTCGAACTAATTCATGGTTTAGGGCTCGTGTCATTCTATCGTATGTCCTCAAATTCGTTCATCTTCTCAAAATTTGTCCCTTGGAAAATACCAATTGCTCTATATGTAATTTGAGCCTAAAAGAGGCTGAAACACACCTGATCAAAGGTTCACAACGTGAATTTCAAGCAGAAATCAATCTTATAGTTGATAAGAAGCCCTTATCTAAGAGCAGCCCCCTCTCAAATTTGTCTCCGGTCGTAGACGGTAATAAAATCCTGCGTGTAAGTGGTCGTCTTCGCGACTCCGATTTCCCACCTGACTTGAAAAATCCAATATTGTTACCATCGAAACACCCTGTTACTAAGATGATTGTGTATGATTGTCATGAGAAGGTCAAACATCAGGGACGTTACTTGACTACGGGTTGCATACGTCAATCTGGATTCCATGTACATAAAAGGAGTTCTGTGGTGAAGAAACTCATCAGTGAATGCGTACAATGTCGGCGTCTCAGAGGCCCATTGCAAGAGCAACGAATGGCTGATCTTCCATCAGACAGATTGGAAAAGTCGCCACCTTTTTCAAATGTCGGTCTAGATCTATTTGGACCATACCTCATCCACGACGGACAAACCACACGTAGCAACAAAGCAACCAAGAAGGTATGGGGTCTTCTCATCACGTGTCTGGTGACCTGGGCCGTTCATATTGAACTTCTTTCTTACCTAGACACTTCTAGTCTACAGCTTGGTCTGCGACGTTTCTATGCTGTCAGAGGAACTTGTAAGCGTATCCGCAGCGACCAAGGAACTAATCTGATTGGTGCTAGAAACCAACTATTCGATCTTGCCAAGATTCAAGAAGATGCCATTAAGCATGGCATTGAGTGGGAGCTCAATCCTCCAGCAGCAAGCAATTATGGAGGTGTATGGGAATGTCAGATCGGGTCGATAAAGCGTCTTCTCGATTCAACGCTCGCCTCCAATCGTTCAAACAACCTTTCTCGCGACGAACTCAACACCTACCTCCAGGAATGTGCTAGCATCATTAATAACACCCTATTGTGGGAAACGTCAAATCACCCCGATGATCCTGCACCTCTCTCTCCATCAAACATTCTCACGATGCGAGACAGTCCTAACCCACCTACTATGGATACGTTAACTGAAGCTGACCTGATCAGTTATGGCAAGAAACGTTGGAAGAGAGTTGTTTACCTTTGTGATCAATTTTGGTCTCGCTGGCGTCAACTATACTTGGTTCGTCTACAGAGCAGGTCTAAATGGATCAAGTCCAATGAACGAGTTCACATAGGAGATGTCGTTCTAGTGAAGGGCCAAACCAAACGAAATGAATGGCCTATGGGACGAATAATCGCAGTAAAAAAGAGTAGTGATAACCTTGTTCGGTCTGTTACTATTCAGATGAGTGCTAAGAGAGAAGGGCATCCTAGACTCAGTGTTCGGGACACTGTCCTTCTTGTGCATGCTGATTCCTCTTCGTGAGCATTTAGAGTCCTCATTTTCTGGGGTGAGTGTCGTGGGAAAATTGCTTTTCCCACAAGCCCTCAAGTTTTCAGTTATTAAAATCAAAATTAATTTCAGTAATTCAAATACATTATATATATATTTCAAAATCTCATTGCTCATTTAATAAAAGATAATATAGCTATTTCCAATATTATACTGTTTAAGACTTCCTTTTCAATATGTTTTGTTGCTATTAAAGTAGGTTTTGTATGATATTTCGTTAGCAAAATGATAACCACCGTCCACCAGAAATTAGTAATACATTAACCCTCAACCTGTGAGGTGTTGTGTTAATTACGACCATCAAATAACCCAGTAAACAGCCATAGATTGTAAGTTTTTCTATTATATATTTATTTTGATTGTAGCGCAGTAGATTTACTTAATTAAATATTAGTTTCATATATATTATAAGATGTATATTGCATTTTTAAGTTGGCCATATATTCGTGGTACCTAGTTAGTCTGACAGTATTGTTGAGATGATCGAATACTTATTTAATGTGATTTAATTTATTATATTGTTTGCCATACTAAGAAATACATTAACTAAGGATAGGTCATACTGTATATTATTGATTTTGTATTGTGATTTGTCGAAGATTTTAGTTTCTATTGTTCTCTATTTTATCGATTTGTATTTTGTTCTTCGACAGGTTACGTCGTCGTAGTAGTGTTTGTATCCAGAATAAAAAAAATAAAGAAAACGGTGGATAAGAGTACTCATTATCCACGTCACTGATTGAAATGTATTGTCATCGAAGTCAATCTTAAATATATGTAAATAGCTTTAAGATTATTAGCATATGTTGTAGCTATTAAAGTTTATTAAATTTTTCTGTACCATCTACTACATAATATAAATAACAATGTTGGTGGAAGAAGTAGCTACAGGCTGAAGTGCCTTACAGTGAAAAGTCCAAAGGAAGATTCCTTCGAGGGAGGGGAATCTTCCACCTCCTCTGTAAGACAATTGTACCTTGATTAAAGTGCAATCTGAAACATGGAATACATGTGATAGGGCATGATTAGATAGATGTTACTAACTGGGAATTTCTAACCACTAAACTGCAATTAAGTAATTATATGATGCTAATGTTTATTTTGTAATTTCAGGAGTGACGGAAGCACAGCAAGTGACATCCATAGACTCCTTGGTCTGCAGAAGCAGACAAAACAACGTGAAGAAGAAGAAGTCAATCTTAAAATAATTTTTTTTCTTAAACTTTATTAGAAATTTAATTCATTGCTCATGTGTTTACTGTGAAAAAAATTGTGGTTTGCTTCATTTTTAGTCTTTTATATACCTAGTACTAGTAGCCTGCTCAGTGCTGTATAGGTAGGCCAGTCTGCAGAATATGGAACATTTTTCCCCAAGACTCTGTGGGAGTTTTTGATTGAATTTTAGAAATTGGAGATCTCTGCGGGTGATCTGGAATTAATTCCTATGTTACCATTAATTTAGCTGCAGGAGATTCTGAATCTGCTGCTAAGAGTCCGAGAGACTCTCAAATTAAAGTCTTTACAAGAGATTAGAGAAGAGACACATTCTGCAGACTGGTAGGTAGGTACCAGTTTGTATTTGGTGCACTGAACTCCTCTGACTTTTTCAAAAATCTGAGAAATAGCTGCCAACATTTTTCATAAATTTGTCTAGGTAGTCCTCCAACATTTTTCCAGTTTCCCCTCCTAAAATTAATGGTAATTTAGGAATTAGCGTCGGACTGGGTGGCTTTACGCATTTTCCGCATACTTTGATTTTACGAAAAAACTGGAGAAGTCAGCAATCTGATTTTTTATGTGCAGATAGATGAAGGGTAGACCTAGGTGCACACCAAGTTCAACTCTTTAAGTTCAATAGAAAAAAGTTATCATCAAAAAACTGTACCGGGTGAATTTTGCTTACTTACTGGGTGTACTTGCGCAATGTGAAACTGCCATTAATTATGTGAAAACATTGATGTGAAACCAATGTGAAACTATTAATTTTCGGTGGATAAATTGGGACCCGCAATTAAAAATTAAAGGGCCACAATTTACCTGCAATTTCATACAGCTAGCTGCCAAGCTGAGGCTCTGAGCTAGCAAGCCAATTAATTTCTCACCCAAACTGCCATAAGTATCTAAAAGCTGAGCGGCGCACCACATTACGGCGCACTACAATACGGCGCACCACTGTACTTTCTATTAATGACCTCAATGTGAAAAACTGTTATGTAGTTTGTTGTATCCGCTAGTTTGTTGTTCTGCACACTTCATGATAGTTTAATGACCTGGCAGGGAGGTTCGGGGGGCGGCACGCCCCCCGATACATCTACCTAACGGCTAACTGATAAGTTTTTATTTACATCTCAGACTGAAAGTTTACAATAGTTACCCCATAAAATTACAATTACAGTTTTCTATGATGAATTTTATTTTCTATTCCAAATTAAACATCTCAATTGGATTCAGGTACCGTCAGGTGTCAGACATAAATTTGATACGACAATTACCTATCAAATTCACTCCATTTGTCATTAATCTGTATTCAAATTACCTATCTAATAGAATGTACAGTGGTGCGCCGTAATCTGGTGCGCCGTACTGGTGTGCGCCGCTCAGCTTTTAGATACGTATCCAAACTGCAGTCTGCAGGAACTGAAGAAGTGTTCTCTAATAAATTCAAATAAAACCTATATTTTGTTCTTGGTAAAATATAACGCATTAAAGAATGTTTTCTCATAAAATATAATAAAAGTAGAGTGTTTGTACTACAGATCTCTTATTCTGTTCGTAGCAAAATTAATGTAAATATTATATATAGGGTTTATATCATTAATTCGGAAGTATTCGTGGCAAAATTAATTTAAATATACCTAGGAATTAATTCAAAATTGTTCGGAGAGAATATCTCCCATATGGCATATTCTGCAGACTGGCAATTAATTGGCTAATCTGGCTTTAACTGACACTCTATAATGGTATAACCCACTCTGCATAATGTGTCTCCTGTGTCTCGGAGATTTTAATTTGAGAGAGAGTTACTCCCAAAATCTCCTGAAGAGATCTGCAATTTCTAAAATTTGGTTTATGTTTGTCTCAGATGAGTCTTGGAAAAATGTTCCATATTCTCTCTGCAGACTGGTCTATAACATGGATTATGTAATTATGGAAATTAAATTAAATTAATTAGCTTCCCCTTGGCATTTGATTTCATTCTTTATGGCTTTAATAATGACAATCAGGCGCAAACTGCAATACAAATGTTGAAATGCCATCTTTTGGTGTGCAGTAGCTCTTGCCTCACTTCTTGCAATCTTAAATCTTTCTTGCTTTCTCTCTATTGGTGTGTCATCCTGACTCTGAGATTCAAAATCTCTAATAGTCAAGAAACACTCTATGCAGAGTGCCAATGTAACTGAGAATTTGTTTCAATATTTTCAAATATTAGTAAATTTTTAAATATTTTATATTACAGATATTAAAATATATTAAAGTTTAAATATAAACCTGTTGTTAATTCTTCGCATTAGATAAATCAAATCTCCATGGCATCAGACTCGGGTAATTGATTTTTAGTTAATTTTAATTTTTAGTTTTAACTCTATCCAGAATTTTGTGCATTTGAATTTATCAATGTTTCTTATGATTAAATTTACAAGATGAGACCACTTTTATGATCATATAAGAATAAATATATAATTTGTTATTTTAACTAGTTATTTCAATTGGAATCCATGATACCTGTAGTTATCATGGATAACAGTTAAAATAACTTGTTAAATTGGCCATATAGAGTTTTTCTTTATGATCGAATAGCTATGTGAAATTTTCCTGTGACTTGGAACTTAGCCTTAAAGTTTTCCAGCTGTAGCCTGTGGCCCTTTAGTAATTAATTTTTCATTGTATCATTATGTTAAAATATTTCTTTACAAGATTTTTTTCCATATTTTTCTGAATTTTCTTACTTTGAAATGCTATATATTAAAACTGAGTTCCCTTTGCAATTGCTTTTAAATATTTCCTTTTTTTACAGTTTACCTAGAAGGTGTTGGGCAAACCATTCTGGTTCTGTCTGGCAAAGGAGGTGTTGGTAAAAGTACAACAACCGTGCAGTTAGCCTTTGCTCTTCACGCTCTTGGTCACAAAGTCGGTGTTCTCGATGTCGATTTGTGTGGCCCTTCCATGGCTCGGATGCTTGGGGTTGAAGATGCGGATGTTTTGACAAGTCCCCAAGGGTAGGTATGATATAGCTAGTTCCTTTATTTAGAAAATGCAGTGCAGTAGAATTCCTCTATAATGGATATAGAGTCCTGAGTAAGAGAACTAACTTGTATAGTGAACAAATCTTCTTTAGTCTGCCATGAAATGACCATCAGTTTTCTAAAACAATTGGTAATTCATTGCAGACTAAAGAAAATTAGTTCACTATATGGTTTAATACTCTGACTCATGACTATAAAGGAGTTCTACTGTATCTTTTTTTCCTGTTTACTGAAATAGTTTCCCTTTTATTATTGAGTAAACTCAATTGCTATGAACTTCAGATGAGTTATTTTAATGTATTGCTAATGCATTTAGTCATAGAGCAAAATATTTTGGTGAATGGGTTTGACATTAATTGAGAATATTTTAGTGTTCTAACAACTTTTATTCATTGACACGAGGTTACAACAATGAATTATGGAAGATATTAAGAAATAGGAACTATGTATTTTGTTGCACATATCATATGGTACTTTATAAATCTTAATAAAATACAATCAAAGAGAATGAACTCGTATAGCTGTAAATCATTTTTTATTATAAATTTAGTTAATTATGTACTTATTAGATATATCAATTATATTGATAATGATAACTATTAGCTACTGTACCTATATTTCAGCAAATGGATGCCTGTGTACGTTGATGCTGAGAAAAGACTCGGAGTCGTGAGCATAGCATTCTTTTTGTCATCAAAAAAAGATGCAGTCATTTGGAGAGGACCAAAGAAAAACTGTGAGTAGGTTAGTAGCTATTAGTACACTTTCAGAGTACTGTGAGTGTCTTGAGTACTTTGAAGCTCCCCCAAGTCTTCTCTTTTGGTTGTTCAGTGCAAAAGATTTACTATTCTGATCAGGTGATTTAAGGTAAATTCTGTTAGACTTCCTAATAAAACAGTTAATTCTTAGTTTTATTTCAAATTATTTAAATACATTAGAATCCTATTTCTGTCTCACTAAGACTCCATATTTATTTTCAGCAATGATCAAGCAGATGTTGAGTTCTGTTGCCTGGGATGTTGACTACCTAATTATTGACACACCACCAGGTACATCTGATGAGCACATCACAGTCATGGAAAACATAAAGTGGGTAAAATATTTCCTTTGGTGTGTTGAGATGGTGTCTTTTACCCATTCCATGATCATATTCGTTTTTTATATATATATTAATTTTCCATAAAGAATCTACATATTGAACTCTGTTTATATGTGAATTATTTAAATCCTGTAGCTAGGTACTCATTTAACTTTAAAGGAAGCACATATTTTATATATCTAATCATTCAAGTATATAATTAGTATTTTGAGAAACCACTTAATTACTGGTTTTATTAGGTGTCCCAGTAGTGTGAGATTAACCCAATACTTTTTCTCACTTCTTGCTCTTTAATCTCACTTCTTGTTCTTTAATCTCATTTCTTGCTCACTTCTCGTTTCAGACAGTGTCGTGTTATGGGCGGAGTGTTAGTCACCACCCCTCAGATGCTTTCCATTGACGATGTTTCCAAAGAGTTATCCTTCTGCAGGACAGCGCAGTTACCCATCCTTGGTGTGGTGGAGAACATGGCTGGTTATGTCTGTCCTAACTGCTCTGTAAGTACTTATTCACATTGCTCGCAAACTGGGTGTTCAGACCCACTTTCAGAGTACTGAGAGTGTCTGAACTAAATAGATTACTTTAGTGAAATTCAGAGTAGCTTTTCTGCATTCATGACCATTATCACCTTGTATTATAATATATTGCTTCCTCTAATTCCACATTTTTTTCAGGAATGTAGTAATTTGTTAGCTTACGGAGGGGGAGAAGATTTCGCAGGAAAGAACGACATCCCCTTTCTGGGCCGCATCCCAATAGACCCAAACCTCACCTCTTGCACGGAGAAGGGGGAGAATTACATGAAATTGTTCTCTGCCTCTCCCATAGCTGCTACCTTCACTGATATAGTAAAGACTATTATAGGGAATACAGTGATTAGTATGGAGACATGATGAAAGGTGGTGTACATGAGAAAATATAATATTGGGTAGCTATTGCCTAGGTGACAATGTTTATCAACACTGCCCCAATATTGTTACAAGGGGTAAAGTATAAAAGGAAGTAGCTAAACAAACTGAACAATGAAAGTCGCACATTTGCTATCTTTAATAGTTGTTGATTAATTAATATAATTTGTGGAATGAAAGATAAATTTTAAAACATATTTATTTGCTCTTTGTTAACTTTTTACGAGTAGATAATGGAAGTTTAATTTTTACATGTATTAGTGATGTACCAGTTGCAGTACCTTACAAAGTACCGGTCCTGAAATACTCACACAAGAAGCAAATGTTTAGGAATTCACTATTCCAGATTACTACATTAAAGTGTTTCTTTTGAAACTGTACATTTCATAATGTTTAACAAATGGAATAATATAAAAGAATGAAAACCAATATAAAGTAATTGTTCAGTAAACTTAAATTTAATACATTTTGAATAAGTTTTAAGTTATCGACGGTTCCACATTTTCGATTATGTGAGAAAAAGTATAATCATTGGATTCTAAAGGAGGTTATAACAATTATTCACCTTTTATTAGCTGATCGAAACTGTGAAACCTACCGATAAACTTTGCCACATAGGTTACAATTATTCAAGTGCATTATTATGATGTACAAAATATTATCTATTGGGAAACTTGTGTTGTTACCTTACTAACATCAGTGTAAAGAATATATTCTTGATATAAAGTTATTAACATTATTACACACTAAAATTGTTCATAATTGAGGTTGTGACAATACAATATGCTTTTAAAATCGTAGATTGTAACAATATCGAATACTATATACCGCCGGTGTAGTACCAATCAATTTTCTTTGATATTTTCTGAATCTATGATTTTAAAAGCATATTATCACAACCCTATTCGTAACTTATGGGGAAAATGAACACAAGAGATTAGTGATCTATGTGTAGATAGATCACTAGTGTTTATCACTATTCAAAATGAACAATTTGCATTTGTGCATTTGGATGAGAAACAAATATCTTGATGAGAATAAATAAATAACTTAAACTGTAGAAAGTTATGCACCGAGTAAAATAGAAAGGTTAGGAAATAAATAATACTTGAAAGTAAGTACTGAAACAAATAAGTTGAAATAACAAACCTACACGCAGAAAGAAATGAAGATAATAAATATTGCCTTTATGAAGTAAAGTGATACACCCACTTTCCGAGTAGCCTGAGTGTCTGTAGAATTAAATGATCAGATTCTTCCAGAAATTTTGATATACTGTACATATTGAGCATATAGCTATCATTCATTACAATCGAAACTACTTTGAAAAACAAAAAGACCTACTATTGATATGCCATCAGTTTAGAAACATAAAGACAAACTAAATGGCAGGTCGCTCTAACCAACTGGTCTTCTTATGCAAAATGCTATATAATAATTATTACCAAAAGTTTAACATGGCTACTAAAAATCACTAACCCAAGGAATAAATAGCTATGATGGAAAGGAGAACTTCTCGATAATGCAAGGGTGAAAACAAGAAAATATATACAAAAGAAAATTATGCTTTTTGGAAAAATACCAAATTACTACTTTAGTATTTATACTTAATAAACCAATTTAATACATTTTGACTTTGTTTCACTAGTATCAATAACCTTACTAAAGTTTAACTGGTACTGTCACCAGTGCTAAAAATATAAAAAGCTACATTCTAGCGTGCACTACCCCTCCACTAGAAAGTAGACCCTTACAACGGTGAACAGACATTTCGTCAACGAATTTTCGTAAAGGAGGTAACATAAATTTTAAAAAATTAAGATTATTTAATGTACATAAGTGAATATTAATATGTTTAAGTGAATAAAAACATAAATAATAAATACAAACATAGAAATGAAGATTATTTTGAAACTCTCAACATGAACGATAGTTATGTAATTTGTTGTACCCGCTAGTTTGTTGTAGTGCGCACTTAATAATTGTTTAATGACCTGGCAGGCGAGTTCGGGGGGCGGCACGCCCTCTATACATATACATTAGTGAATTAATAAGCATTTTACGAAAATGCGTAGACGAAAGGTCTGTCGAGAATATGTCTGCTAACCCTTACAACCCATTCAATGGAGCCCCCAATGAGCTAAAACCCCAACCTAATACACCCCTTACTATCTGCAGGATACAGTCGGTCTATCTCGCCGAGACTGATAGCTACAACATACTACAGGGTACCTAAAAACATTAGTGAGAGCTAGATCATCAAATGGGGGCTTTGTCTAATTTCATACTAAAAGATAGCTCACTAAAGCTTTAAGGTTTCTCAGCATTAAAAAAGAACCTAGAGGTAGGTAGGATCAGTCCCTGGCTTTCTTCTTTAATTTGGATGACTTTGTGTTAGTTTTGTGTGTTCTCTTGTGGTAACTCTGTGCCAGTGAGTGTACTATGCTCACCACGAAATAAACAACCATCAGTAATATCAACTTCTCAAACACCCACGATAAAATATTAGGCCCCTCCTGAAAAAAAGTAAACAAGCGTTAATAACTTAGAAGTTTCAATTGTGAATTAAATATAGAATAAAAAGTTCATAAGTTAATTATAAAACCGCATCAAAATGATATATTTTATAATAACCTATTGATTTTTTTTTTAAATCCGTTATTTAATTCGCAACTTGTAATTAATAATTACTCTATTACAAATAGAGTAAAGATTATGGTATTTATTTTCACGATGAAATAAATAGGTTAAAATTGTATTCAAGAAAAATTGTCACTAAAAGATGACAAAATTGTTAAACTTAATTTATCACAACTGATTAAGAACTTATAAATTTACCCCACTTTTAATATTGGAAATTAGTCTCTTTATTAATAGTTAGCTGGTCAACATCAAACCCGAAATTAAAATATAATTTAAAAAATACTTATTTTAATACAGTACCCCTAGACTCATTTTCTACAAGCGGTTCATAGAAAACGACAGGACTGACCTTAGCGTCGGCTCTATTCTCGCCAGGTTTTCTTTTCAATTTAGTCTGCTGTGAGAGGAGGAAGTCCTGGAATAACTTCTGCAGGAAGGACCCAGCTAAGGGCAGGGACCCCACAATACTCAGCAGTGACTGCAGAAGACTCTCATTGAAGGCAATTATCACAAAAAGCTTCTGAATGTGCATCTTCACGACAGCTTTTCCTATGAGGGTTGCGCCAAAGAAAGTCCAGAAAGGCACTAAGAAGTGACCACAGGTGATGCCAGCCAGATCGAACAGAGGGTTGGGAATCTGAGGGATGAGGACGGTGCATATTAAAATACTCAATAGTTTTAAAACCGTGAGTCCCCTTAAAGCATTAATTAATGTAATGGTGAAATTGAAATCACTCACACTGGCACAGGCGAGGATGCCCACAAAACCGACTTTCTCTACCAGGTTCTCGACACTGAGTTTAGCTCTGTCTAACCACCCCATGTCCTCTGGCTTCTCCTTGAGTCTCTGCAGCTCTTCATACTCCGCCATCTCTTCATCATCTGGATCATAGCCTGAGAGACGCGCCCCTCTAGCCATGAAGTAAGGGGGCAATTCACCTGAAACAATCAGAGATTTGTTGATGAAAGATTATTCATTAACCCTAATGAGTTTGACGAGTGTTTCTAAGCACATTCTTTTTAAATTACTTTATATCTTTCATGTCATTTCTTTAAATTTATCGACATTTCTTCGTATTGTTGCTACATAATATAAATACCAAATATATTTTTGTTTTTAAAAGATGAAAAATATTTACGGAACGGCGTAAATTAATTGGAATGTGGTGTCCCAAAATTCTACCAGAAGGTCACTGGGCATGGATCAATCGACACACCAAACTTCAGGCAATTTGGCTGAATACTTTTTGAGTTATGCGAATAAGATGATTAATAAATAAATGCCGGGTAAAATATAACCTTCCGAAAGATTGCAGAGGTAACAAGGGAGCGTTTTACCCACCTAGAGCTGTTCCTGCCCCCCACATGAAGGCCTCCAGTCGGACTTTGCTCATTATGGTCCAGAGGGAAATAACTGAAGTGGAGCCATCCGTGGGGCAGACAATCCTTGGGAGAATGAACGAGGGAGTAAGAAAAAGAAGAACAGTAGCAATTAATAAATATTGCCACCAATAAAAACATAAACTTGTGCAGTTTTGCAAAGGTAATTAACTTGAGGGTGATAGTTGAAACAGATTAGAGTATGTCTGTACAAGTCAGATCATGTAGAAACATGGAAAATTTTAGTAGGTATGGAAAAGTGCAGATATTTATCATCAAATATCACTGATGAGTTCCTATTCCTGTTTAAACATCATACTGAAACAATAATGATTTATGTAGCTAGAGCTAGAAACAAGAACTATTACTAAATATTTAATTGTTGCAGCTAATTAGTAAGAGTCTGTTTCACAATGCATTGTTCTCTCATATGAAATGCAAGAAAATTTACAGTTACTTTTTAGTCATGTAAGTTAAGTAGCTCTTGCTTAGCCATTATTATAATAAGACAGGGTAACGATTCAATTACCGACTGCTTACAGTTACCGTAAAGTGAGTGTTACGCCATGATAGGTTAGACTAAATTTTAACATTCAAATTTACTTATGACTAGGATTGTAACAATATGCTTATAAAATCATAGATCTTAAGAATATCATAGACGAAATGAAATGGTATCGAATACTATATACCGCTAATGTGGAACAATTCAATACTCTTTAATTCTCTCTGTCTATAGTATTTTCAGGATCTATGATTTTAAAAGCATATTGTCACAACTCTATACTAATGACTTGTGTTACCGCCACTTTTTGGTAACAGGGAGTACAGGGTAATTGAGTAGTTACCCTGGTAATTCCGAATATGTGGAGACTGGCGTTAAGTTACTTGGCCTGTGCTTATGAAGTTAAATTTATTGGTTTAGCAATTGACAGTTAAATTTTGGGAGTAAAACAAAGAATGGCATCTCCCTATACTCACTCCTCGGGATAAGGTGGTTCAGGGAAGTCCAGAGAGTTGCAGGTGTACCCTGCCATGGTGACAGAGGCGATGTGAGGCCCTAAGTAGAGGAGGAAGGTGTGGAGGCCTGTGCCCAGACCAACTGAAGAGAGAACTCCTAACCACAGCCACCATCCGCACCACATCATTTGCACTGAGATCAGGGACAGGTACTGGAAGAGGGTGGGGGGTAAGTAGAAACATAATAGATCTAAAAGAGGCTTCACAAGTCCAAACGCGTTTCAACAAGTCCAAACGCGTTTCAACAAGTTCAAACACGTTTCAACAAGTTCAAACACGTTTCAACAAGTTCAAACACGTTTCAACAAGTTCAAACACGTTTCAACAAGTTCGAACACGTTTCATCAAGTTCAAACACGTTTCATCAAGTTCAAACACGTTTCAACTAGTTCAAACACGTTTTAACAAGTTCAAACACGTTTCATCAAGTTCAAACACGTTTCATCAAGTTCAAACACGTTTCATCAAGTTCAAACACGTTTCAACAAGTTCAAACACGTTTCAACAAGTTCAAACACGTTTCATCAAGTTCAAACACGTTTCAACAAGTTCAAACACGTTTCATCAAGTTCAAACACGTTTCATCAAGTTCAAACACGTTTCAAATGTTCAAAATATTTTTGGTATAACCTTTGAAACAATATTTTCATTTCAACTATTTAAATATTTAGGATAAGTTAACACTTTGAAGACTAAAATATTTACCTTTTGATGAGGTCCATCGCTTAGCTTCAGACCGTAGTACATCAGAGTTAAAATAAGCAGACCCAGTAACAGTCTTTTATTACTCCATAATCTGAGGAAAGAGAGAAGTTAGTAAAGAAGAGAGAAGTTGAAGAGCATAACACTAGCACTATCCTTTAGAACTGCAAGTAGCGTTATTAATATCATAATAATGAAAAAACTATACAAAATAAAATTACAACAGTTCGGAAACTTGGAGAGTTTAAGTTATTTCAGATTCAATCATTCAAGGACTTAGGAAATATGAGTAACATAGAAACCCCTTTACTGTTTTATCTAATCAAGAAAATAGCAAAATTTTAAACCATTCATATAATAATAACCATCAAATTTCGGGAAATGATTTCAAAATTTTATCATCCTGCAATAGCTACGATTTGAGGACATTGGAATCAATTTTTATTTATGAACAGAAGCCCCAATTAAATTCACGAGGGGCTTCTACAGAATTATTTATATTAAAATGATTTTTTCTTTTATATGTAGATTGTTTTTCACTGAGTTCATTTATTTGTTTATTTAATTTAATTAATTGTAACATTAGTGATATTTATTGAATTCTGTATCCTAGATAGGAGAATTTTGTATTTATATAGTAGAATTAAGATATGTTTAGGTTTTCCTGAGGATGATTTTTGAAAAAATCGAAAACTTGAAGAAATATGGACTTTTTTATTACCACCCTTGTTTTTTGTTTTTCTCTTCATTATTAAAATTCGGTTTCCACGGAGCAAATCTATTATCCAAGAATACTAATATACCAGTATCAAAGTATACTAATATACCAGTATTCAAGTATACTAATATACCAGTATTCAAGTATACTAATATACCAGTATTCAAGTATACTAATATACCAGTATTCAAGTATACTAATATACCAGTATTCAAGTATACTAATATACCAGTATTCAAGTATACTAATATACCAGTATTCAAGTATACTAATATACCAGTATTCAAGTATACTAATATACCAGTATTCAAGTATACTAATATACCAGTATTCAAGTATACTAATATACCAGTATTCAAGTATACTAATATACCAGTATTCAAGTATACTAATATACCAGTATTCAAGTATACTAATATACCAGTATTCAAGTGTACTAATATACCAGTATTCAAGTGTACTAATATACCAGTATTCAAGTGTACTAATATACCAGTATTCAAGTGTACTAATATACCAGTATTCAAGTGTACTAATAGGTAACCACTCTACCAGTATCCTAGGTAATCCCTCTACCAGTATCCTAGGTAATCCCTCTACCAGTATCCTAGGTAATCCCTCTACCAGTATCCTAGGTAATCCCTCTACCAGTATCCTAGGTAATCCCTCTACCAGTATCCTAGGTAATCCCTCTACCAGTATCCTAGGTAACCACTCTACCAGTATCCTAGGTAACCACTCTACCAGTATCCTAGGTAACCACTCTACCAGTAGCCTAGGTAACCACTCTACCAGTAGCCTAGGTAACCACTCTACCAGTAGCCTAGGTAACCACTCTACCAGTAGCCTAGGTAACCACTCTACCAGTAGCCTAGGTAACCACTCTACCAGTAGCCTAGGTAACCACTCTACCAGTAGCCTAGGTAACCACTCTACCAGTAGCCTAGGTAACCACTCTACCAGTAGCCTAGGTAACCACTCTACCAGTAGCCTAGGTAACCACTCTACCAGTAGCCTAGGTAACCACTCTACCAGTAGCCTAGGTAACCACTCTACCAGTAGCCTAGGTAACCACTCTACCAGTAGCCTAGGTAACCACTCTACCAGTAGCCTAGGTAACCACTCTACCAGTAGCCTAGGTAACCACTCTACCAGTAGCCTAGGTAACCACTCTACCAGTAGCCTAGGTAACCACTCTACCAGTAGCCTAGGTAACCACTCTACCAGTAGCCTAGGTAACCACTCTACCAGTAGCCTAGGTAACCACTCTACCAGTAGCCTAGGTAACCACTCTACCAGTAGCCTAGGTAACCACTCTACCAGTAGCCTAGGTAACCACCTCACCTACTTCTCACAACCTAACTAGTTCCCTTACTTTTTGAGGTAGATCCTAGTCAAGTAGCCCATTTCCAATACGAAGTAGGATAGGGTTGTGATGGGGTGTTTCCACAGCACCAACTCCTGCCTCTCCTCCTTCTGTCTTATTCTCTCCTGTAGAGAATCCATTCCACCACTCTTGCTGCCTGGGGACACAGACTACAGTAAACAGTTATGAAGACACTAAGAGTAACTATTGTAGGAGGAATCGAAACAAGAGGGTCGTCACAGTTCTCGGAAAGTGGGTTCTGACATGTGTTAATGCTCACTTTTCGAGGGAGGACGTAAAATTCCCTTACCTAACGCAAATGTCTATAATTACTACACATCAAGTTGAGGTATTGTGCACATACCTGCACCATTTAGCGAGTGCTTGGTGTGTCGTTTGAGTGCACTGCTCTCGTCAGTCATGCTTATGGTGCGCCCCGTGGTGGCCCACTTGGAAGAATTCTGGGGGAAAAACGGGAGAGAGTGTCAACAGGGAGAAAACAAATTCACTGTGCTAAGACTTTGAAAATGGTTGTTTTTAACTCTACATACTTCCATCAAACCACACAGAATCCTTTAATATCTATTCTAGATTTAGGTTCAAATTGTTCTTTTCGTATTCAATAGAGATTAAACATTGAATACTGTTCTATGGTGGAGTAAGCCCTTATCTATAGAAGTTTAGATCATTAGCAAGTTTTGACTTCTGAAGTTGAACTCAGGGAGCATTGCGAAATAATCCCCCAGAACATCAACATACAGGTCTAAGGTATAGAGCTGAACTTCATCTCGTCTAGTACCGTGTATTGAAAACACGTTTGAGTAGCCATAAGGACACTTCCCAAGGCTTATCCCTGGTTGTTAGTTCAAAAGAAGGCCCAACTTACAAGGGACTTGTGACCATAGATCTGTGACGTCACGAATGAGTCCACGTGGTCCATGTTAATAGCGTAACTCATGACGTCATGAATAGGGCCAGGAGGGGTTTAGGAAATGTGGAGGAAAACGGTAGGAGTGAGAAGGAAAACGATATGAAATAAAAAACGGGGCAGGTAGGATATAATTTGAAGATATAAAATGGTAAGAATTTTGTGTGTTGCACACTTTTGAGGAGGTGATAGCACACAATACGGTGTTACTTTAAATCACAGTGTGTGCGTTAGTGTTAGGCAGACACAGAGATATGAGAGACACTGAGCAGAAGAGTAGTGATAGAGATACTCAAGAGATAGGAGATAGTAGCACTTAAACCTTAAACTCAAGAGGGTGATAAAAAATGCTGATCAGTGTTATATGAGAGAGTATCAGAGTGATAGTGGAGAGAGTATCAGAGTGATAGTGGACAGAGTATCAGAGTGATAGTGGACAGAGTATCAGAGTGATAGTGGAGAGAGTATCAGAGTGATAGTGGAGAGAGTATCAGAGTGATAGTGGAGAGAGTATCAGAGTGATAGTGGAGAGAGTATCAGAGTGATAGTGGACAGAGTATCAGAGTGATAGTGGACAGAGTATCAGAGTGATAGTGGACAGAGTATCAGAGTGATAGTGGACAGAGTATCAGAGTGATAGTGGACAGAGTATCAGAGTGATAGTGGACAGAGTATCAGAGTGATAGTGGACAGAGTATCAGAGTGATAGTGGACAGAGTATCAATCAGAGTGATAGTGGACAGAGCATCAGAGTGATAGTGGACAGAGTATCAGAGTGATAGTGGACAGAGTATCAGAGTGATAGTGGACAGAGTATCAGAGTGATAGTGGAAAGAGATACCAGAGTGATAGTGGACAGAGTATCAATCAGAGTGATAGTGGACAGAGTATCAGAGTGATAGTGGACAGAGTATCAGAGTGATAGTGGAAAGAGATACCAGAGTGATAGTGGTTAAGAGTTCAAGTGATAGTAGAGAGTTACAAAATTGATTTGAAGAGATGCAAGTGATACAGTCAGGATTCAACAATTAAATACTACCTATATTCTACAATATGTAGAATAAACTACAAAATTAATATCCTGCGTCTCCCTCAAAAAATGCACAAAATATAAAAAGTAAAAACATAAGAAAGTTCATCAAAAATAAATAACACAATGTGGATAGTGACATAAGAATAATAAATGTAAACAAAACATAATAAAGGTGCAGTGTTGAACATTTGAAATAAAACATACCGTTTGGGATAACTGCCTTACTAGCCGAGTGACTAATAAAAATAAACTAGGGTTAGAAAAAAACCAAAGGAAAGATCAAAACTGAAAAAGGAAAGGGATACTGTTAGGTATTAGTTAAATAACGGACATACAATGAAATAGGTATTCTTTACAGTCTCTGATTTGTTTAAATAAACAGCAAGTTATATCCATAGAATAAAGATGCTAATTGACATTTTCTTATCAAATATTCTTTAGATAAGTACATGCATGCTAAATTTTGAAGACATAAAAATTCTAAAATTTGTACTGGGTTGTATGCGTGTTAGTGGGAAAGGTATTTCTTAATAGCTACATGTGCATCTCTGTTTTCTGCCATGCATCTCTCAGCAACATAAAAGTTGTTAACTTGTACTCTCTTCTTATGGTTGTCATTCTTTCTACAACCTTCGTAGAGGGAACATGTCTCATAAATTTGCTCTATGTAATACCTAGTCATTTTTTTATGTTTATTTATTTCTAATTAGGTTTCATTCTATGATTCTGCCTTTTATGAGTTATAGCTATAGTGTATTTATTAATTAATCAGTACATTGAAAATGTATTTGGATGTTAATAAGAAAAAAAGGAAATGTATTTATTCATAACCATCAATAAATGATTTGTATAGAATTTTGAAATAAATAATAAAAATTAGATCTTCAAATTTCAATTCTGGCTAGAATACCTATATTTAAATTATGAAAATCTTCTGATAGCTAATACCACAAATACAAACTAGAAGTATAAAAATACAGTTAAACACTGACTGAAGTTGTGGAACAATCTCTGAAGTGCCAGAATGCAGAAACTAGTAAAGTATTCAACTGTTCATAGAAATCTCTCATTCTGCAAAGAATGCTCTTACTCATCAATATATTGCAATTGGATTTTGGAGAGAAATTAAGCTCAATTTGGAGAGGAAGTAAGCTCCATTTGGAGAGGAAGTAAGCTCCATTTGGAGAGGAAGTAAGCTCCATTTGGAGAGGAAGTAAGCTCCATTTGGAGAGAAATTAAGCTCCATTTGGAGAGAAATTAAGCTCCATTTGGAGAGAAATTAAGCTCCATTTGGAGAGAAATTAAGCTCCATTTGGAGAGAAATTAAGCTCTATTTGGAGAGAAATTAAGCTCTATTTGGAGAGAAATTAAGCTCCATTTGGAGAGAAATTAAGCTCCATTTGGAGAGAAATTAAGCTCCATTTGGAGAGAAATTAAGCTCCATTTGGAGAGAAATTAAGCTCCATTCGGAGAGAAATTAAGCTCCATTTGGAGAGAAATTAAGCTCCATTTGGAGAGAAATTAAGCTCCATTTGGAGAGAAATTAAGCTCCATTTGGAGAGAAATTAAGCTCTATTTGGAGAGAAATTAAGCTCCATTTGGAGAGAAATTAAGCTCCATTTGGAGAGGAAGTAAGCTCCATTTTGAGAGGAAGTAAGCTCCATTGGAGAGAAATTAAGCTCCATTTGGAGAGGAATTAAGCTCCATTTGGAGAGGAATTAAGCTCCATTTGGAGAGAAATTAAGCTCCATTTGGAGAGGAATTAAGCTCCATTTGGAGAAAATTGGAGAGCTTATGAACCACACTATTTTAATTGCAGAAAAATTAATGTAAATATAGGGATTAATAAATTAACCATTTCATGTAAAAAAAAAGTGAAAGGCTGAAAAGCCTCCTTTTGGTCTAAACGCCAAATGCTATTCCTATCGGGAACTTAATTACAGGATCTCTTTACTTTTACGATCTGATGAAAAAGTTTGGACTGTATAATTAAAAAAAGGTTGGATCCTAAAAGTAAATCAAAAACAGTTCAGACTTCAAAGGTGAATCAGAATAAAGTTCAGACCATAAAAGTAAATAAAATGAAGTTTAAACTGTACAAGTAATTCAAAATCAAATTTTGATCAGTAAAAGTTAACATCAAAATTTTTAATAAAGAAAGGCAAATCAAAAATTTCATAAATTTTTCAACATTTAGTCGGTAAATAACACTAAATATGATATTGCTGATACGCATTGACCCACATAAGGAGCTCTAGATATCAAATTTAATCTTCTTCTTCAATATTCAAGATGGAACATTCTTCAATGGAAAGAATGGTCATTCTTCGAGACAACACTTGTAACATTAATGTTTGATGGTATTATAATCTTTTATATTAGTGTCTTTAATGAAATTGTCATATTTCTATGTCCTATAAAGTTTAATATTCAAGGTTCTCATATATCTCCCAGTGACAGTCTGCAGAATATGAGAGATATTTGGGATATTGTCTACTAACAATTTTGAATTAATTTCTTTGTTTACATTAAATTTCATACATACATGGAACACTTATGAATAAATCCCTATATAGTATATTTACATT
Organism: Caprella mutica; assembly: GCA_947561585.1. NCBI lineage: Eukaryota > Metazoa > Arthropoda > Malacostraca > Amphipoda > Caprellidae > Caprella > Caprella mutica. The sequence continues at coordinate 64,810 of CANNZV010001725.1, forward strand.
AATTTTACTTTTAACAGAAACAGTCTCCAGTCTGAAAATTTTAACAGTATTTTAGGATTAATCCTGCACCCAAGTCCTATTTAATTACTATGTTCTCATGTTATTTTCTGATCATAAATCCCAAGTTTGCCAGCAGAGGCTGGCAAACTGAAAGCCAAATGCAAATTTTCACAAAAATTCTGAGCCAAGCTAATTTTGGCTCCTTTTTGACCAATTTTAGCTCAAGCCTAAATTAACATGGGAACATACATAGGAATTAATTCAAAAGTATAAGCCAATTAGGCAATTACATATATCTGAGTTTTGAACTTCTGACTGGAACAGAAACATAGCTAATTAATTGGCTTTAACTGATATACTCATGATACATTGATATTCTATAACATGGGATTTAATTACTTTAATATATTTAATTCATGAAAATATTTATCAAAAAAGTTCAAACCATAAAAGTAGGCTAAATCACAAAAAATTCAGACCTTTAAAAGTAAATAAAAAAATTCAATTCAGATTGTAAAAGTAAAGAGATCCTAATTGCACTATCTAAATGTATCTCTATCAAAAACAAAGCATTTCAATAACAAATAGTATTCTTGATCTTGAAAATGTCCTAAATGTCTTTAATCTATATGAAGACAAAGTGTTATAATATCGAACTGAAGGCGGACCTAGAGCACAAAAACCAGTCTGCAAATTGCATAGTAAAATAGTATGGCTCATAAACTCTCAATTTGTCTCTCCAGACTCCAGTTCTCAAAAAATGATCAAATTTCTCTCCAAAATGATCAAATTATCATAATTTAATTCCAAAATAACATTGTAACATAGGAGAATAGAGATGGGACGATACCAAAATTTTCACAGATAAAAATTTTTTTTGTAAAATTTACCAGGCCGATACCGTTACCTCAGTTTTTCAGCAATACCGATACCTCCATTTTCATCGATTCTGATACCGATACTTAAAACTTCGACTATTTAAATGAGATAAATTAATGTTAGATTTTGAAAATTAAGATTACCTATCAATATGAAATCATTGTTACATCAATTTAAATTTAAAAATTTCATTGTAATAGATAAATAATAGACAAATTATATATTTTTTTAAATACTAGTGGTATCGGCAAAGTATAGATAATTTTTTATCTACTATATGACTATCTCGATACCGAGTAGCTACCGATACCAGAAGAAAATGCTGATACCAGGAAAATAGCCGATACTTCCGATACCAATACTTCCTCCCATCTCTATAGGAGAAAAATAGATATTTCACGCCATTTGCAATTGATGGACTCAAAATAACTGTCATTAAATCGCCATTAAAATGGCGGGTTTGGACATGCTTTCCTTAGTTTTACCTGGCTGCCAGTCTGCAAAAGATGCATGAAGTTGTGAAGTTTATCCGGCGAATATTGAGACCTTGAAAGTAGTATCCTGAATTATCCGGCGACAATTTCCTAATCAATTCTTATGTTAACATGTAATTATTGGAGAGTGTTTTCCATGTTTCAGAGGATGGAAATTTGTAAGCCCATTTTTGAGCCAAAATTTCACAATAATTCTGAGCCAAGCCATTTTGCTCATTTTTAGGAGATTTCAAGCCAAAATTAATATGGGAATATAGGAACTAATTCAATATTTTAAGCCAATTAGACATATCTGAGTTTTGACCTTTTGAAATCTAAGCCAATTAATTGGCTTTAACTGACATACTCTGTAACATGGAGTATTTTGAGATATTTGGCCATTTGGGTGAGAAATTTGAAAATCATTGGAGAAAAACTGGTCCAAAATTAAATATCATTATATCATAGAGACTGATTGTGCATGCTTTGCAGACTGGCCTGGCTGCAAAGCACGTCAATGTCAACAAAGATCTTTGGAAACATTTTTAAGGGAAAATATATCTTTCTAAGATTTTGTAAAGTTATAGATGATATATGCAATGAGAATGATGTAATTATTGGAGACATTTTGGAAAATTCTGGTCATTTTGGAGACAGATTTGAAAATCTTTGAAGACAAATTACCAGTCTGAAGTCCTATATTAACAAATATTTTACTGAGAACAGAATCCAAAATAAAGGATTTCTTGGATAACACTTGTCCTTGAAAAATTAAAACTAAATCTTGGAAACAGATTCAACACACTTGACCAGCACCAAATAAATTATAAATACAGAAAGGGGTCAAACACTGAGTAGAAATTTAGAATGGAGGAAAAAGTAACTTAGCAGTTAAGCATGCCAACTTCAGCTAAGTAAATTAAAAGTTTAGGATAATGAACCAATTACCGGATGCTTATTTTTCTTTACTAATTTCGAATTAGTATATTTGTAAACTATGATTGTTTATGACTAAAAAAATATATTTGTTGAGTAGAAGAAACTGGTATCTATACAATGAATATATTTTTATAGTCATAAACAATCATAGTTTACAAATATACTAATTCAAAATATTCCATTCGATAATTAGTAAAGAAAAATAAGCATCCGGTAATTGGTTCATTACCTTAACAACATTATAAATTTATAAATATAATGCAAGTTTGAAATTATAAGCCAAGCTGCTAAGGTACCTACTACCTACACACTGCCAACCTGCAGAATATGGGACTTTTTTAACATTTTCTGTGCGAACAATCCTTAATTTAATAAATTTCCTCCTATATTTACATGTATTTTACTGAGAACAGAAGCTAAGATATAAGATTTCTTGGAGAACAGTTTACCAGTTCCTGCAGTCTGTCTACCTAGTGAAGCAGTTAAATTGCGGCCCTGCCATTTTGTTTATGGTGCACTGAACTCCTCTGACTTTTTCAAAAATCTGAGAAATAGCTGCCAATATTTTTCATCAATTTGTCTAGTCCTCCAACATTTTTCCAGTTTCCCCTCCAAAAAATTAATGGTAATATAGGAATTAATAGCTAGATATCCTCTGAGATTGCAGGAATTTATTTATTAAAGAAATTGAATATCTCCTGACATATTATTGGAATTTACCACCAAATACAATCTGGCGGCCCTATAGGCTTGTAGCTAACTCAGCCTAACTGCGGCCTTTAACCCCAAAACACCCAGTCTGCAGAATATGGAACATTTTTCCAAGACTCTCTGCGGGAGTTTTGGATTTAATTTTAGAAATTGGAGATCTCTGCGGGAGATCTTGAATTAATTCCTATGTTACCATTAATTTAGCTGCGGGATATTTTGAATTAATTCCTATGTTACCATTAATTTAGCTGCGGGAGATTCTGAATCTGCAGCTGAGAGTCAGAGAGCTCAAATTAAAATCTCTGCGGGAGAAGTCCGAGAAGAGTCTGAAGAGACACATTCTGCAGACTGGCAAAACACTAACAAAAAAAGTAGCTACAAACACAAAGTTAATACACATACAAAAAATATATAGAAAGTATATAGCTTCTTTTTATATGCAACATTTCAATATTAATTAGGTTCAGCAGGTTTTAGAGAAATTCTTGCGATGGCCACAATTGGAAATTAAAAGGCTGCAGCCTGCAATAAAGCCCAGTCTGCAGAATATGGGACATTTCTAACATTTTCTTTGCAAACAATCCTTAATTTTCTTCCTATGTTTACATGTATTTTACTGAGAACAGAAGCCAAAATAGAGGATTTCTTGGAGAACACTTTACCAGTTCCTTATTATCCTTAACTTCCTTCAGTCTCATAAGTATCTAAAAGCTGAGCGGCGCACCACATTACGGCGCACTACAATATGGCGCACCACTGTACTTTCAATTAATGACCTCAATGTGAAAAACTGTAATGTAGTGTGTTGTATCCGGCGCCGCTAGTTTGTTGTTCTGCACACTTCATGATTTTTTAATGACCTGGCAGGGGGCTTCGGGGGGCGGCACGCCCCCCGATACATGATACATCTACCTAACGGCTAACTGATAAGTTTTTATTTACTCCTCAGACTGAAAGTTTACAATAGTTACCCCATAAAATTACAAATACAGTTTTCTATGATGAATTTTATTTTCTATTCCAAATTAAACATCTCAATCGAATAATTAAACTGTGTAGTATAAACATTGGATTCAGGTACCGTCAGGCGTCAGACATGAATTTGATACAACAATTAGAATTAGGTAAGTACCTATCAAATTAACTCCATTTATCATTAATCTGTATTCAAATTACCTATCTAATAGAATGTACAGTGGTGCGCCGTAATCTGGTGCGCCGTACTGGTGTGCGCCGCTCAGCTTTTAGATACATATCTTCAGTCTTGCAATAAACCTGTCTCAGTCTGAACAGTGACCCTATCAACTTATCAAGTATCTAATTATCACTAAATAGGGAAGTATCATTACCTATAGTAAAGTAAGATTAAAGGTTAGGTTACGATTTAGTACTAATAACAACCTTATTGCTATTAGAAGCTTCCACTTCGGACTTTTCTTTCGATTTTCGAGAATTACTTCTCGTTTTAGCCATTCCGGTGATCAAATCTTCTAGTTACTGATTCAATCAAATTATTTATTCTAAAAACAGATGAAAGTTACTCAGTTAAAGATATAAAACTGTCGAAATAACGTTTTTTCAAACAATAACTAACTAGACAAAGAAGTTCATGTCTTTAATAAGACTATCTACGAAACACAAGGCGGCACGTCATTCCAATTACCCTCAAATATTAGTCTACACAAAAACGTTAAGGTCGATAGTAATTGTGAAAATACTGTTCAGCATATTGGCAATAGTTTTAATGATAATGTTCTTGCCCAAAACTTGTCTAATATTTCCTTAGAAAATACCGTTCTTGCATTAAATTGTTGTTTTTTCGGATAATTTTGAGTTTATTGGGGTAGAATTTGAGTTTCTTCAAAATTTTATTAAAGTGATCCACGCCTAACAATCCCTTAAGCGTCCTATATAGACATACCTACATACTTCTTAGTTACTTACTAGTTACTACCACCCTCCAAAGTACTCAAAACTCAATCTCCCACTGACCCCCGTTTCTCCTGTCCATTAACAACGCTTTTAAAATCCTAGGAGCTATGCCGCAAGGCATCGATATAATATTCAAATATTCCATCGACTCCAATAACAATAGTGATAAAAACTGACCAAACGTCATGTGCACTCTTAAGGCCCATCCACACCTTCACTCACGAGCGTCCACACCTTCACTCATGCCTCAAGAAATCGCTGTATGCGTGCGTTCATACCCGTAATTTCTGATGCACACACATGCTTTTTGCTATCGCTCCCAGAGCGATAGCATGCGTGCGGAATCATCATTCATGCTTGATGATGACGGCGCTCCACTTGTAACATAACAATATAATTTATTTTTCGAATATTATGGTGTACTATTTTTGTTATTTTAATATTTTGTTTATATTATTAACTCAGAAGAAAGTCGATCTTTATAATTAGTGATATTCTTCAGTCGTTAAACCCTTACTAAACTAAAAATCCTTTTATAATTAAAAATGGTTTTAATTTCATACCACTTCATTAGTAGTAAATTAGTATGCTATATTGCCTACACGGACAAATACATTTTCTTCATGTATTGAGCATGTAATTGTTTAATTTATATAAAGAATCAATCTTAAGAAATTTGATAAAACAATTCATAATTGTTATTAAATAATTAAATTTATCCTGGAAATCAAGCAAATGATTCTAAATTACTTTAATATGTGGTTTACTGTATCATCTTCAATAGACCTGTCAATTTGTGATATTAATTATATCGTTGTAGGTAATACCAATAATATTCACAGTAAATAGGTGTGGACGCGCCGCACTAGTTTGCGTGGAGTCATGAACGCGGTCATGAGCGCAAAAGTACGTTCATGAGTGATAGGTGTGGAAAGGCCTTTACTCACACCACTTACGGATACAACACTCTAAAATCAATTCACCATGATCATAATCACCTAAGCTGGTCTCCTGACACATAAACTCCAAAGAGCACAAAACACAGTAATTCGTGTTATTATCGAATTCAATCGAAAAACAACTAATTTAAGCACTCATCCAAAAGGGAACAGTGCCTATATAACCCGTTAATTAAACTACATGCAAAATTGACAGAAGGACACCATGAAATTTTCACGTTACACCAGCCACAATTATACTACAGAAACCACCACGTACACTTTACTACCCAACAATCATCCAAACACTTCATAACACAAACTCTTCCACAATACCTCAGATATAGCTATATCCTACTTCCCGTCTGATTTGAGTTAGGCCCCTCCTATAGACTCTATAGTGGGGCCCTCCTCTCCTGTCCTGACAGGGAAACCCTGTCCAGACTGGGATGTAACCATTACGTAGGTAATACATACCCTTCTCTCTTCTTACAAGCATATTATTGGAAGTGCAGACTCGGATCAGCGTGAGTACTGTACGTTCTGTATATCCTGGGATGGACACAACGATTGAACAATAAACACGATAGACCCAATGGAGTACCTACCAGTATACTTGCCATCAGGTTATCATATGCCCATGGCCATACGGCCGTACCCCCAGTCACTCACACGTGCCTCAGTTAGATACTTCTAGTGTACGCGAGCTTGGTCACCCTTCGTTCCCTGATGACGAAGGAGGGTTAAGCAAATAACTTATGCTGCACATATTACCAGCATGTCGAAGAGAATTAAATCTTGCGATATTATCTTCGAAATAATCATTAATCAATAATGGGTTCTGTATCCAATACAGTTGGTTGATGTGTCCTGGGTTATGCTGCCAATGTTCCGGTTAACTTGAAGTTCTTGTGCCATTTCTTAATTAATTTATTAGAATTAAGGGATCCGTCTGCTCTAAAACAAAGTCTTTTGCCAATAAAGTTGTGAAATTGAGAGTTTTTTGTGTATGTATCCCAATTTTCTGACCACATTTCATCTAAGACTCTTTTTGGAATTCGCACTCTGTTGTTATGACGTCACGCAAACAACATACCTCAATTGTCCTTCCTGTATTTCAATTCTATTTCCCACTTTCGAAACCAGGTGGCAGAGAAAATAGAAATTGTCGAGAGTAGTGTATCTTGTTGTAGTATAATATATTTGCTACAAATCTATGACAGGACTTGGTTGAATATTTCTATATAATCATTATTTTTTAGTTTTTTTTTTTTCTGATCAAGTGAAATAATGAAGGTAATTTTGAAAAAATTATGAAGATATTTGAAGTGGGCAAAGAAATGGAACAAAACACTTCATAATTATATTAAAACGTGTTTCCCAAACATTTACACCATTAAGTTTTTCTCTATCTGTAAAACCCACAGAGAAATAACGAATTGAAGTCTGAAAACGCAACTTTTCAGTAGAATTGCTCCTCCTCCCCTCTCAAAAAAGGGTACATTCAAAATGATTCAACACCTACTATTTTTGAGCTAGATACATGAAGTTGGTTTCATTTTGTCCAAAATATAGTTGTATACAAAGTAGCAACGATTTTTTTCAAAATTCGTTATACAATATTTTTCTAAATTGTTGTTGTTAAATTGTAAAATCCCCAAAAAATCAATAAAACACGTAAAAAGTTCATATGTTTCCGTATACTTTCTTCACCCATTGATAAATTTGTAAAAAAAAACGTCTGTATCTCTGTCTCTGTAGCCCTAAATTCTGATTAAAATGATACAAACTGCATGTATCTTTATAATTAATAGAGTTTAATAATGATATATTTGTTACACTAATTATTCTAAATGTATTTTGTTTGTTATATTGAATAGCATCAATATTATACTAATAAAAAAAACTCAATTACGTTTATTTTATTTGTATTGTATTTTATTTCTATTATATTTTAAATTCTATTAAAATTGTTAAGTTAGCTCAAAAACGTATTGATACATTTTGCAGTCAAAAATGAACTTTTCAGGAGAGCCAAAAAAGAAATTTCAAAAATTGTGAAAAGAATCATTACTAGATTGTTTCATTACATTAAGTTTTGAGGTCTACTTTTTAACTCGTTATCTGATGAAAAAAAATATTCTGATGTTCCACCTTATAGGTGGAATTACTTTTCTAAAAATATAAATCTCATCGCAAATCTTCTTAGATTAATTACCTACGATTTTTTCACCTTTTATATTCCACGGCATACAAATGTTTTTTCTTCGACATTTCAAATTATACAGCTTTTTATTTTAGCATACCTTGTCCCTTTTATAATTAATTGTGACATACTTAAATACGTGTATATGTACGAGTTTTGAAATTGTTTTAAAGACAACAAAATTGAAATCGAACCAATATTAAGTAGAATATAATTAATCTCAAGAAAGGTTACTTAAACTATAGAATTACCAAATTACATTTATTTCTTTATTCACATTATAGCTATAGGTAAAATGGATGTCAAACTTTTTTATATTGTTATCACTTATAATTCCTAATATGACAATTATTCTAATTTTCTTATGACTTAAGTAAGTGTCATTTTTTTCACTATCATTCTTTAATTTTCTATAAAAAAAATTGGTGAACAGCTTCAAAAACTATTAATAAATTCATCCTATCTAATAAAAAAATATTCAATCGCTACATCTACCTTGCATCTATGACACTTTTTAGATATTTTAACTAAGAAGATGCTGCAGCAACCTGATAATATATGACACCCATTTATCACATCAATATTTTATCTTCCTCTCAATTTCAATGTAGAAAAAGTCTTAAAAGCGTCTGGTTTACTAGAATCTGTGGAGCCGGAAACCATTTGCCATAATGTGAGGTGCCTTCTGGCCGCCACTCCAGTGACACCTAAGAATCGCAAAGACTCTGAAGACTCATCTCAGTGCCGCCATGGCTTTCCTAGTGTACTGTCGCGTGCCTAAAATCGCTCCCGTGATTCCTCTGTCAACACTGCCCGATTGTTATCTTGATTAATATCCTCCGATAGACTATGTTAAAAGCTTTAGCCTCCTTTATCAGCTGAGTGATTAAAATCGAATAGACACTTTACATACCTACCTACCTAATCCGTTTTCTATGATTTTTCTTTCGTAATTTACTAAACTGGATCTTTTTTTATATAGGTAGGAGGAGTGTTATCGTTAAAATCAAGTTGTGTAATAATATTCCTGGAAGCTAAATCGTGACCTATCAATCGTATCTTGACCTTCGGTGCTGACTTCGTTCTAACTGCACTCAATTTTAATGCACTTCGCTTATCAAACTTAATTGGGAGAAAAATTCCGTGCCTTTTTAAGTTTTTATCCGTGAACATATTTTCGAACATTCTGAAGATTAAAAACAATTAGTTAATTATTTAAAGTCAGCTTTTGAATAATTAATGGGATACACGTGGAGGATTTCTTTAACAGAAGGTGAGAATTATAAATCTAATTAAAACCTATATTTATTAATTAATTTAAAGACTGTTGTATAATGAATTTTTTCATCACTAATTATTTTACGTACTCTAGTTAATTAATGTAAAGCAATAAATATCTTTTGTTTTTCTTAAGAATAAAAGTTTAACATTAATTACGAAAAGCAGGTATAAATCATAGATTTATTATTATTACCTATAATACTGATTTAATGTGTTTTTATTAACCTTTTATGATAGTATTACGACGCTATTTGGGGTGTTTTGTGGTGAGTTATAATAGTTTAATAATGATATATTTATTACACTAATAATTCTAATTGTATTTTATTTGATCATAATCATTAATATTATTTTGAAAAAAAAAATTCTCAATTACTTACGTATTTTTATATTCTATTTTAATTTTTTATTTATTTTACTTTTCTTAAGGTTTAATTTCTATTCAGTTTATTAACATAATAGCCTTTACATCTTTTTATGTAGTTTTTATAACCCGTATACCGAGTCAAAGACTTTTCCTCTTTTTCTGAAAGGCGTAACGTACGTACGAACCAAAAACACAATTGGAATATAGATCGGTACCATTTATCACCACTAAAATCTATATCAACTTCACAACTTTTCTATTGAGGAGAGGTACCTCGAGAGTCCCAATCGGAAATTACGGTGTCACGTCAGTTCTTGAAGCGAAATCCTTATCGTAAAAGTTGAATGAGTCCACATATATATATTCTTTAAAATATATGTTCAGAAAGATTTCATTATAATAAATGGGACTGAAAGTTTATTGAACACAAATTTATAAAATCGAATTTTGTAACAAATATTGGTAGACTATGAATATTTATAAAACTTTATATAAAATAATTTTTGTATTTATTAAAAATTATACAAAAATTAGAGAAACAAAGATATAATTATAAAGTAAGAACTATATAATTTGTGAACATGGCTACGGGTCACACAAATATTACTAATTTAAGAAAAATTATAGTTTTGACTTTTGAGAGTATTTTTTTGTTAATTTTTTGTATTTAAATATAAACCCATCATATTAATTTAGTTATCAATGGATGAACAACAGGTACTGTACAAGTTATATATTATTTAAGTAAGTGTTACCAATATTGATTCAAATGTAAAAAAATATAAATGAAAATGTGATATAATATAACAATATAGTTATATAAATGAACGTAACGAGAAAATAAAAATAGTTCCACAGTTTCAATCATATAAGCATAAGTTTTTAATTATTAATTAACTCATTGTCTTAATTATTTCCTTTCTTCTTATCTGGTCGAAAATGTGGAACCGTCCACTAACTCGGAACTTACCCTGTCTAGTATGAACAGATGGTACAGTTTACTTGATGAAAAAACTCACAATAATGTTATTTTATCTAAAATATTAACATTCGAATATAGTACAGTAATGTCCTCTATAGTGAAATCCTGTATAGTGAATGTAGAGTCCTAAGTAAGGAAGTAGCCTCTATAGTAAACAAAATTTCTTTAGTCTGCCATGAATGGCCATAAAAAATTGAAAAAACTTATGATTATTTTTTGGCAGACTTGCGAAAATTCGTTCATTATAGTATATAATTTCTTCACTCAGGGCTCTACATTCAATATACATGATTTCATTGTATAGTGCGGTTTAACTGAATCATCTATTTTATTTTACAGTTTACTGATTTTTCACAAATTGTGGAAAGTTGTGTTTTGGCCAGCATTTATTTATTTATTTAACTCATAAAGAATTCAACCTTATTTCCTAAAATTTAGTGGGATGGTTGGTCATTATCAAGGAACCATTTAATTAAATTTTGGGATCGAACGATCAAAGGTCAAGATCATTTATAATTCAATGATTATTGGATGGCCATGTTACGTACATAATAAGCGGCGGCGAAGGTGTGCACTCTACTACAATTCCCCGTCATCTAATTGTAATTGTAATGCTTGGAGAATCATAAAATTGGTCGATAAATTTGTAAGATTTGAAAATAATAGAAAATTAGAAAACTGTGATTTGTGAAATTACCAAAATGTAGTGACACTTTTCTCTGATGGTACATCATCACAGTGACTCTTTTCTCTGATAGTACATCATCACAGTGACTCTTTTCTCTGATAGTACATCATCACAGTGACTCTTTTCTCTGGTAGTACATCATCACACTGACTCTTTTCTCTGATAGTACATCATCACAGTGACTCTTTTCTCTGATAGTACATCATCACAGTGACTCTTTTCTCTGATAGTACATCATCACAGTGACTCTTTTCTCTGATAGTACATCATCACAGTGACTCTTTTCTCAGATAGTACATCATCACAGTGACTCTTTTCTCTGATAGTACATCATCACAGTGACTCTTTTCTCTGATAGTACATCATCACAGTGACTCTTTTCTCTGATAGTACATCATCACACTGACTCTTTTCTCTGATAGTACATCATCACAGTGACTCTTTTCTCTGATAGTACATCATCACAGTGACTCTTTTCTCTGATAGTACATCATCACAGTGACTCTTTTCTCTGATAGTACATCATCACACTGACTCTTTTCTCTGATAGTACATCATCACAGTGACTCTTTCCTCTGATAGTACATCATCACAGTGACTCTTTTCTCTGATAGTACATCATCACAGTGACTCTTTTCTCTGATAGTACATCATCACAGTGACTCTTTTCTCTGACAGTACATCATCACAGTGACTCTTTTCTCTGATAGTACATCATCACAGTGACTCTTTTCTCTGATAGTACATCATCACAGTGACTCTTTTCTCTGATAATACATCATCACAGTGACTCTTTTCTCTGATAGTACATCATCACAGTGACTCTTTTCTCTGATAGTACATCATCACAGTGACTCTTTTCTCTGATAGTACATCATCACAGTGACTCTTTTCTCTGATAGTACATCATCACAGTGATTCTTTTCTCTGAGAGTACATCATCACAGTGACTCTTTCCTTTGATAGTACATCATCACAGTGACTCTTTTCTCTGATAGTACATCATCACAGTGACTCTTTCCTTTGATAGTACATCATCACAGTGACTCTTTCCTCTGATAGTACATCATCACAGTGACTCTTTCCTCTGATAGTACATCATCACAGTGACTCTTTTCTCTGATAGTACATCATCACAGTGACTCTTTTCTCTGATAGTACATCATCACAGTGACTCTTTTCTCTGATAGTACATCATCACAGTGACTCTTTTCTCTGATAGTACATCATCACAGTGACTCTTTTCTCTGATAGTACATCATCACAGTGACTCTTTTCTCTGATTGTTCACCATCACAGTAACTCTTTTCTCTGACTGTACATCATCACAGTGACTCTTTTCTCTGATAGTACATCATCACAGTGACTCTTTTCTCTGATAGTACATCATCACAGTGACTCTTTTCTCTGATAGTACATCATCACAGTGACTCTTTTCTCTGATAGTACATCATCACAGTGACTCTTTTCTCTGATAGTACATCATCACAGTGACTCTTTTCTCTGATAGTACATCATCACAGTGACTCTTTTCTCTGATTGTACATCATCACAGTGACTCTTTTCTCTGATAGTACATCATCACAGTGACTCTTTTCTCTGATAGTAAATCATCACAGTGACTCTTTTCTCTGATAGTACATCATCACAGTGACTCTTTTCTCTGATAGTAAATCATCACAGTGACTCTTTCCTCTGATAGTACATCATCACAGTGACTCTTTCCTCTGATAGTACATCATCACAGTGACTCTTTTGTCTGATAGTACATCATCACAGTGACTCTTTTCTCTGATAGTACATCACCACAGTGACTCTTTTCTCTGATAGTACATCATCACAGTGACTTTTTTCTCTGATAGTACATCATCACAGCGACTCTTTTTCTCTGATAGTACATCATCACAGTGACTCTTTTCTCTGATAGTACATCATCACAGTTACTCTTTTCTCTGATAGTACATCATCACAGTGACTCTTTTCTCTGATAGTACATCATCACAGTGACTCTTTTCTCTGATAGTACATCATCACAGTGACTCTTTTCTCTGATAGTACATCATCACACTGACTCTTTTTCTCCTATCATGTTGTTAAGCATTTTGAATGCCTTTTACTATGTTTCAGTAATAAATTGAATTTATTATTTCGCAATAGATAATAATGTTAATTATCTAATTATCGCGTTAATTAATAGTAATTAGGCCTAAGGCCTATCTATCTCATACCTCCAGAGAATATCAATTAACTTCTCAAATCAAAGGAAGTAATTTATAATAACTTGGCTATCGAAATTAACACGATGTAGCTTTTCTTCCGTCTGGAGCATAATCATTCTAATGGTAATTTAACACGCGGTATCTTTTCTTCTGACATGAGCTGAGTTTTTTCAATCATAATTGAAATATTCTGTAAAGATTACAGAATATTTAGTTTATTACTGCTTAACTCTCTTATAAATATTAGCAGACAGTAGCTTTCTCAGCTCCAAGAGCCCTAGCAATATCCATTCTTCCTTCAATATACAGGGTGAGCCAGAGAAGCGTCATCATTATATGGTTGTGCTATATAGGCAAATGAAGGTAACAAAAAAGTCCGTTCTAAAAGGAAAAAGTGAACGTTTCACAGTACCCTCTACCAATGTGTCTTCAGCTGTTCAATCCCCTTGCAGTAAAACTTAAGGTTTTTGGACACAAAACTAGGGGCACTCCGCGTGTCGTTGCTTTTTCCCCCCTCTACCGCCTCCTTATTCAATAGAGTGCTTACCAGTGATGTGAAGTTAGTTCTGTACAAAACTCCCATTTGTTCCAGACATTGTACCTACCATACAGCAAGTGGAATGAGAGATTTCGTGCCATCCAACTTATTCACCTGATCTTGTGCCATCAGATTACCACGGTCAATTGATCTCTGCTACTTGATTCTTGGTCATTTGATCCCCGTACCATTTGATCCGATTCCCGTACCATTTGATCCCCGTACCAAGGGTTCTAGGTTCTTTCACCGAAAACACTTTCGCCGAAAAAATAACAATTATTTACATAAATAAGGTATACTTATTTTACAGTAAAAAAAAGTAAAGTATACATTTTGTAGCTATCAAACCTAGCCAAGGGTTACAGAGGTTCACTTTTCTACCGCATTTAATTGTCAGCCTGTATGTTGTATAATTATTTCTTAATATACTTTATACACCAATAATAAATGTAGTTTAACGTAAGTACTCTAGGAGTATGAATCCTAGTACGGGAATCAAATGACTAAGAACAAATGGTACGGGGATCAATTGACTAGGAATCAGTTGACCTAGATCCCCTCTCGGATTTCTTTTCGTTCAAAACCTCCGAATTTGACCGCAAGAAAATGAATCAGCTGGAGACACGTTTGCAGAAAGTGTTGGATGCCGATTACTTTGAGAAGATGATCATTATCTTTTCCCTTAAAAAACGGACAGAACATTTTTGGTTACCTTAAATTTAGTGAAATTCGTTACTACAATTAATGTTTTGAGGAAATGAGGCATTCTTTACAAATTTGTCGTCATGTACCCAGACCAGTTTTAGAATATCTACAAGCATTACAGTTAGTAAAGTATCTCTTTTTGTTAATTTATTAAGTGTTAAGTATTTCTGACATCCTTTCTGTCCGCCTTTTACAGTGGGAGTGAAGGGTATCCCCCCTTTACAAAGGCCAAAGGGTTAGTCTGGCATCCTGAGGTATGTCTACATCTGAAGCCCTGCCAAGAAATCATTGATTTTAGACCTAAGAAATAACCGAGTGCTGCCACTGGAGCCAAGCAACTATTTCCAGTTAGATGTAGTAGACGCAGTGTCTTCTACTGTTATTGGGTAATGACGTGGTTTTTATTCCTTGGATATTAAGGGAATATCCCAGGCAAGAAGGTTTTATTCCTGGGATAATAAGGGAATATCCCAGGCAAGAAGGTTTTATCCCTGGTAAAGGAATATCCCAGGCAAGGCGGTTTTATTCCTGGGGTATTAAGGGAATATCCCAGGCAAGAAGGTTTTATTCCTGGGATAATAAGGGAATATCCCAGGCAAGAAAAGTTTATTCCTGGGATATTGTCTTAATATCCTAGGAACCAATCCTTCTTGTATGAGAATTGGGTAGGTTCCGGGTTATCGTACTGTTCCACTTTACCGATCATTGCAAGAAAAACTATATAATAATCATTATTCAATTTTTATTTTATTTTTTTGTGTTTGTATTATATCACTTCGAATTGTAAAATGTGTAATTCTTCAATTAAACCTGATATGCTTCATTAAATTTAAAAACCAGGTACGCTCCATTAAATATACTAAATATGCTTCATTACGTTTGATTAAATAATAAATGATAAATACGACTAATTTCCTACGAAATGCTATCAACTAATGATGAACTTTTTAGATGTTTCTCGAAACTATAAACAGAACAGTTTATTATATATAATAATTTATTTAGAATAGGAGTTATACACCAATGAGTCTCTTTTTGTTGAAGCGTGATAGTTTTGACAGTTATTTCTAGTTAAATGGTGATTATTTATTTTAGTTGGTATCTATGATACCTGCTGGTTTCATAGATACCAACTAAAATAAATGAATAATTATATAATTTTTCCTTATATTCTCGTGGAAAAAGTAGGAGGAGCTTAGCAAAAAGTCTGGTGGAAAGACTTAAAAAACCCTACGTGTGTACGGCCCTCAATATGAGGATTTTTGCAGCACTTATACTTTTTTAGTTAAATAAGCAGTTGCAATAAAATCAGGACTCTATCCTGTACAATATATGCGGATGAATAAACATAAAATAGAAGTTCCTGAGCACATTAATAGGTTATAATTGCTAAAGTATATATGAATAACACACCTAATGCAACGTGATTTTTTATAAATTGAATTTATTTGATTGTCGAAACGATTATCTAGCTAAAATGACACTCAAATATCGTACGTGATTCACCCTAACAAAATCCCTTGTGCTAATTTTAATCGGGTTAAAATTCAAATTATTTCTTTAAGAATACAAAATATATTCAGTTTATTTCCCCGAATTCAGTTTGTTTCTGTTTGAACAAAACCACATGTAAATCTCTTACAAATTATGAATGTTCGAATGGGGGGTGAAAAATAGACAATTCATTCCTTGTGAAACTGCATGATATGTCACACTCATCTGCAAACATTACACACTTAAAATAATTAGTTATAAAGAATATACCATTGATATAAAGTAAGAATAATAAGGGGCCAAATCACTACCCTGCGGTACTGAGTGAGTAACTCTATGTGCTTCCGAGAAAACATTAATCGATGCATATTTTTGTCTATATGTTAAATATGAATTAAATGAACTATGGAGTATTCCTCGGACACCATAATGCAACACTTCACTCATCAGTATCTCATGGACTATAAAATGAATACTCTTTTCAAATCACGATCTGAAGAAAACACAACTTTATTTTCATCAAAAGATTCGTACAAATAATTAGTATATAATATATAAAATATATAGATATATTTAAAATTTAAATTGTTCGATATTTAGAAGCAACATCACTTCTTTCACCATTTAAAATTCGATACCACAATAATTGAACAGTCTGTCTGTCCGAAGTCTTTGATAATTAGACAGTTAGAACTAATAATTTGTGGCCATGGCTTTGGTCACACTAATATTAATAATTAAAATGTATTAGTTTTGACTTGTAAGAAAAAATGATTTAGTTAAACATGCAGTACATTGATAATACGTAATAGCATTTAAATAAATACACATTCAATTAATTGAATAACCAATGGATGAACAACAGGTACTTTACATACTAACTAGGGTAAAGTAACATTTACCAGGTGTGAATTAAATACCTGATGATAATTTTATATCTATTTTATTAATAATTAACGCATCAAAATATGCTAATTATGGAGAGATGTATAGGTATCAAAAACACTAATTATAATAACCATTTAAATTATATATTTTTATATTTTAATATTTTTTACTAATAACCTATTGTAATTATCTTATTTTAATATTTTTTACTAATAACCTATTGTAATTATCTTATTTTAATATTTTTTACTAATAACCTATTGTAATTATCATCAGGTATTCAATTCACACCTGGTAAATTTTACTCTACCCTTTTAATCAATGCATTAATATGTTTTCCATTAACATATCCCCCCCCCCTTGACACTAGCGTGACGCAACACTGTCACGCTTTTCGTGATTTTCTCATCACATTAAATTGACGCAAATTATTTCCTGGGTAGGCGAAGGGCGTGACGTCATAATAGCCATTATATTGCGCCATACTCTTTAATTAATTCAATCTATTTAATTAATTGAAATTAATAGTGAACAGAAGGAAATTGAATTACATGGAGTAACATTTTGAATATGAATTAGTCTTTAAATGCTTATAAAATATTGATTATTGTTAATTTCTTTAATTAATAGTTAAATTTGAAAATATTCTATTGAATGAAATTTTAACAGAGTTAATGTACATCTTGTTTCTAATTACTACTTTCCTCTCAAAATTATTATTTAATTCTTGATACACACACAGAGCTAACGACTAGGTAGAAAATGGTGTTGTCTGATCACTAACTAGTATGAAACTAGTAAAGTGAGTTTCTTACTAGACCAAGCAAACCAATACTCTGTTCTACTAAGAGGGTAGTAGACGATATCAGTGAGCAAATAAAATATCAGTGTTATCCCTTAGAATTTTAGAAAACAAGATACTAGAAAAGATTCATAGAAAACGTCTTCGAGCAGATACTAATTTAAAAGCAGTAAAAAATCACTGTTCGTTCAAACAGATGACTGAACAGTGAAAAATGATACGGTTTAAATGGTTCAAATATTTTTCATGATAGTTTTATCTGCACATGCTTCAATGCATGGGAACCTCAACATAGGTTCCTTCAGCCATTTCAATTGTTTCACAAATAAGAAGAAAGAGATAAAGAAATGTATGACAAGAATTGAAAGATGCTCAATAGTTATGGATCAGAGTGTTTAGAGAAAGGGAATAAAAACACCTTCTCAGTCCAATTCTCATGTGTGATTTGTAAATTCTCTTCATATATTAATTTATTTTATCAATTAAATGCTTAATTATTTGAATATGCCATGATTTATGATTTATGATTTCCACACTCTATTAATAAATAAATTTTTGGGGGCACAGAATTTTTTTGGGGCACTCTATTGATATCATATCTAGTATACTAAAGGATACTATATAGCTATCGTGTCTAGTATACTATAGCTATCATATCTAGGATACTATAGCTATCATATCTAGGATACTATGAATATCTTATCTAGGATACTATAGCTATCATATCTAGGATAATATAGCTATCGTATCTAGGATACTATGAATATCTTATCTAGGATACTATAGCTATCATATCTAGGATACTATAGCTATCGTGTCTAGTATACTATAGCTATCATATCTAGGATACTATAGCTATCATATCTAGGATACTATAGCTATCATATCTAGGATACTATGAATATCTTATCTAGGATACTATAGCTATCATATCTAGGATAATATAGCTATCGTATCTAGGATACTATGAATATCTTATCTAGGATACTATAGCTATCATATCTAGGATACTATAGCTATCGTGTCTAGTATACTATAGCTATCATATCTAGGATACTATAGCTATCATATCTAGGATACTATGAATATCTTATCTAGGATACTATAGCTATCATATCTAGGATAATATAGCTATCGTATCTAGGATACTATGAATATCTTATCTAGGATACTATAGCTATCATATCTAGGATACTATAGCTATCGTATCTAGGATACTATAGCTATCGTATCTAGGATACTATAGCTTCTGATCGTATCTAGAATACCGTAGCTTCTAATCGTATCTAGGATACTGTAGCTTCTGATTGTATCTAGGATACTATAGCTTCTGATTGTATCTAGGATACTGTTGCTTCTGATTGTATCTAGGATACTATAGTTTCTGATTGTATCTAGGATACTATAGCTTCTGATTGTATCTAGGATACTATAGCTTCTGATTGTATCTAGGATACTATAGCTTCTGATCGTATCTAGGATACTATATAGCTCTTCCATTTTCTTATCTTTAGAGTTCATTCTAATTGTATAATAGGCTGTTTAATTTTGTTCTTATTTAGTACTTTTATAGTAGATAACAAAGATGTTAAAGCAATATGAACTAAATTGTGATTTATCTTTATATTATGGCATAGGGTAAGCTCCTAGTTATCGGACGGTTCCACATTTCCGATCATGTAACTAAAAATATATTCTTGTCATTTAACTTTTATTTTAATTGGTATCCATGATACCTGCACGTATCATGGATACAATTAAAAATATTTGTCTAACAATGATTATTAAAATCTTTCATGATCGAAAAGGTTGTAACTGTCCGATAACTAGGAACTTACCCTACATCAGAAGTTCCCAACCTTTTGGCCCAAAAGTTTGAAAGCCTTGTGACCCCCTTTACTTAGGGCTCACTATCAACAGCTTAATTATCCTTAGATTAAGCTGACTAGACTAGATGACTGGCACTCGTAGAGCGCATACCTTCGCCACCACTTTTAAATGCCCTTGGCCATTCAAAAATCATTGAGGTATATATATGACCTTAGCCGTTGACCCGTTAGCTCACAAAATCGAATCAATTGGTTCCTGGTTAATAACCAATCGTCCCAGCAAGTTTCAGGCATTTTGATTGAGTACTTTTTCAGTTATGCGAGTAACGAGATTTATGATAAATAAATAAATGAATACCAACAAAAACATAACCATACGCTTTTCGCAAAGGTGCTGAATACCTTCGCCGCTGCTTCAATCGACTTTGACCTTTTCTTGACCTTGTTCTTTGATCCGATCGCTTCCAAATTCGATCAATTGGTTCATGCATCGTCCCAATCCATCCAATCGTCCTACCAAATTGCAGGCACTTTGGTTAAATACTTCAAGTTATGCACCTAAAAAGATTACCATTAATTTATGATAGATATCCAGATTACAAATAAATAAATAAATCTAAAGACAGCATTCCGCAAATTGGCGGAGGTGATAATCAACGCATAGCCTTAAGCAATTATGCGAAGATGAATATTTATGAATACTGTAATTATTCATAATAACATACATTCCTAAAACAATTGTGGTACCTGATGATGCATTTCAGCGTAAAACTGAAACACTCACAGTTGAGGGAATTGGCAAAGAAAAAAAATTCGTCCCAAAATTTATATCGTGTAACAGGTGACTTGGTAGCACCTGCCCATATATGAAGGAATTATTAAAATTATTTTTTCTATTTCATTGATTAATAATGTCCCTTTACTGATGCCATTATATGTATATATTTTCAGTAAATATTAATTATCTTCTATTTTAAAGAATTAGGTTAAACAGAATAAATATATTGAGTAGAATTACAATTTTCACACTGATTTCTATGGCTTTGCAGTCTAGTGATTTTCTTTCTTTTATTCTTCTTTATTTTCTTTTTCTCCTCTGTTTTCTTCTTTCTTTTTCTTTTTTCACACCTTCACACGCAACGTTTTTAGACCTTAAAGGAAAAAAACGTTGCTGCACAAAACATTGTGAATGCATTGATGAAAACGTTTTTTTTTTTTGAATGAGAATGCAGTTTGATATCTTTTTAAAAATTATTTTAATATAATTAAAATAGAAATGAAATGTAGCAGAAATACAATTAGATATAGGGTCAGTATACCAAATTATCGGTCAGTACTACACTTTCGGTCATATAAGAAAAAAAAGCAATATAAAAATTATTATTATCACACAGTGCTATCTAATAATTTTTATATCGTTTTTTTCTTATATGACCGAAGATGTAGTACTGACCGATAATTCGAAACTTACCCTAGGGCCTATAGTAAGTATACCAAAATATCGGAAGACATAATCATTATTTAACTATTGTTTAATTGGTATTCATGATACCTGCAGGTATAATCAATAATAATTATGATAAAATTCAAATAACTCAATTTTTTATATTTTCCATGAAAAATTAAACTCGAAAAATGTTATTAATTTTTCATAATCATTTTTTAAATGTAATTAATAGACGATGTATAATAATGATTTATTTTTGAATTTTTATTTTTCGCAAATTTTCCAAACATTTACTGTTTTGACGCAAATGTAAAACATTGCTATAGGAAAAACATCTCTCGGTTTGTACCATAAAATGAATTACTAATTTGAAAATGTCTATTAAAGTACCGCAAACATTTTATGACTCTACTCACCTGTACAGTGTATATACAGGTAATTTAAACTGTAGGTGTGTAACACTGTAGGTGTGTAACACTGTAGGTGTGTAACACTGTAGGTGTGTAACACTGTAGGTGTGTAACACTGTAGGTGTGTTACACTGTAGGTGTGTAACACTGTAGGTGTGTAACACTGTAGGTGTGTAACACTGTAGGTGTGTAACACTGTAGGTGTGTAACCCTGTAGGTGTGTAACACTGTAGGTGTGTAACCCTGTAGGTGTGTAACACTGTAGGTGTGTAACACTGTAGGTGTGTAACCCTGTAGGTGTGTAACCCTGTAGGTGTGTAACACTGTAGGTGTGTAACCCTGTAGGTGTGTAACACTGTAGGTGTGTAACACTGTAGGTGTGTAACCCTGTAGGTGTGTAACACTGTAGGTGTGTAACACTGTAGGTGTGTAACCCTGTAGGTGTGTAACACTGTAGGTGTGTAACACTGTAGGTGTGTTACACTGCAGGTGTGTAACACTGTAGGTGTGTAACACTGTAGGTGTGTAACACTGTAGGTGTGTTACACTGTAGGTGTGTAACCCTGTAGGTGTGTAACACTGTAGGTGTGTAACACTGTAGGTGTGTAACCCTGTAGGTGTGTAACACTGTAGGTGTGTAACACTGTAGGTGTGTTACACTGCAGGTGTGTAACACTGTAGGTGTGTAACACTGTAGATGTTTAACACAAAATATCGTAATTACAGATAATATCGACAGCATTTTTTCTCCAGAATGTCCAACGAAAGACGACAGACTGTAATAGTTTTAAAATTATATTAAATTCCAATTGAATATTCGTTTATTCACAGAGAAAAAAGTTTACTCATATCTAATGGGTCACCAATTTATGCTTTGAATCAATTTATTACGTGAGTTGGTTGGACTTTATTCATGTTTTCACGTGTGTCAAAACAACTATGACGTGGTGTGTCATCAAACATTAGTTAATTCAATTCATTTTATGGATTGAATCAACTTGCTATGAGAGTTAAAAGTTACTTTTTTGAGAATTTAAACGTATGTTGAAACAACTATGACAGAGTGTATTGTAGTAACTCACAAAGACTGTTAATCCAATGTATCTGGTGTATAAATTAACTTACTATGAGAGTTGGCGCTACTTTTTTTAAGTTTAGGAGTGAGTCAAAACGACTGTTTTATTTTAACCCACGTCAATTTAACTACTTTTAAGTAGTACCTGCAACTCACCATGTAGGTAGGCGCAAAAATAACCCATTCATATGAGTCAAAACAAATCAAGTTTGATTTGATTCAACTAATCCTTTCTCTGTGTGTTCATTTATCATCGTGTAAAGATGATAAGCCTTTATTACATTTAAATGCCAATCGAAAATCTATGATACAAACTATTAAAATTTTCTTCATAATGATTTTTTTTTTCATTATAATAAATTTTCGTTATAAAAAAATTTGTCGCAAAAAGTTTTTCGCTATAATAAATTTTTCATTAAAAATTAAAAAAAAAATCAATATAATAAAACTTTCATAACAATAAAAATTTTAATATGATAAAATTTTCATCATAGTAAAACTTTCATTATAATCTTTTTTATAATAACTTTTTTATTTTACATTTATGTTCACCTGACTTTTTGTTCGGTGACTTTATCACGCACGTTAATCGAGCATTCACCCCTCATTATACTTCTAATATTCCTATATAGATTAAATTTCGAGTTATTGGCCTGTTTTACATTTTCGATCACATAAGAAAACTATAAAATTATTTAAAATAATGAGTTAAATATTATTATATTTTTCTCGAATGAACAAAAATGTAGAACCGTCCGATAACTCGGAACTCACCCTTGATTCGCATATTTCTGGTTGAGCGGAAATGGCGCTAGGGTTGAACGTGACCTTTGGGGTTGCAATAGGTATAGTTATAACCCTAATAAAGTGCGTATGGTTGAAGTTAGACTATACGCATACACACTCATAATGTACACATTTTTACTGACTGATTATGGTTAGAACTCGACTCAAAAATACTATATTAAAATAGCTAGGGAAAGTTCTTAATTATCGGTCAGTTCTACATTTTCGGACACGTAATAAAAAAACGATATAATAATAAAAATAAAAATAAATAATAATTATTATATCGATTTTTAATACGTGTCCGAAAATGTAGACTAACTGACCGATAATAAGGAACTTACCCTAGTAATGATTAAATTTAATAAATAAAGTTTACAGTTTACTACAGTTTATTATTTTTTTTAATTTATTGAAATAACATTTATTATAGCAAAATTTTGTTCGAATTTTAAATAATTCCAACATTTTACATCTATTTAAACAAGGTATATATATTATATGCTATATCATTCATTCTATAGCTACTGTACTTTAAATATCTCTATTAACATTTAAATTCTTTATTAATATTTAGATACTTTATTAATATTTAAATTCTTTATTAATATTTAAATTCTTTATTAACATTTAAATGCTATATCAACATTTAAATTATTTATCAACATTTAAATTCTTTATTAACATTTAAATTCTTTATTAACATTTAATATACTTTTTATTTATCCGTTATTATTTAGTATTGAATCCGAAAAATTGGTATTTTTGGTAATTAGATTTTTTATCTGATAGTACACCATCACTCTGATAGTACACCATCACTCTGATAGTACACCATCACTCTGATAGTACACCATCACTCTGATAGTACACCATCACTCTGATAGTACACCATCACTCTGATAGTACACCATCACTCTGATAGTACACCATCACTCTGATAGTACACCATCACTCTGATAGTACACCATCACTCTGATAGTACACCATCACTCTGATAGTACACCATCACTCTGATAGTACACCATCACTCTGATAGTACACCATCACAGTGATAGTGCATCACTATAGTATAGTTACAGTTACAAGTTATAGGTTACAATAAACAACAATCACATCTTCCGGTCAACATATACTTTCATATGACAGTACATAATTAACTATTTCTAGAAAAGAAGCTCTATGCAAGGGTCCTGATTGGTGTACTTTGTGTTATTGTATATTTGAATTATACTCAATAATTTAAAATATATTCTATATTTAATATTTAAAATAAATTTATTTTTTTAAACTTTTTCGAAATTAATGAATTCAAATATTTTTTATTTTGAATAAAATATTTCATCAAACTGGTTATTTTTAACGGGCAAGTACACTAGTTATTGATATATTGTTAATATCAAGCAAGGAATTAATATTCAGTGGCTAAATTCATTGATCAACTTTTTTTTTGTCCATGGAATGTAACTGTAAATTAATCTTCTAATATCAACCAATCACAAGCCTCCAAACCACTCAGTGACGTCACTACGACCCAAATACCGCCCTCTGATTGGTGCTCTACTCACCACACCTGTTAATTGGGTTATAGGGTTGTTGGTGTGGGGTTACTTCTCATGTTACGTATCCATCTTGTTCTTCGTAGCATGGATACCCTCTGGTGGTACCTGGGATACACTAATATGAAGGTTTTGTTATGTAGCATCCAGTCGGTTAGTACGACCTAATCAGATTCGGTCATATTAAACAGAATATATTAAATATCTGCTAATGAATATACTTTTCTATTTATTTAATTTTATTACTACTAATTTTATATAGACTATTATATACCTACCCACACAAAATTGTAACCCAATGACTTGTTTATTATTTTTTTATTTTTTCAATTTATAACTATACCCATATATAAACAACTTTTTAAAATAATTTTAATTTATAGATATAATGGTTCACCGATAGAGATATAAAATAAAAAAAGATATTTTACTTTTTATTTTAAATTCAATATATTCATATAAATGCTACAAGAGAATACCGATAGGATATTATTATAATAAAAATAAAGGATAATAATTACATCAACATGTATATAACATATATATAACATGTTCTAGATAGTAACTCTATATGTTACTTATTTGTGTCACATATAACAGGTGGCTCTGTAGCGCATTATAACTATACAAAATGATGTGCTCTGTGTACAAGCATAATAAAATGTTTGACATGATTTATAGAGAAAATATCTATTAACCTTATTTTCCGTATATAATGATGCATTAGTTATTTATCTAATTTATTATGATTATAAAGTTTAACATATGTTATCTATGATATGTAAACAGTGATAGTTAATAGTATCTAGGATACGATGTAGCTCTACTTGTATCTAGGATACCAACTTAATTTATTTTAGAAATCAAAATATTTACGTTAAAATTTAATTAATTAATAAATGTACATTTTCATATACTTATAATTTTTCATTAAATGTTTTTATAAGTACCTATTCAATTTAAAATTTGCAATGTTGAAAAAATAAATATTTACATTAGTCATCCGTATAATAATTAATTAGCGCAACCATCATAACTTCAGTGTCAACCATAATGGTTGCGAAGATGGGTTAGTCCGGTTGGCGATATGATTGTACCGGTAGATAAGGGAGGGGGGTTTGACCCCCTCCCCATAGGAGCCTTACCTGTTGATTAGTTCACCTGTTCAGTAGAGGTCTGGACACTGTGACGTGAGCTGTGCCTGGTGTGGCTGTGACGATTGTGACTGGATAATTACGCCGTGATATGCTCTAAATTAACCCATTGGAAATTAATGGGAAAAAATTAATTCGGGAATATGAATTAGTAATCAAAATGTGAAGGATTTAATTTTTTTACGGAACGTAATTAACTTTTATAAAGAAAATGAAGTGATTTGGAAAATATGTTTCGGACATATGGAAAGATAAGAAAATATTAAATAGAACTGTGTGGTGGCACTAAAAAAACATCTGTTATTTGACTGTTGTAATTAAACTAACATTTAGGTCTTTAATGTGTGTGGAGAAAAAAATTAAAATAGATGGGAATAAAAAAAATTACGAAGAAAATGAATAAAATAATTATGAAATAACAATTAATAATTTTACGGAAATATATAGCAGATTTAAATAAGATTATTAATAGAATAAATATGTTTTGATAGTACAAAGAAAAGTACATTTTCATTAATTTATAATACCGTATGTATTATAACTACAACTTTTGTCCAGAATCGTCCGTCTTATTCCTAATTCTATTATAAAGTTATCAAAAATTAGCATTTTAGCCACCAACAACCGTCAGAATGTTGGTTTATTCCTTAAGTACCTCACGCTGCATTTGATAAATAAAATCTGATGAGTCACGTAGAGGTTTTAATATATTTTAGTCAGAATATGATACACATCTCAGAACATCTACTGAAATAGTGCACACTCATTTAAATCACTCTAGATGTAGAGAGAAAAAAGCTTGAAGAAGGAGGAGGTTGAAACTCCTCTGTGAAAATATATAACGGGTCCCTCTTGTGTCATTTTTTGAACTGTGATCGAAGTCACTGAATGGACTTCCACTCGAGGCTATAATGCTGACACAATAACAAGAGAGACACAATAAACCCCTCCAAAATGACCACTTTTGACCCATTGTCCACTCTAAGGAAGAGTCATCACTCTACTGTCCACCGGTCCATGCCGTCGCTACTGGAAGAACGGGTTATGTCCGTCCACCGAAACTTGGAGTCATCAACAACCGGGGGAAGTGAGAGTCACATAGGGGATACAACAGCCATTGACACGAAGCGGGTGGTCAGTCAGGTGAACGTTTACCCCCAGGTATGCTTTTCCGAAAGAGTAAGGCCTGTCTTCAAGCACGGCAACCCCTGGGATAAGTTGAAGAAGGTGGGGAAACCTCAAGTACCCGCGAAACCCCTATCTCTGAAGAACCAAGTTGAGGAGCGTAATTGCGACAGGTTAGAAGCTGGTGGTTTAGACATGAAAAGTGGGAGGCAATATAATAACAGGATGACGAGATTTGATGCTCTGAGAAATCGTGACTGTGATTCAGCCGCTGGAATTAAGTCCGCCATTGAAAATGATTCAGGAGAGGAGGATAAAAGTCCTGGTGAATTAAAGCTCCACGCAAACATTTTAAGAGTTTGTGATTTTAATAACGAGAATATGAAGAGTATAGGCATGCAATTACGTTCCGGGAAATTAACCAATTGCGAGGATTCTAATCGAAAAGAGCAAGCAAAGTACAAACTGTATAATTGCCTGAACTATAACGATGAGGAGAGAAAAGGTGTGAGGTTGTTAGACAGTAGTTCATTTTCTTCAGAGTCTAGTAAGAATGGTGTATTAACAATGAGTGATGACAGTGAGTATAGCAGTGACTTAAACGCTCACTGTGACTACATGAGCAATGACTCTGGAGTTCTCAGTCGAAGTGATGCATCATCCCCAGTAGTTATGAGAAATGGATCCACTATAGAACCATTAAGAGAATTCGGACCATTAAAGACGACAAGTAACGGCATGAGTAGCCGAAATTGTGTGTTAGATTCTACACCAGCGATTGAAGATGACGCTGCATCAGATTATTGTTCGGGTAATCGTTCCATCAGTCGATTGTCTGCTTGTTTAACTAATGAGGAGGTGCAGTCTCTTCAATCCGTCACAGCTTCCAGTTGCTCTCGTTCGTTAGTGGTCAACCATTTGACGGGTAATTGTAGCGAGAAGCAAAGATCTCACGATACGGAAAGAACTAATTTGTCACGACGCGTCAAGAATGCAGTCAATGTTCCGTGTAGCGAGTCTGTGAGAAAGCAACGTAAAATGTCGCTACGTAAACCTCTGGTGGAGCAAAAGTCTTGGAGAAGATTCCTTAACGATGCTTCTAAAGGGGTTAGGCAAATGAATGGGAGAGCTTTAAAAAGAAATGTACGGAGGAAACTAACTAGGCAAAAACCTGTGAATCCTACCAAGCCTGCGCTACCTAGAACTGATGCTAAAAAGTCTTTAAAAGAAGATGACTACGATAGACAGTCTAAAGTAGACCTAGTAAATGAGGATAGTGACGATGTGGATAGTGTAACGGATTTAATATCCACCAACATAGAACGTATCTACGGTTTAACGCGGGAAACACCCACCGGAGTTAGGTACCCTGTCTATGAATGGGGCCGCACTACCGTACTCTGTCCCGAACAGCTTTTTCTGCGGGATCTGTCGATGATGGTTTGTGCCGAGGATGTACCCGAGTACATGGTCTGGGGTACATTGGAGGGGATGTCCCCCGCAACCTGCACATGTGGATCAGTGTTTGATGTGGACGAAAGGTGAGATTTTTTATCGAATTAAAGCATAAACTTATTTTTATTTTGTCTTCCGGAATTTTAATACATGTGGGATAAGTTCCGAGTTATCGAACGGTTTCACATTATCGATCATATGAGAGATTAAATATAATTTAATTTCAATACAAGAAATTCTAAAAAATATGGTACTTTATTTTCTCATATTCAGTACTTTATTTTCTCATATTCTGTACTTTATTTTCTCATATTCTGTACTTTATTTTCTCCTTTTCAGTACTTTATTTACTCATATTCAATATTTTATTTTCTCATATTCAGTACTTTAGATCTCTTCACATCTCATTTCAGTAAAGTACACCAGACAATGACTCATCATCTATTTACCACTATACCATTTTTCTCTTCATTGAGCCGCTAACCAATTTGATAACTGTTACACTTTGTCTGGTAATTAAATTATACCTACCATTATATTTACTGACTTTAACTTCTTAGTTTATTTTGAAAAAAAAACAACATTAGTTTTCATTAATTTAAATTTAATAGAAAAATGTGATTTGATGAAAAAAAATTAAATTGATGGAAATTAATAAAATAAGTTATTAGAATAATTTTTTTATTATTTATTTTATAAACACATTATTTTTTTTTTGATTAAAAACTGATAAAAAATTATTATGTTATTGGTCATTTTATTTTCACTCTACTGATGTGAACTTTAGGACCATTTAAGGATATATGTCTGGTATTATGGTGCATCTGCTACTGATATACTGGTAGGAATAGCACTGTCTGGTAGCAATAACACTGTCTGGTAGCAATAGCACTGTCTGGTAGCAATAACACTGTCTGGTAGCAATAGCACTGTCTGGTAGCAATAGCACTGTCTGGTAGCAATAGCACTGTCTGGTAACAATAGCACTGTCTGGTAACAATAGCACTGTTTGGTAGCAATAGCACTGTCTGGTAGGAATAACATTGTCTGGTAAAAATAGCACTGTCTGGTAACAATAGCACTGTCTGGTAACAATAGCACTGTCTGGTAGGAATAACACTGTCTGGTAGGAATAGCACTGTCTGGTAGCAATAACACTGTCTGGTAGTAATAGCACTGTCTGGTAGTAATAACACTGTCTGGTAGCAATAGTACTGTCTGGTAGCAATAGCACTGTCTGGTAGCAATAGCACTGTCTGGTAACAATAGCACTGTCTGGTAACAATAGCACTGTTTGGTAGCAATAGCACTGTCTGGTAGGAATAACATTGTCTGGTAAAAATAGCACTGTCTGGTAACAATAGCACTGTCTGGTAACAATAGCACTGTCTGGTAGGAATAACACTGTCTGGTAACAATAGCACTGTCTGGTAAGAATAACACTGTCTGGTAGCAATAGCACTGTCTGGTAGCAATAGCACTGTCTGGTAGCAATAGCACTGTCTGGTAGCAATAGCACTGTCTGGTAGGAATAGCACTGTCTGGTAGGAATAGCACTGTCTGGTAGGAATAGCACTGTCTGGTAACAATAGCACTGTCTGGTAGGAATAACACTGTCTGGTAACAATAGCACTGTCTGGTAGGAATAACACTGTCTGGTAACAATAGCACTGTCTGGTAGGAATAACACTGTCTGGTAGCAATAGCACTGTCTGGTAGCAATAGCACTGTCTGGTAGCAATAGCACTGTCTGGTAGCAATAACACTGTCTGGTAGCAATAACACTGTCTGGTAGCAATAGCACTGTCTGGTAGCAATAGCACTGTCTGGTAGCAATAACACTGTCTGGTAGCAATAGCACTGAAAAAATATACGAATTATATTGACTCAAAAATGTGAGTCAATTTGACTCATCCTAACATTTTACTCAAAAACAAGAGTCATATTGACTCCTAATTCATAGTCAGATTGATTCAGGTAGAGTCAATCAAGAAAAAAGACTCTAATAGTGGAGTTTTGCAGCCTTGACTCAAACGATGAGTCAGGTTGACTCGCAATTTTTCTCTGTGAAAACTGTCTGGGAGAAACTTTAATTAATTGGTATCCACGATACCATGCAGTATATCATGGATACCAATTAAAGTAATAAAAATAATGAATTAAAATATTTTTCTTGTTCTATCCACAATGATTTTATTATAATATTTTGAAGTTTTTTTTACCATTGTGAAAGTAATTAAATGCATAGTATTTAGTGGGAAATATATTATAGAGATATCTCTTACTATAGTTAAAGTCGATAAATAGTCATTATGTTGTAAAATTATATTATTTTTGTAAGTATCGTTGTGCATGTCCGACGAAGCGCGATAGCTTGTATGTGTTAAATTTATGATTAATTACAATTAGCTTTTTGTATCTTTGTCTTTTTTTACTGTTTATATTTTTATTTCTTGTTTCTCACTGTACTTACCAATTGTATTTCAATGAAATTAATAGATAATAAAGAAGTAACAACATCACATGGTAATCATTTTAAAGTAAGTCAACAAGTGACGTCACAAAATGACCATAGAACTTTTAAAATTTTAATTGATGCTATTTCATTACCTGTTGTTCGTCCATTGGTATATTGAATTAATATAATCTGTTTATATTTTAATACTAGTATATATTTTCAATATTATTCATATATACTGGTTCAACAAGAGAAAATTACTGTCAAAGTCAATTTTTTTAATTATTTATATTAGTGTGACCCGTAGCCTCGGCCACAAATTATTAGTTTTTCCTTTTAATATGAGTTTCTTAATAAAAGTGTGACAGACAGACAGACATACTAGGCTCTTATTGTAGTGTAGAATATAAAATTTATCACAGATTTAAGAATAAACACCATGTAAATGTTAAAAACTTTGTAAATGTTAAAACTTTGTAAATGTTAAAACTTTGTAAATGTTAAAACTTTGTAAATGTTAAAACTTTGTAAATGTTAAAACTTTGTAAATGTTAAAACTTTGTAAATGTTAAAACTTTGTAAATGTTAAAACTTTGTAAATGTTAAAACTTTGTAAATGTTAAAACTTTGTAAATGTTAAAACTTTGTAAATGTTAAAACTTTGTAAATGTTAAAACTTTGTAAATGTTAAAACTTTGTAAATGTTAAAACTTTGTAAATGTTAAAACTTTGTAAATGTTAAAACTTTGTAAATGTTAAAACTTTGTAAATGTTAAAACTTTGTAAATGTTAAAACTTTGTAAATGTTAAAACTTTGTAAATGTTAAAACTTTGTAAATGTTAAAACTTTGTAAATGTTAAAACTTTGTAAATGTTAAAACTTTGTAAATGTTAAAACTTTGTAAATGTTAAAACTTTGTAAATGTTAAAACTTTGTAAATGTTAAAACTTTGTAAATGTTAAAACTTTGTAAATGTTAAAACTTTGTAAATGTTAAAACTTTGTAAATGTCAAAACTTTGTAAATGTTAAAACTTTGTAAATGTTAAAACTTTGTAAATGTTAAAACTTTGTAAATGTCAAAACTTTGCAAATGTTAAAACTTTCTACAAGAGAAGAAAAATGAGGTGAAATATAAAAAAATAGTTTATATCAAAATAGTATATTCTTTTTAACCATAGAAAAGAGAACTTAGGAAGTTACCATTTAAAGATTTTTCCAGTCACAGACTGTTTTCAAAGTAGTAATTACTGAAGTTTTACCGCACGTTCACTCCATCATTCAAACATGTATGTTCCTTAAGATTGTTAGTAGTACATGTAACTAAGCATACTGTACCGTTATGATAATAGATTGCTTTATTTCACTCCTGCATGAACCATATGCTTTAAAAGATGAAATGTGAAGTTGTATCAATTAAAATTTTTAAGATTAAAATTGTTAACAGAAATTCAGAAGATATGCATTCAGCTTTTAAAGATACGTTTTGTATGCAGCGATTGTTGCGATCATCGCTCAACTATGATTGTCCAGCAATAGGAATACATTAAATTATAATCTCTTGTTGCAAAACAGTTCCATAAGAATAGCATTGAACTAGTGATCAGCGATAATCGCTGGGAGATGATCGTAATTAAAAATCGCTGCATCTAAAACGTACCTTAACTAAAGTTATTAATTGAATAATGACGATAATATTATAGCATAGAGTGTATAGATTTAATGAAAAGAGGTTGTAGAGCGTTCATTAAAAACTAATACTGTACATTTAAAATAAGTTCTAATTTAATTAATTATATTATTTAAAATCAACAGTGTTAGTTTTAATTAAATCTTTACAACCTTTTATAGTCAATGGTCTATGCTATAATATTATAGTCATTATTCAATTAATAACTTTAGTTAAATCTGAAGAAACGGACAGAAGTGTGGAGAGTTAAATTACACAAATATTGATGATGTTATTAACGGGCAAGTACACTAGTTACAAATATTGATACTATTGAGAACACGTTATTCTTAACGGGCAAGTACACTAGTTACAAATATTGATACTATTGAAAACACGTTATTCTTAACGGGCAAGTACACTAGTTACAAATATTGATCCTATTGAGAACACGTTATTCTTAACGGGCAAGTACACTAGTTACAAATAT
The DNA here is from genome assembly GCA_947561585.1 of Caprella mutica. Taxonomy (NCBI): domain Eukaryota; kingdom Metazoa; phylum Arthropoda; class Malacostraca; order Amphipoda; family Caprellidae; genus Caprella; species Caprella mutica. Next base: position 98,308 of record CANNZV010001725.1, read on the forward strand.
TGATCCTATTGAGAACACGTTATTCTTAACGGGCAAGTACACTAGTTACAAATATTAATACTATTGAGAACACGTTATTCTTAACGGGCAAGTACACTAGTTACAAATATTGATACTATTGAGAACACGTTATTCTTAACGGGCAAGTACACTGGTTACAAATATTAATACTATTGAGAACACGTTATTCTTAACGGGCAAGTACACTAGTTACAAATATTGATCCTATTGAGAACACGTTATTCTTAACGGGCAAGTACACTAGATACAAATATTAATACTATTGAGAACACGTTATTCTTAACGGGCAAGTACACTAGTTACAAATATTGATCCTATTGAGAACACGTTATTCTTAACGGCAAGTACACTAGTTACAAATATTGATCCTATTGAGAACACGTTATTCTTAACGGGCAAGTACACTAGTTACAAATATTGATCCTATTGAGAACACGTTATTCTTAACGGCAAGTACACTAGTTACAAATATTAATACTATTGAGAACACGTTATTCTTAACGGGCAAGTACACTAGTTACAAATATTGATCCTATTGAGAACACGTTATTTTTAACAGGCAAGTACACTAGTTACAAATATTGATCCTATTGAGAACACGTTATTCTTAACAGGCAAGTACACTAGTTACAAATATTGATCCTATTGAGAACACGTTATTCTTAACAGGCAGTGCTGTAATATTTAATATTTCTTTTTATTATAAAATAGTATTCTGATTTTTCTTTCATCAATTAGTTGATTTTTTTCTCTATTTTTACAAACCAGTTTATTTAATTAAGTAAGTCATTATAGAAGGCTTAAATAGCTCAGTAATTTAATTGGACTCATTAATTCAGTAACGTATTGCATCGCTCTTTTAAACGTTAAATGCGTCAAACTGTGCTCTATATCGTTAACAATGATTTAATATACGAGGTAATTATTATCTTATTTAAAGTTTTAAACCAGTAGCGTAGGGGAAAAAACTAGTCTAACTGCTTAGAAAAACTAGTGTGGGCTTCCTATTTATCTAAATGACACGCAAAATGCTACAATTTATAGATCCCAATTGCGGAGATCATTATGGCTGTTTTTGTGTACTTTATAGCGTCAATTTGAACCTTATTGGTAGAGCTATTGAAACTCCTCCAAACTTGATATCTATTACTGCCTTGTAGGTAATTAATGTGATGAATAAAACTAAACCAATTAGTAGTATATTGATATTGATAAATGTATTAATTACTGGGAAAATTACATAGTGTAGTTAGTAGTAATGTTAGAGTATAAGTATGGTGCTGAAATACTACTATTGGTGGTTGTTTTAACCCTTCACTGAGCACTTTATTTACAACTATTGGTGGTTGTTTTAACCCTTCACTGTGCATTTTATTTATAACTATTGGTGGTTGTTTTAACTCTTCACTGTGCACTTTATTTACAACTATTGGTGGTTGTTTTAACCCTTCACTGAGCACTTTATTTACAACTATTGGTGGTTGTTTTAACTCTTCACTGTGCACTTTATTTACAACTATTGGTGGTTGTTTTAACTCTTCACTGTGCACTTTATTTACAACTATTGGTGGTTGTTTTAACCCTTCACTGTGCACTTTATTTACAACTATTGGTGGTTGTTTTAACCCTTCACTGTGCATTTTATTTACAACTATTGGTGGTTGTTTTAACTCTTCACAGTGCACTTTATTTACAACTATTGGTGGTTGTTTTAACTCTTCACAGTGCACTTTATTTACAACTATTGGTGGTTGTTTTAACTCTTCACTGTGCACTTTATTTACAACTATTGGTGGTTGTTTTAACCCTTCACTGTGCACTTTATTTACAACTATTGGTGGTTGTTTTAACCCTTCACTGTGCACTTTATTTACAACTATTGGTGGTTGTTTTAACTCTTCACTGTGCACTTTATTTACAACTATTGGTGGTTGTTTTAACTCTTCACTGTGCACTTTATTTACAACTATTGGTGGTTGTTTTAACTCTTCACTGTGCACTTTATTTACAACTATTGGTGGTTGTTTTAACTCTTCACTGTGCACTTTATTTACAACTATTAGTGGTTGTTTTAACCCTTCACTGTGCACTTTATTTACAACTATTGGTGGTTGTTTCATAAGGTTTTTTGTATGAAACCATGAACAATTAAATCAATTTGGTAATTAAACCTGAATTTCTACTAATTTTTCATGTCTTCGATTACTTTTAAATACCAAAAATAAATTATATGCTAATGTACTAAGTCTATTATATCCCGATTACAAAAATAAGTCTTCACCTTTTGAAATTTCATAATTTCTTCTTTCTCTCGTTCTAGCATCTCTCGTTCTAGCATCTCTCGTTCTAGCATCTCTCGTTCTAGCATCTCTCGTTCTAACACCTCTCGTTCTAGCATCTCTCGTTCTAGCATCTCTCGTTCTAGCATCGCTCGTTCTAGCATCTCTGGTTCTAGCATCGCTTGTTCTAGCATCTGTTGTTCTAACGTCTCTCGTTCTAACATCTCCATCTCTCGTTCTAGCATCTCTTGTTCTAGCATCTCTCGTTCTAGCATCGCTCGTTCTAGCATCGCTCGTTCTAGCATCTGTTGTTCTAACGTCTCTTGTTCTAACATCTCTCGTTCTAACATCTTTCGTTCTAGCATCTCTCGTTCTAACATCTTTCGTTCTAGCATCTCTCGTTCTAACATCTCTCGTTCTAACATCTTTCGTTCTAGCATCTCTCGTTCTAACATATCTCGTTCTAACTCAGGCAAGAAGAATTTATTCTTTGAATTTTAAGGGAATATCCCAGGAATAAATGTTTATTTCCTGGAATATTCTCCTAATATCCCAGGAAAAATTCCTTCTTGCCTGGGATATCCCCTTATTATACCAGGAATAAAAATTCTTCTTGCCTGCGAACATCTCTATCATCTAACGTTCTAACATACCCCGTTCTATCCGTTCACCTAATTAAGTGCCACCTCGTCCATGCCTGTCTGATAACAAGTGTCTCTTCACAACTCTATCCAGCTCTGTGGACAGCTCTACCCTTATCAGTACCTAGACACTTTTTGTGATACTCTAAAATGTGACACACTAATAAAGAACATAACGTATCACCCTAAATCGGTACGCTACCGTTACAGTCTCGATGAAGATGTTACTAATTAGATTATATGGAAATTATAAAGAGAACTGAGGGATTAAATAGATTCTTTGCAGTGTTTACTTTTTAAATTAGGTTAGTCGTTTTTATTTAGGTTTGTAACGGTGAGGCAACTTGGTAAAGAAAATAATGTAGAGGATTATGTAAATGAAATTTGGGGATTGAAGTGCCAAGATATTTAAATAATTTTCTATTTTACTGAAAGTATTATATGGAAATGATATTATGTGTTACTTCAGGTATTTCTTAATAATTAATATATATACTAATATACTATAGTTTTCTAATTTTAGCAATTTGTAGTATATTTTTTGAAAATAATTATTAATTAAATGTTTTAGTACCTATTCATTTCCTCTAATTTTATTTTAGAAAGTTAGATTCGTTAGGTAGGTTCATGGCTTCATTTACTATCACCTCTCCATTTCCCTCTTAGATTTTGTGTTAAATAGGCTCATAGCTTCATTTACTATCACCTCTTCATTTTCCTCTTAGATTTTGTGTTAGCTAGACTCGTAGGCTACATTTACTATCACCTCTCCATTTCCCTCTTAGATTTTGTGTTAAATAGGCTCATAGCTTCAATTACTATCACCTCTTCATTTTCCTCTTAGATTTTATGTTAAATAGGCTCATAGCTTCATTTACTATCACCTCTTCATTTTCCTCTTAGATTTTGTGTTAAATAGACTCGTAGGCTTCATATACTATCACCTCTTCATTTTCCTCTTAGAGTTTGTGTTAGGTAGACTCGTAGGCTTCATTTACTATCACCTCTTCATTTTCCTCTTAGAGTTTGTGTTAGGTAGACTCATAGGCTTCATTCACCATCACCTCTTCATTTTCCTCTTAGATTTTGTGTTAGGTAGACTCGTAGCTTCATTTACTATCACCTCTTCATTTTCCTCTTAGATTTTGTGTTAGGTAGACTCGTAGGCTTCATTCACTATCACCTCTTCATTTTCCTCTTAGAGTTTGTGTTAGGTAGACTCGTAGGCTTCATTTACAATCACCTCTTCATTTTCCTCTTAGATTTTGTGTTAGGTAGACTCGTAGCTTCATTTACTATCACCTCTTCATTTTCCTCTTAGATTTTGTGTTAGGTAGACTCGTAGGCTTCATTTACTATCACCTCTTCATTTTCCTCTTAGAGTTTGTGTTAGGTAGACTCGTAGGCTTCATTTACAATCACCTCTTCATTTTCCTCTTAGATTTTGTGTTAGGTAGACTCGTAGGCTTCATTTGCTATCACCTCTTCATTTTCCTCTTAGATTTTGTGTTAGGTAGACTCGTAGGCTTCATTTACTATAACCTCTTCATTTTCCTCTTCTATCTTTGAGAGCAGCCACCGGTGCTTGCATGTGTCCCTTTTCGTCACATTCCTTGGTAAGTGACTGCATACACAGAGTAGCTTTTCTACATCCATGAGTATAGTATCACCGACTGGTATTGTGTGACCTTTTTCATTGAGCCACTTTCCTTACTGACTGCTTCTTTCAGTCCCTTGTATTTAATTTCCTTTTGACGTCAGCGATATGGCCTTTGGTTCCGAAAAGCGGACGTTAAACCTCTAACAATTAGTTTATATCATTAATAAAACACATATTTCAAATTACATTTTTTAGAATTTATTTATATAAACTGTACTTATCCAGCTTCCTTTTTCAATTAGGGGAGGATTGTTTTCTTCGGCGTATGTTTAGTTGATATGAATGTATATATAATTAAATTAACATCGCTATCTCGTTTATATATTTTTTTTATAATATTCTCCATTATTTTATTATCAAACTATTTAAATTATTACATTTCAATTGTTTATTGTTAGTATTAATACATACTTTATTGCTAGTATTAATACATACTTTATTGCTAGTATTAATACATATTTTATTGCTAGTATTAATACATACTTTATTGCTAGTATTAATACATACTTTATTGCTAGTATTAATACATACTTTATTGCTAGTATTAATAAATACTTTATTGCTAGTATTAATACATACTCTATTGCTAGTATTAATACATACTTTATTGCTAGTATTAATACATACTCTATTGCTAGTATTAATACATATTTTATTGCTAGTATTAATACATACTTTATTGCTAGTATTAATACATACTTTATTGCTAGTATTAATACATACTTTATTGCTAGTATTAATAAATACTTTATTGCTAGTATTAATAAATACTTTATTGCTAGTATTAATACATACTTTATTGCTAGTATTAATACATACTTTATTGCTAGTATTAATACATACTTTATTGCTAGTATTAATACATACTTTATTGCTAGTATTAATACATACTTTATTGCTAGTATTAATACATACTTTATTGCTAGTATTAATACATACTTTATTGCTAGTATTAATACATACTTTATTGCTAGTATTAATACATACTTTATTGCTAGTATTAATAAATACTTTATTGCTAGTATTAATAAATACTTTATTGCTAGTATTAATACATACTCTATTGCTAGTATTAATACATATTTTATTGCTAGTATTAATACATACTTTATTGCTAGTATTAATACATACTTTATTGCTAGTATTAATACATACTTTATTGCTAGTATTAATAAATACTTTATTGCTAGTATTAATACATACTTTATTGCTAGTATTAATACATACTTTATTGCTAGTATTAACTAGCTAGTAAGCTAGTTTTATTGCTGGTATTAATAAATACTAGCAATAAAAAGACACAAATAAATTAAAAGGTTCACTGGGGGTGGGAAATACCCCCACTGTAAATCCCACCCATAACCCCCCAGTCTGGTGCCAAACCCCCACAGGGGACACTCTTCCTGTCTCCCCCCCCCTACCTCTTATATGTCCTGTACTTACTTGCAGTCGTAGACTTTGTACTTGAAATGATAGTCTTTTATATGCGTATATTTACGTACTTGAATTTGTTTATTTACGTACTTGAATTTGTTTATTTACGTACTTGAATTTGTCTATTTACGTACTTGAATTTGTATATTTACGTACTTGAATTTGTATATTTACGTACTTGAATTTGTTCATTTACGTACTTGAATTCGTATATTTACGTACTTGAATTTGTTTATTTACGTACTTGAATTTGTATATTTACGTACTTGAATTTGTTTATTTACGTACTTGAATTTGTTTATTTACGTACTTGAATTCGTATATTTACGTACTTGAATTTGTTTATTTACGTACTTGAATTCGTATATTTACGTACTTGAATTTGTTTATTTACGTACTTGAATTTGTTTATTTACGTACTTGAATTTGTATATTTACGTACTTGAATTCGTATATTTACGTACTTGAATTTGTTTATTTACGTACTTGAATTTGTTTATTTACGTACTTGAATTTGTTTATTTACGTACTTGAATTTGTATATTTACGTACTTGAATTTGTATATTTACGTACTTGAATTTGTTTATTTACGTACTTGAATTTGTATATTTACGTACTTGAATTTGTTTATTTACGTACTTGAATTTGTATATTTACGTACTTGAATTTGTATATTTACGTACTTGTATTTGTTTATTTACGTACTTGAATTCGTATATTTACGTACTTGAATTCGTATATTTACGTACTTGAATTTGTTTATTTACGTACTTGAATTTGTTTATTTACGTACTTGAATTTGTTTATTTACGTACTTGAATTTGTTTATTTACGTACTTGAGTTCGTATATTTACGTACTTGAGTTCGTATATTTACGTACTTGAATTTGTTTATTTACGTACTTGAATTCGTTTATTTACGTACTTGAATTTGTTTATTCACGTACTTGAATTTGTATATTTACGTACTTGAATTTGTTTATTTACGTACTTGAATTTGTATATTTACGTACTTGAATTTGTATATTTACGTACTTGAATTTGTTTATTTACGTACTTGAATTTGAATATTTACGTACTTGAATTTGTTTATTTACGTACTTGAATTTGTTTATTTACGTACTTGAATTTGTTTATTTACGTACTTGAATTTGTTTATTTACGTACTTGAATTTGTATATTTACGTACTTGAGTTCGTATATTTACGTACTTGAATTTGTTTATTTACGTACTTGAATTCGTTTATTTACGTACTTGAATTTGTTTATTCACGTACTTGAATTTGTATATTTACGTACTTGAATTTGTTTATTTACGTACTTGAATTTGTATATTTACGTACTTGAATTTGTATATTTACGTACTTGAATTTGTTTATTTACGTACTTGAATTTGAATATTTACGTACTTGAATTTGTTTATTTACGTACTTGAATTTGAATATTTACGTACTTGAATTTGTTTATTTACGTACTTGAATTTGTATATTTACGTACTTGAATTTGTATATTTACGTACTTGAATTCGTTCATTTACGTACTTGAATTCGTATATTTTTGTACTTAAATTTGGGATCTTTTCTGTTTAAAATTTATTTTTAATAAGTTTGTAAAATCTTGTATTTATTTTTATTAAATTATTGTAGTTAGGTTTTATGCATTGAAACAGCTGAAATAAGATATAGGGGTGAGTTCTAAGTTATCGGACGGTTTCACATTTTCGATCTTATAAGCAAAATATAACTAGTTAATATGTTGATTTTTTTATATTATCGAAAATATGGCACTGTGCAATAACTCTGAACTTAACCTGTATTGCATGTTCATAACAAAATTAAAAGATAAAAATCATATCATTTTCACTAAAAAATATTCCATATTGTAGTTTTTGCTTGAGTAAATTCCAAGTTATCGGGCGGTTCCACATCTTCGATCATATAAAATAATATATATAATTAATTTGACTGATTAATGTAAATGATATCATTAATACTAATTAAAGTAATTGTTAAATAATAATTAGCATTTATTTATATGATCGAAATTGTGGAACTGTACAAAAACTTAAAAACTCTTGAACTGCAGTTAATACATTGTTTGATTTATTTCTCATTTTGGTGATTCATTCACATCAGAACATAAAAAAACTCTGCCAAATTTGTTAAAAAGAAATTTAATTGTGTACATGAAACTTTTATATTGTATGTATATTTTATTAATTACTTAAAGATAATAAATACGTGATTTTACAGTAAAACTCCTCTATAGTGGAGTCCTCTATAGTGAATGTAGTGTCAAGAGTAAGGAAGTACCCGTATAGTAAACAAATTTTCTTTGGTCTGCCATGAGATTGCCATTAGTTTCTAAAACTGATGTAGGTTACACTATAGAGGATACTTCCTTACTCAGGATTTCATTATAGAGGAGTTTTAATCTATAAACAATTTTGGTTACGGTAATAAATTATTAACCCTATAATGTTAGACTGAACCCAGTGAAGAAATTGTTGTGGTGGGTCATAGAAGATTTAATTGTGTCCCCTTTTAATCTTCTTCTTCTCTGGCCCCACCATAACTTTCTCTCTTTATCTCCTATTGCCCCACCATAAAAAAAAATCAACAGCAAGCTTTTTCCCCTCTCAATCTCCTATGGCCCCACCATAACTTTTTCAACAGCATGCTTTTTTCCCCTCTCAATCTTCTATGGCCCCACCATAACTTTCTCACTGACTAGGCGTGGTCACTGATTATTTCACTATTCACACACGTGGGTTTCAAATGATAACCCCCCCTCCCCCTCCCAAAGGGTAACCTCCCCCACCCCCTTATTTTGCTTTGCCAAACTATGACCCATTGCCAAAAGATGAAACACGTACGTGACTGAGAGAGGGAACTGCAGTGTAGAGATACTGACAATGCAGTGTAGAGATACAGGCAATGCAGTGTAGAGATACAGGCAATGCAGTGTAGAGATACTGACAATGCAGTGTAGAGATACTGACAATGCAGTGTAGAGATACTGGCAATGCAGTGTAGAGATACTGACAATGCAGTGTAGAGATACTAGCAATGCAGTGTAGAGATACTGGCAATGCAGTGTAGAGATACTGGCAATGCAGTGTAGAGATACTGACAATGCAGTGTAGAGATACTGGCAATGCAGTGTAGAGATACTGGCAATGCAGTGTAGAGATACTGACAATGCAGTGTAGAGATACTAGCAATGCAGTGTAGAGATACTGACAATGCAGTGTAGAGATACTGACAATGCAGTGTAGAGATACTGGCAATGCAGTGTAGAGATACAGGCAATGCAGTGTAGAGATACAGGCAATGCAGTGTAGAGATACTGACAATGCAGTGTAGAGATACTAGCAATGCAGTGTAGAGATACTGACAATGCAGTGTAGAGATACTGACAATGCAGTGTAGAGATACTGGCAATGCAGTGTAGAGATACAGGCAATGCAGTGTAGAGATACAGGCAATGCAGTGTAGAGATACTGACAATGCAGTGTAGAGATACTAGCAATGCAGTGTAGAGATACTAACAATGCAGTGTAGAAATACAGGCAATGCAGTGTAGTGATACAGGCAATGCAGTGTAGTGATACAGGCAATGCAGTGTAGAGATACTAACAATGCAGTGTAGAGATACTAGCAATGCAGTGTAGAGGTACAGGCAATGCAGTGTAGTGATACAGGCAATGCAGTGTAGAGATACTGACGATGCAGTGTAGAGATACTAAAATTTATTTTGATGTTTTTTGTACTAATAACCTATTGTTATTATCATCAGGTATTTAATTAACAAGTGGTAAATGGTACTTAACCCTATGTACTTAATTTAATATATTCTTCATCTAAGATGATATCAGTTCCTTAGTCATTTCTAATTCCCGTGTAATTCCCATCTATGTGTAATATAGCCTGGAATCTAAGTTTGGAATATAACTTTATAATCAGTTTCAACTTTGAGATGGAATGACGTCACGGAACTAAAGTTAAATAGAGTTACATCCAAAGATTTGATGATATATAAATAAGAAAGAATTAGAATGTGTTAATTTATTAAAATTTTACACAAAATCCTACCCATGTGATAATTTAACATAATGATTTTAAATGATAAATTGAACATAGTTTTGATAATAATTTGTTTATATTTAACAAAGTTTTTAAGATATAATATTAATAATAATTAATAATTTATATTTTGGTGCAAAAGTTTTACGAAGTGAACTTTTAAAGGAAATGTATTAAATCTGCAATTTAAAGTTTAAAATACTTTTTTTTTAATTATATTCATTTTCTTATTCCTAATCAGTTATTTTATTAACTAATTAATATATTCTTTATATCTTACTTATTATTTAATAAAATATGTTCTCTTACTATTTCATAGTTTAAGTAATATAATTGATTTATAATATTTACCCCTATTTTTATATTTACTGCTCATGGTAATCCAATAAATAATTTATTTATTTTCTATTTCAGAAGCATGTTTTTTAATTTTTTCACCCCATGATATTAAAAACACAAAAAAATAGTCAAATTACATTAAAAAAATTAATTAAATTATATATAAACCAGATAATGTGACCAAAGAAAAATAAATTTATTAAACTTACAATAAATATACCATTTTTTTATTTAACTTCTATTAAATTTAAATTAATTAAATTATTTTTCTTGAATAAGTTAGGTTTATATTAGTTAAAATGTTGTCTAGTTTGTGGCTGAAGGCAGGTTTCGGCAGCAACAGAAAAAGGTGCGACTGTTTGAAATGAAAAATCTATGGACTTTGGTATTCATTTTCTAACGTTTAATTCATTTAGTTAAAATATTTACAATTGTGCGTACATGTTTGTTTCGTAGTTTTGTTTGTTTTATATTTATTGTATAACATGTATGTTTGTTTTCTTGGTTTATTAATATAATAGTTTATTTTGTTTGCTTGGTTTTATTAATGTTCGTTAGTTTTCTAGTTTTATTTGATTAATATACATTTTAGTTTTATTTATATTTGTCTTTTACTTTGTTTTATTAAGAGTAAACGTTTTTTTACTTTTAAACCAGTTTTATTATTTTTTACTTTGTTTTATAAATATACGTTTGTTTCTTCAGTTTTACTTGCTTCTACTTTGTTATATATATTAATGTTCGGTAAATTCCTAGCTCACGTCCCTAAATAAAATAGGGACGTGAACTGGGAATTTACCTAATATTCATTCCATTTCTATTTAATTTATTAATAAATGTTTATTCCTTTTTATTCAATTTATTGGTTGTTTATACTTGAATTAAGGCCATCATTTGTTAAAAATAATACAGTTCATATTATATTTAACAATTATTAATTTATATACAGATTTTTATCATAGTTGTATAGAGCAGTTCTTGTGTTATTAAAACTAATTCCTTTGACATTATTTATATACTTCTATTTTCTGTTATTTCATACCTTTTTTTTCTATATTCAAATTAATTTATTTAGGTATTTACCTAATAAATTGAGTGGTTAAAAAATTAAAAATAAATTCCAGGTATTTAATATTATATTCTTTTTTTTCTAGTTATTTTATTTCATATTTTTGTGTATACATTTAATTTGCCTGGTTTATCATGACATTGTAGTTATTTTATCGTAGTACTCCCTCAAAAGTTTTCTGTGTGAAGAGCGCAAAGAAAACTTCTAAATATTCTTCATGGCTAACTCTTTTAATTTTCTTTCCAGGTAAGAAATAATACAGAAAAACGGAAATGAGATCAACTTGGCATCACCGTAAGTAAGATAATAATTATGTTGCTTGGTGGTTTGATATCGGCGGTAAATTGACCCACCTGGTTATTTGACCCACCTGATTATGTAATAATTTTAAACCGTGATTTGACTCCTCGTTAATTACGATTTTGCACAATTACTATTAATATTTTTTGGCATTTTTGATGCAAAAACATCTGCAGTAGTTATCTTTTTAAGCGATTTGAAGAGTCCAGAAGAATATAGTTTAAAAGTGATAAATTAATAAATTTATATAGTTACATGATATTGACATAATATTTAATTAAGTGAATCATCCAAGAATCAAATTACCAGGGGGTCAAATCACCAAGGGGTCAAATTACCAGGGGGTCAAATTACCAGGGGGTCAAATTTCTCGTTACGAATAATTATAATAGAGGGGGGGGGGGACTCATCAATATTTCATAACTCAGGTGTTATAAATGCAAATATACAAGTATAAAGCGTTCTGAAATTGAAATATATTCATGGAAAAGTATATTCTTTTAAATAATGTAGATAGAAGTTTCATCTACCGCATGTTAATAGTGGAGAATAATTATTAATAATACTCAAGAATTTAATTTATTAAGTGATTAATTAAGAAGAGAGTCTGAAAAAGGTTTACAGACTTGTCACAAACTATGGTGACATGATCCTATTTAAATAGTTTTTGATCATTTGTTCGTTTGATTTATTTACGGTTTATAAGTTTTGGTAATATATGATCGTATTTACGAACATAATATATATTCGTAATATATGATCGTAGGTTGGGTAATGGTAAATTGATTCTGATTACCATATTATTTGGCAAGATATGATTAACTAAATAACTAACTATCACACGGTCCTTAGATAATATTAATATTAATCATTGATGAAACTTCATTGATTTGAAGAATAATATGGTAAATAATTCTATTAATTTGACCATATTTGAACAATGACCATATTTAAACAAAATTAGGGAATCATAAATGATATTACAATGGGCTCTAGAATGTTCAAGAAGAATCTTAAAAATGCAGGATGTTGCAATTGTTTAGATATATTACGAATATAATATTGGAAAGGAAGAATAATTTTAATTTAATCATTTTTGCACTTCATTTTTCTACATTTATAATTAATAATGATGAGAACACAATATAGAACCTTACGTTACTTTCCAGTGATAAAAAAAAATAAAAACTAACAGGATAAAATATTCAACTAAATTCAAGTTATCCCTTTCACTTCTGGATATATTCCATATTAAAAATGCACCTAGTACATATGTGAGACGTCCTGAGTGAAAGGGTTAAGGCATCTTCTAAATTGTGCATAGGCGAAGTTAACCCGAATGTAGATAAAACCCTAATTCAACCCTAGCAAGTGTCTATTAGGTACCATTTCTATCAGCATGTTAGTCTTTACACTGCGATAAAATCAGTGTCGATAGTTTATAGTCAATGTCGATAGTTTAAAGTCAATGAGAATAGTTTCATTCATGTCGATAGCATCAGTGTGAGTTAGGAGCGCTGCTGATCGCCTGCCTGATTACGCTGTGGTCAGGCGAGAACTGCCACGCTCTCCTGAGTTACTCCCCTTTATAGATTCACGGGGTGATGCGTTTGGACCATTTTCGCTCTTAATATTTTCCTATAAGCTAATTAAATTAATTGAACGCATATTTAAAGTAGAAATTGATCTAGAATTTCAATCCAATTATTGAAATCTATAAATGGTATTAACTTTAGAATGAAAATAAGAATTGATACCTTTTCTAATCAGAAAAATTACATTCACGGAAATCATTTATGAGCAACTTTAACTTTTATAATTTAAATATAAATAGAGAAATTGATCATCTAATTTATATCATCTTATTCTATATTTTCATTAGTTTTTCATAATAGGAAAGAAGGTGGAATTCTTTAATTTATTAGTAATTTTTCATTGATCTTTTTTTTTCTACCATTTAGGTATACCTTGTAAAAATTATCTCATTCTTCCTTTTTTTTTCTCGAAATTCACATTCTAAATTCATAAATTTTCAGAATTCAACTTTCTTGAAGTAATTCATTTTCGCCTGATTTTCCAAGAGGCGTGAAAATTCCCATCTTTTTTTGGAATGTGGCTTCGATTCCTGAAAATTGGGGTAAGGAACACACGTGTCAGAGGTTCGTTCCACTTCTCAACTGTTACTAAATGGAACGTGCGATATTAAATGGAACGTGTGGGTGACTTACGCGTGAAGATGCTCCATTATTTACAATAATACTGTTCAATAAAATATCGGTACTAGGGATAAGTTCTTAATTATCGGCCAGTTCCACATTTTCGGACACGTAAGAAAAATAAATTAAATAATAATTATTATATTTTTTCTTACGTGTCCGAAAATGTGGTACTGACCGATAATAAAGAACTTACCCTACTCTTGACTTTTACATTAATTCTCCCACGTCTATCATTTAACCTATCTTTAATTACGTAAATGTCTTTACAAGATTTCTTTTGAATTCAACATCAAGAAATATATTAATTCACTGAAAAATTGATCGATTATTTATTTTAACCTCAAAAATAAAATCGTCTCTAAAATTCTATACGAAATGAAAATAATTTCACGAAATTTCAAACCATTGTTCGATTAATGTACTAATCCATTTGTCAGTGCTGTTAAAGTCCTGCACATAGCCCATTAATCACTTTTCTCCCACATACCTCAGTCATTGTGTTACTCGCCAAGACAATTTGCCACGTTTTACAAACTGGCCAGAATTTGTACCATCCGTAAATGTTGTTTAAAAAAAATGTGTACCTAACTTTAAATTGATTTAAGTATTGTCTTTGTATATAAATAATATATCTTTAGCAATGACGGTGGTACAATTGATACAAATAAAAATAACTAACTCGAAATTTTACTTGAGCTCTACTTTTTATTCATTTTTAAATAGATTTAAATTAATTCAAAGTTCGGGTACACTTTCTGGTGTGTCACCCTGTATAATACCTATAATGTATACCTGTAAATGGTATTATTATTATAATATATATGACTATACTATTATATAATTTTAATTTATATGTTAAATATATAACTAATTTATACTATAATAAGAGACGTGTCTGTCCGTGTGTCACACTTTCATTAATAAATACATATTAGAAGAGAAAACTAATAATTTGTGACCATAACAACGAGTCACAGTAATATTAAAAATTAAAAATTTATCATAACTTTATTGGTCTTTTGAGAGATATTTTTTCAGTATACATGTATTGATAATTTAATACGTACTTTCATTTAATTTAAATATAATATAGATTCAAAAACAGGTACGGTACTAATAACTACAATAAGTCTGTTATCCGATCTAATTGTTATATAAATCAAAATATTATATCTTCTAAGGCTTGTTTATGTATATTAGGAAAATTTCTAGTTCACGTCCCTATTTCATTTAGGGACGTGAACTAGGAAGGGGGTATTTGGATCGGTTCCTAGTTCACGTCCCTAAATGAAATAGGGACGTGAACTAGGAATTTAGGTACCGTGTATTCTTACACTCTAGATACTAGAATGTGTTTTTTAAAGTGGGTGCCTAGTTCCTCTAGACTAGAGTCTAGTGCCCTAGGGGTTAAACCCTAACACCGAGCACTGCCTTATTACCGTGCACAGTAGACAGACTCATCGTTTGATGTTATCCTCCTTGTTGTTGTAGATTTGGTAGATATTTTTTAATAGCAGGTCATAAACCTACCTACATACCGATTTGTAAATGGGAAATTGACACTCCGCTGTCGATTATATTTTACTAAACTCTATTTCGAGTAGGTTTCTTAGCTCGTTTTCAAGTTGTTCCTTGAACATTTTCATCCAAAGCTGCTTCTTTAATCTCCCCATGTCGTAGACTGGTAAGAAGATGAAAACACAAACTCCTTTTCTTCAATTCAAAAATTAACAGTTTGACGGCCAGGATTCATATATAAATTTTTTTATACTGATTTGTGTAAGAAGGCCTGACATTGAAACGATGTGCTGTATTCATTCACGATTACTTTCAAAGGATATATCGTATCAGTTACGATTTTTTCTTCATTCACGATAGGCCGCATGCACGATTTTCTGTCACGCAACTCACGATTTGGTGTAAATTTTCTCCCTTTCCCAGTAAGTTGTTTAGACTGAAGAGTAATAACTAGGGAGAGATGTTTGATGTGTAGGGTAAAGTACATTTACCAGGTGTGAATTAAATACAATAGGTTATTAGTAGAAAGAAAACATGAAAATATTAAAATATATTCATTGAGGAGAAAAAAAAATATATACATAATTTAACTAGTTATTGGTATACATGGAAAAATATGTAATTTGACTTCATATGAATTAAAATATTAGTTTCAGTAATTGGCTTCCTTCTTGGAAATCTTAGTAAATTTATGAAGTGAATTAATACTTCTTATTTCTAATTAATTTGTTTAAAATTAGTCAAAATTAGGATATTGATAATGAATATTGAATTATTCGAAAGCTCTAGAAAAATAAAAGGATGGAAACTTTTTTTGTCGTCTCACTCGCTCTTCACTTCATAAATTTATTAAAATATTAGTTTATATTTTTTTCAAGTTTGGTGCTAGCTTAAAATAAATGAATATTAAAAATACTAAAGAATGAATTGTTTTCAAATCTCTACTTTTTAAATCAATTTTTATTTTTTCAAATAATTTTTTTTGAAATCAACATTTTTAAAATCATTTTCTAAAAATTGATTTTGTTTATAAAAAAATCAATTTTTAGAAAATGATTTTAAAAATGTTGATTTCAAAAATTCTTTATCTAGCCTAACCAATCCTAGTTTGCAATTACCGCCTTATTAGACACAGTCGGTAAACCTCACCGAGAAAGAGACCTTTAAACTCTCTACCATTGCGTCTAATTTATTCATACATTGTGTATGAATAAATTAGAATATAAATTAATTACCAGTGTTATCCTAAATGAACGAGGTGTGCCAATTCGTCACCTCATTTTTGATATTATTTAGTATTAATTTGTATGGACTGCAAATAGATATTGTATGAATGTTCTTCACCGTAAGAGTTCATTCCTAGTGGAATATTATTTGTATTGACTGTAAATAGATATTGTATGAATGTTCTTCACCGTAAGAGTTCATTCCTAGTGGAATATTATTTGTATTGACTGTAAATAGATATTGTATGAATGTTCTTCACCGTAAGAGTTCATCCCTAGTGGAATATTATTTGTATTGACTGTAAATAGATATTGTATGAATGTTCTTCACCGTAAGAGTTCATCCCTAGTGGAATATTATTTGTATTGACTGTAAATAGATATTGTATGAATGTTCTTCACCGTAAGAGTTCATCCCTAGTGGAATATTATTTGTATTGACTGTAAATAGATATTGTATGATTGTTCTTCACCGTAAGAGTTCATCCCTAGTGGAATATTATTTGTATTGACTGTAAATAGATATTGTATGATTGTTCTTCACCGTAAGAGTTCATCCCTAGTGGAATATTATTTGTATTGACTGTAAATAGATATTGTATGAATGTTCTTCACCGTAAGAGTTCATCCCTAGTGGGATATTATTTGTATTGACTGTAAATAGATATTGTATGAATGTTCTTCACCGTAAGAGTTAATCCCTAGTGGAATACTATTTGTATTGACTGTAAATAGATATTGTATGAATGTTCTTCACCGTAAGAGTTCATCCCTAGTGGAATATTATTTGTATTGACTGTAAATAGATATTGTATGAATGTTCTTCACCGTAAGAGTTCATCCCTAGTGGAATATTATTTGTATTGACTGTAAATAGATATTGTATGAATGTTCTTCACCGTAAGAGTTCATCCCTAGTGTAATATTATTTGTATTGACTGTAAATAGATATTGTATGAATGTTCTTCACCGTAAGAGTTCATCCCTAGTGGAATATTATTTGTATTGACTGTAAATAGATATTGTATGAATGTTCTTCACCGTAAGAGTTCATCCCTAGTGGAATATTATTTGTATTGACTGTAAATAGATATTGTATGAATGTTCTTCACTGTAAGAGTTCATCCCTAGTGTAATATTATTTGTATTGACTGTAAATAGATATTGTATGAATGTTCTTCACTGTAAGAGTTCATCCCTAGTGTAATATTATTTGTATTGACTGTAAATAGATATTGTATGAATGTTCTTCACTGTAAGAGTTCATCCCTATATAGTGGAATATTATTTGTATTGACTGTAAATAGATATTGTATGAATGTTCTTCACTGTAAGAGTTCATCCCTAGTGGAATATTATTTGTATTGACTGTAAATAGATATTGTATGAATGTTCTTCACCGTAAGAGTTCATCCCTAGTGGAATATTATTTGTATCGACTGTAAATAGATATTGTACGAATGCATGTAGTTCATCCTTATTGGAATATTATTTGTATCTTCTTGCACATATATTACTTTTATATTCAGTATTAGCTACAACTTAAGACTATCGTTAAATATTTCTCTCTGTAATGTAATTCCTTTCAATGATAAGAGTATATGTTTACTCTGCTGATAACACACTAAGAGTAACTATGCTAATTTTCCCCATCTCTTATTTCAAGACAGGCAATTACGAACATCTACTTGCAAATTGTAGAGCCTCTTCATAAATATGGAGAAAGGTAGATAGTATAACCACTTCGTACGATCGTACCCATTGTCTTATAGCGCGGTTATAAAAGAATGTGTTCAAACAGAGAAAGGATTAGTTGAAGCAAATCAAATTTGATTTGTTTTGACTTAAATGAATGGTTTGATTTTGCCCCTACCTACGTGGTGAGTTGCAGGTACTACTTAAAATGAGTTAAATTGACGTTAGTTAAAACAAAACAGTCGTTTTGAATCACTCCTAAACTTAAAAAAAGTAGCGCCAACTCTCGTAGTAAGTTAATTTATACGCCAAATACATTGGATTAACAGTCTTTGCGAGTTACTACAATACACTCTGTCATAGTTGTTTCAACACTCGTTAAAACTCCCAAAATGTGGTTTTAACTCTCATAGTAAGTTGATTCAATCCATAGAATGATTTGAATCAACTAATGTTTGGTCACACATATATAAAGCATAAATTGATAACCCATTAAATATGAGTAAACTTGTTTATCTGCGCAAGGTACTCTCTCTATCTTTTATGGGCCCACCATAATTTTCCATCTGAGTTTTAAATTACATAAATAACTACTAAATTATGTATTGTGTAATCTGATAAGTGAGAGGCTTTTCTGCATCCATTAGCATTGTCACCGACAGGTGGTAGGTGACTTTGTTCATGGAGCCACTTTCCTTTCTGACTGCTTTTTCCAGTCCCTTGTATTTAATTTCCTTTTGACGTCAGCGATATGGCCTTTGGTTCCGAAACAGACGTTAAACCCATACTAAATTAATTGTTTAAATTATTTTATATGTAACATAATATAGACATGATCAGGTATACATGATCAGGTATGCATGATGTGGTACACAATACCCCCCTTGGTTTTTTCAGCAGTAGGTAGTACCTATCGTACACTATCTTTGAATTTACTATCATGATTATCATAGTAAGTAGTGGAACTGATTTGCCATTTAGTAATAACATGTAAGCGTGTCATCCGATACTCTCATTTCAGCCCTATTGTTAGTTACAACCCTGTACATTTCAACCACTTGGACGTTAACATTTGTTACAGTAATGGGGTACGTTATGAATTATCGGTCGCTTCTACATTTTCGGTCATACAAGAAAAACGATATAATAATTGTTATTTTATTTTATTGGAATCTATGATACCTGCAGGTATCATAGATACAAAAATAAAATATAAATGTGACACAATTTTTTCTTATACGACAGAAAATGTGACACAATAAAAGAATATTATATCGATAAAAAAATCAATTTCATCTTCAGATATCGAACCTTGATATTTGTTCCATAGTTGAGGTAATGGAGTCGATTCTCGATAAGAGGTATCACTAGGGTTGTGACAATATGCTTTTAAAATCATAGATCCTGAGAAAATATCATAAACGGAGAGAATTAAAGAGTATTGAATGGTTCTACACCAGCGGTATATAGTATTCGATACCATTTCATTTCGTCTGTGATATTCTTAAGATCTATGATTCTAAAAGCATATCGTCAAAACAATAGTAATAATTACTTTTATTTCTTCAGATATTTTCTCCGCTTAAAATAAATAAAATATTGCAGTACTATACCTACCCACTATTTAATTAATTTTACGTTACCTGTATGGGTTTTCGGGTGGTTGCCCCTGGGTCCTAGACTCCAAAGGGTTCCATGTGCGTACCCTTGGTTAGGTCCCAGCCCTGGGGGTATGACTTGAAGCAATAAATAGTGCTAGATTATTATAATTAGCTAGGCCCGTGAAAGGATAGCCATTGTGATTGTTTTACTGTATGCTTTTAAAGTAACTTTCGGTGAGTGGGAGAAAAGATAAAACTTTCTAATAATGAAGTAGAAAAAAGTTATTAACTTTAAAGTAACCAGACTGAAAATTGTGAAAATAATTAATATATGGTGTTTTGAGAATTTAAATTTATGAAATTTTCATGGTGACATTATTTGATCAATTGATCTATTGTATAAAATATGATATATAGTTATTTCATATTTAATTTAAGTTTCAGTATATAACAGCATACAATTTCATATGCAATTTATTAATTATCATTATTTTAATATAATCTTCAGTATATATATATATAACAAATATAATTTCATATTCAATATAAATGTTATCACTATATTAATATAATGTTCAATATAACAAAATATATTTACAATTTATCTAATTTATTTTCAATATAAAATAATAACTATAGTTAGTTATTAATTATCGGTCAGTTCTACATTTTCGGACACGTAAGAAAAAACGATATAATAATAATTTTTTTTTTTTTATATCGTTTTTTCTTACGTGTCCGAAAATGTAGAACTGACCGATAATTAAGAACTTACCCTATAGTATCATCACTCTTTACTCAATATATATTTTAGTTTGCCCCCATTAATGCTCATGACTTTTATTTTTATTTTTGTTGCTTGGGTAAACAAAAAGAGCATGTGACTTATTCTTAAATACTATTTTACTGTGTTCTTGAAGAAATTTTACTATTTTTAGATATTGCAATAGAAGCTCTTAATAAACTACCAAATATTATAAGGTTTTTAAAAAAAAGAATTATAAAGATTACTGTTTTAACCAATATAGTAAAATTTTAAGACCGGAAACTTATAGGTATGATTTTAATATGCTATTTGTATACGGTTTTTATTTTTTAGATTCTATACACTTTTTAGAATCAATTGCGTATTTATTTTATTTAAGTTTATTTTTAATGCATAATAAATTTGTGTATAAGATACTTTAAACATGTATATGTACATATTTATCAGTTTTACCAAAAACAATTTAAAACACTATTTATTTTGCCCTTTTAAAAATACCTTTAAAAAAAATCCATCCAAAAAAGTATAATTAACTAGAGTTCCAGGTAACAAAGTTACTTAAGGGTCCTAGATTGTTACCTGGGTTATATTTATATTTTAATATAATTATTTAACTATGTTATTTAAAGTATATATTTAATGTCCATGTGCGTATTTTTAAAAAGTTCAATGTATTCCACACGTTGTATCTTATATGCAGATTAAGAAAGTAATTGATAAGAAATAAAAAAAAAAATTTGGACGAAATTGTAACATTTTCAATGAAATCTGTATATTTAATTTATATTAATTATTACTCCAATATCAGTGTTAATATATATGATATTAATTCAATTAATAAATTGAATTAAATAAATAATTTGAATTTTATAAATATATTGGAATAAATTATTACTTGAATTAATGCACAGTAGCTGCATATAAATTCAATTAATATAGACATATATTTATATGTAAAGTCATACAGCTTTTTTTCAATAATTCAAACATTAAAAAATGTTCAAACAATAGTGGTGCGAAAGGTGGTGCACGGTAATACCATTGTGCACGGTAATACCATTGTTTCCCCCAAATTCTCTATGCCATTATGACTCTTTTTCTTAGACTTTCTAATTAGGTAGACACAGTCTTTCTATTGTACACTCAGCTGTTTTTGTCTGGCATTGCCTATACTGGTACTACTGGCTGCAATGATTAATTAATATTCATTTCAGCAACGGTGTATCTCAAAAATGTTCATTTTTCACTGAACGGGTTTTTGATTTTTGTCATCCGTTTAAATAATAATAATATGAATTCTATATAGTGTGCATAACCCAAATTCACCATTTTTGATTCAAAACGTTTTTGAAATTAATGAGCGATTTTAGAGTTATGTCGTTTTTTTTAATTTTTAGTTTTTGCACCAATATTACCTGTTCTCTTCTTATACTGAAAGCAAAGGCTATACTGTAACATCCTTTTCTACTATAATGACTTACTAAACACTAATACCAGACTGCATCTAATCATTGGGTGCTCTTCTTGTCTAGTTATCCAGACTAGTAATTTCAGATGAACCAGTTAGTTACCCATGAAATGCAAACTGGTTCTTGAAGGTTGTCGTGACATCAAACTCAAAATTACTGTGAATTAAAATGTCTACTTATTTGCTAAGAATAGATAGTGCGTGATTCAGACTCAATCATCTTAGATTATATTAATTCACTTCCAATGACTATATCAAACAACCCTGTGTCACTGAGCTTAATAACTATGATTTATTAAATTAGATAATCTGCTGTAGGTATTGTTTTCTCTCTCAGTGTAAGTAAGACTTTCAATTCTCTGTACTAAATCATTGCAGTTGGGACTGGCTCGTTAGTTGTATTACAACCCCGCCTCTAACAACTTCACCCCGATGTTTTTATTAGTGTGGTCACTTAATCTTTGCTCTGTGACCGCATGCGCTCGTGTGGGCAAGAAAGATATTGCGTCTGTACGCTAGCACCCTGTAGCCAATGGCTGAAAAGGTTGACTGTGACGTAGGGTACTCTGACCAATGAACGCGTAGCGGTTGACTGTGACGTAGTGTACCCTGACCAATGAGCGGAGAGGTTGATTGTGACGCAGGATGTACTAGCCAATTAGCGGATAGATTGATTGTGACGCAGCCAACTCTGACCAATGAGCGTGGAGAGGTTGACAGTGACGTAATGTACATAGACCAATGAGCGTGGAGCGATTGACAGTGACTTAACGTTCATAAACCAATGAGCAAATAGCAGCTAACCATACGTACTGTACTCTGACCAATGAGCGTGGAGCGGTTGACAGTGACGTAATGCTCTCAGACCAATGAGAGGAGAGGTTGATAGTGACGCAATGCTCTCTGACCAATCACAGCGCCTCACTAATGAGCACTGTAGATGGTTAAGACGGAAACAGAGTCTTAATTACGACTTTATTTTTTATGCATTGTGGTGAGGTAACCGCACAGGTAAAACATTAAGGTGTGCCATATAGTTTCTGCTAAGCGTCACTGTGACAATAATTTGTCTCATTTCTTCTATGGTGGTCTGTGGAACCCATTTGTTAGAAAGGTTATAAGACATCTTAGTTAGAAAATATAGTAATTAGTTTACTCTCATTTATGAAAGGACACTGAAGTTTAACTTATTGTCAGTTTTTAATGTTGTGAAGGTTAAATAACTTTACAATTTGTTAGTTAATGTGGAGAAAGGATTCTATATTATTTTTGGAAAAGGGCTACTTATGTACATACACCGATGAATATAAAATACTATAATTAATCATATTTAAATAACTCATATGATCGAAGATGTGGAACCGTTCGATAATTCATAACATACCTTATCTATATTAAAAATCACTTTTTCACATCACTATTCATTACGTTTCATTTTGTTTCTTCTCTGATTTAGTGTTCTCATGTTTAGAGATGATAATTCACAGAGCTGATATCACGTATCTCACTTCCTGTGCCCGTACCCACGATATCAACTTACGCTGATAGATACGACGGCGTGAATCTGTGTCTAATTGTACGGCAATTCGCTACGCCTTTCTTAGAACACCATTACGTATCGGTGTACCTTTAACTCTGTACCAATAGTTGAGAAAAATTAAATCACAGTGTAGAGATAAACTGCTTGGTGTTAACTTTGACTGAACAGTTGATTGCTAACTGAAATAGATAAAACTCTTATTATGAACGCTGTCCATATAAATGGACGATTGAGGTACTTTTATCTATCTTAGCAAATAATACTGATAGAAAATGCTCTGAATTTTAATTTGATTACAATAATCACTTTACCTAATCTTTATTTTCACCGAACGCGTCATAAACATTTTTTTTTTCCGATAATTAAAGAGTGGTTATTTACTTAGGCACACATAATTCAATTACTAATGATTTAATTAAACGAAATTCTTAAAGAATTTTACGATTATTCTTTGTAAATACTAATTCAACATTATAATAATTTAAATAGATTTTTATGTTCAAATTGAATAATTTTCTTTATTCGGATAATCCAGGCTAATGTTTATTATCGTTCCATTTAATTCATAGATTGTATAATAGTGTATGAAGTGTATGAATCGCAAAGCACAGTACACATTTTCAAAGCACAGTGTGTATGTATACACTGTATATGGTACACTGCCTGTACAACTCGTGCATACAGTCACTATCTACAGTAAAGATCATGTACAGGCAGCGGCAAAGTTACTTGTACTTCATTATTACTTCTAAATGAATCATTTTCAAAGCTGTATCTATGATACAATATGGTAGACTAAGATGTATCCTGTATACCATTGATATG
This sequence comes from Caprella mutica, assembly GCA_947561585.1. Classification (NCBI taxonomy): domain Eukaryota; kingdom Metazoa; phylum Arthropoda; class Malacostraca; order Amphipoda; family Caprellidae; genus Caprella; species Caprella mutica. The sequence goes on from CANNZV010001725.1 coordinate 122,995, forward strand.
ATGATACTAGATACCTAATAGAGTGTTTTTTGAGTCATTGCAGTCAGTCACTGCGTCACTGTGACTGACTGTTCACTGTACTGTGACCAATGTTAAATTCTAGGCTACGTGTTTTGAATTAGAGTCACAGTCGCAATTATTATATATGAGACAGAGCAGTGACTTCTCCAGCCGTGAACTGGTTTCTGCGAAGAGATATGTTATGATATATGGAAAAGAGAAAATCATTGAGATTTATTATTTAAAGAATAAATATAAATTTTATTTCTTTAAATTTATATTTAAATAAATTGTTCTAAATTTCAAAAAAATTGTTTTATATTAAGAAAAATTATTTATAATTATAAAAAATTATTTTATATTTATTTTTTTTTTTATAAAAAAAATATTTTATTTTAAAAAAATACATTTAAAAAAATTATTTTATATATATGAAATATATTTATTTGTTTTTAAAAATCATTTAAATTTTTTATTTAAATTTATTATTTCAACAATGATTACTAATTTTTTCTCACTCCAGAATGTGAACTACATCATAAATTATGAGTGTAATAAATCGAACTTAGTAAATTCTTCTTTTGTTAATTTCTGCAGACAGTTTAACTTCAGATCGTGATTCTCAAATACCGTAATGACTAATTTGTCTCATGAAAAATGCATTCCCGCATGCCCTTGGTAGACGCTACCATTTTTGGTAGAAACGTACCATCGAGCTCTTTATATGGCATAGGGTAAGTTACGAATTATCGGTCGGTTTCACATCTTCGGTCAAATCAGAAAAAAATTATATAATAATTAATTTAATTTAATTTGTATCCATGATACCTGTAGGTATCGTAGATGCCTATAAAATATAAATGCAGGTATCATGGATACCAATTGAAATATAAATTAAATAATTATTATTCGGTTTTTTATATGACTGAAGATGTGAAACCGATCGATAATTCGTAACTTACCCAAGTCACGGTAAGGGGGTTTATACTCCATTACCGTGCAACTGACTGAACAAATACAAAGACGGGGAAATTTGACTTTTCCAGTGACTGATTTTTTCAAAATAAAAAACCTTGTGATTTTGACATGTGGTGAAATGGATCTAAAACTAAAGCGTCGATACATGCGATTGGAGTGTATCACGCGATACGCAAATACTTTTGCATGATACAGATATACGATTGAATAGCATGTGTACCTTACGATGTATCAGCTTGTTATTGGTCATTTTGTATCATTTTTGAATATTGTTAACACAAAGAAAAAAAATGTGAAAAAAGTAAATGAATGATAAAATGAATGATGAAATGAATGATGAAATGAATGATAAAATGAATGATAAAATGAATGATGTTTGAATGATAAAATGAATGATGAAATGAATGATGAAATGAATGATGAAATGAATGATGAAATGAATGATGAAATGAATGATAAAATGAATGATGAAATGAATGATAAAATGAATGATGTTTGAATGATAAAATGAATGATGAAATGAATGATGAAATGAATGATGAAATGAATGATGAAATGAATGATGAAATGAATGATGAAATGAATGATGAAATGAATGATGAAATGAATGATGAAATGAATGATGAAATGAATGATGAAATGAATGATGAAATGAATGATGAAATGAATGATGAAATGAATGATGAAATGAATGATGAAATGAATGATGAAATCAATGATGAAATCAATGATGAAATGAATGATGAAATGAATGATGAAATGAATGATGAAATGAATGATGAAATGAATGATGAAATGAATGATGAAATGAATGATGAAATGAATGATGAAATGAATGATGAAATGAATGATGAAATGAATGATGAAATGAATGATGAAATGAATGATGAAATGAATGATGAAATGAATGATGAAATGAATGATGAAATGAATGATGAAATGAATGATGAAATGAATGATGAAATGAATGATGAAATGAATGATGAAATGAATGATGAAATGAATAATTAAATGAATGATGAATATATTTCATCCTGAATAAATTTATCCAAGTTTATTTTTTTGTAAAATAATGATTCTCTATTTAAATCAAGAATAATTGAAAAAAGGGACTATTTTTCTTACTATACACTGTATAATTACATGCTTAAACATGTACCGTTATAACATACAAGCAATTACAGTATAAGGTAACTTGTAACTTATGTTAATTAGTTCTTGGCATTACTTTAGTTACGGAAAATTAGTCCCTAAGTACATCCTATGGGAAGTTAGAACTGTAACACTATACCCACCTGTTGGTGACTATAGTGAGTATAGCGTGTGTTGTATAGTGCATATGTAACATTAATCAATGATTAAATAACTCATTAGATAACTGAGATAACTCTTAATCACTGATTAAGTAACTCTTAATCAATTATTAAATAACTCTCAATCACTAATTAAAGATGTTAAACATTGATTAAATAAATCTTAATCCTGATTAAATAACTATTAATCACTCATTTACTAACTCTTAATCAGTCATATAATCCGAAAAAGTAACCAATCCCTCTTTTAATTTTTCTTAATCACTGATTAAACATCTCTTAATCACTTATTAACTAACTCTTAAACACTGATTGAACATCTCTTAATCACTCATTAACTAACTCTTAATCAGTCATTTAATCCCCATACTCCTAGCGTCTGGCTTCCTATTGGCCAATGCTCCACCAATCACAACTCACTTTTATTATTATTACAAAGTTTCAGTCTCTAGTGTGATGTGGTGAGGTGAGGATGTGCGGTGCTGTGACTCTAGCCCTGGAAAACCATCCAACTTGATTACCTGACATCTTTCTATGTGTGAACTGTGATTAAATAGTGTAAGGTGTTTTAAACTAACTCTATGCTTTTTTTTTAAAGATTGGCAGTGTTTTTGATATATTGTTGTAATTTATTTTATTGAAGATTTGGTAACCGCATGAAATTTATAGGTTTGCCTGAGAAAATTCGGTTTAACGAATTAGCTCCGGGCACTGAGAGATTATGTGGCTTCTTAATTGCCATAGTAATTATAGAGAGAATCTATATTATATTATGTGGAGTCAACAGAAAAATGATTTTATATATTTTATTCTGTGGTGTCACATTTATTGTCTAGAATTCTCATTATTCTATGAGAACTCATGTATTCTTTCTTAATTCTGTTGATTTTTTAAAATAATTTTTATTTCTTATATATAATATTCATACAATATCTATTTAAGGTTAATACAAATAATATTCCACTAGGGATGAACTCTTACGGTGAAGAACATTCATACAATATCTATTTACAGTTAATACAAATAATATTCCACTAGGAATGAACTCTTACGGTGAAGAACATTCATACAATATCTATTTACAGTCAATACAAATAATATTCCACTAGGGATGAACTCTTACGGTGAAGAACATTCATACAATATCTATTTACAGTCAATACAAATAATATTCCACTAGGGATGAACTCTTACGGTGAAGAACATTCATACAATATCTATTTACAGTCAATACAAATAATATTCCACTAGGGATGAACTCTTACGGTGAAGAACATTCATACAATATCTATTTACAGTCAATACAAATAATATTCCACTAGGAATGAACTCTTACGGTGAAGAACATTCATACAATATCCATTTACAGTTAATACAAATAATATTCCACTAGGGATGGACTGTTACGGTGAAGAACATTCATACAGTATCTATTTACAGTCAATACAAATAATATTCCACTAGGGATGAACTGTTACGGTGAAGAACATTCATACAATATCTATTAACAGTCAATACAAATAATATTCCACTAGGGATGAACTCTTACGGTGAAGAACATTCATACAATATCTATTTACAGTCAATACAAATAATATTCCACTGGGGATGAACTCTTACGGTGAAGAACATTCATACAATATCTATTAACAGTCAATACAAATAATATTCCACTAGGGATGAACTCTTACTTTGAAGAACATTCATACAATATCTATTTACAGTCAATACAAATAATATTCCACTAGAGATGAACTCTTACGGTGAAGAACATTCATACAATATCTATTTACAGTCAATACAAATAATATTCCACTAGGGATGAACTCTTACGGTGAAGAACATTCACACAATATCTATTTACAGTCAATACAAATAATATTCCACTAGGGATGAACTCTTACGGTGAAGAACATTCATACAATATCTATTTACAGTCAATACAAATAATATTCCACTAGGGATGAACTCTTACGGTGAAGAACATTCATACAATATCTATTTACAGTCAATACAAATAATATTCCGCTAGGGATGAACTCTTACGGTGAAGAACATTCATACAATATCTATTTACAGTCAATACAAATAATATTCCACTAGGGATGAACTCTTACGGTGAAGAACATTCATACAATATCTATTTACAGTCAATACAAATAATATTCCACTAGGGATGAACTCTTACGGTGAAGAACATTCATACAATATCTATTTACAGTCAATACAAATAATATTACACTAGGGATGAACTCTTACGGTGAAGAACATTCATACAATATCTATTTACAGTCAATACAAATAATATTCCACTAGGGATGAACTCTTACGGTGAAGAACATTCATACAATATCTATTTACAGTCAATACAAATAATATTCCACTAGGGATGAACTCTTACGGTGAAGAACATTCATACAATATCTATTTACAGTCAATACAAATAATATTCCACTAGGGATGAACTCTTACGGTGAAGAACATTCATACAATATCTATTTACAGTCAATACAAATAATATTCCACTAGGGATGAACTCTTACGGTGAAGAACATTCATACAATATCTATTTACAGTCAATACAAATAATATTACACTAGGGATGAACTCTTACGGTGAAGAACATTCATACAATATCTATTTACAGTCAATACAAATAATATTCCACTAGGGATGAACTCTTACGGTGAAGAACATTCATACAATATCTATTTACAGTCAATACAAATAATATTCCACTAGGGATGAACTCTTACGGTGAAGAACATTCATACAATATCTATTTACAGTCAATACAAATAATATTCCACTAGGGATGAACTCTTACGGTGAAGAACATTCATACAATATCTATTTACAGTCAATACAAATAATATTCCACTAGGGATGAACTCTTACGGTGAAGAACATTCATACAATATCTATTTACAGTCAATACAAATAATATTACACTAGGGATGAACTCTTACGGTGAAGAACATTCATACAATATCTATTTACAGTCAATACAAATAATATTCCACTAGGGATGAACTCTTACGGTGAAGAACATTCATACAATATCTATTTACAGTCAATACAAATAATATTCCACTAGGGATGAACTAGAGAAGCAAATTATTAAAATGTTGAAAATAAGGCGACGGCTTCGTCTAATTTCGGTTAAAGCAATTAGGGTTTATTCAGTTCCTCTAAGTAATCGTTAGTCTAAACACCGTGAGAACGGTAGGAGTCTTGCGTATATCCTGTGGGACGCGCGTCTGGAAATGGAACGACGAGACGTTCGCCGTGAAATGGAACGATCGAGATGAACGAATTGCACACAAAAGAACGCATTGCTTGAATTTTAATGGAACGGAGCTGGCAGAAAAGAAAGCGTTTTTTATGCTATTTTTTATGACGATATAGATGCAAGAAATATGTGTGATGCTGATGCCTTTGTATTTTATTGTGGCATTGTCTTAATAAAAAGAAAATATTAATTTAAATAGGCATTTGAGTTTATATAAATTATTTTATGGGTAAAAACTATGTAAAGGACTTTTTATGAAACTGGTTTAAATATAAAACAATTTTATATTTAAAGAGGAAAAAATATATATATAGTTAAAAATATCTGTTAATTATTCGTTTTTTCAATTGATATGTAGGTACCGATACCTCTTAGACCGATAAATCCCACCTCTCTCCGATAATCAGTAGCCGTGTGAAAGTATAGTGAGGTCTTTTCTCTTGCCCGGTAAATTGCTACCGGATACTCTATAATAATTGCCTTTACTTTCCTCTTCCCATTATATTAAAGGGCATTTCCTGGTAATGCCAGGTCATGAAATCATCATAGTTTTCAGGGTAAGTTCCGAATTACCGGACTGTTCCACAATACAAAAGTTACTATTTTTTAACTTTTATTACCTCTGCAAATTTGCGTAAGGTCATATTTTACCCGTCATTTATTTATCATCTTGTTATTCGCATAATGAAAAAGGGTTAAACCAAATTACCTGAAATTTGCTGCAACGATTGGTCCATGTCCAGTGACCTTCTGGTAGAATTTTGGGAACGATCCGGTCAAAGGTCAAGGTCATCCATTACTCAAAAAGTATTGAACCATATTGCATGAAAATTGGTGGGACGATTGGTTATTATCCAGTTAGATGCTTATTAGATTTTGAGAGAGACCGGGTCAAAGCGGCGGCGAAGGTATGCGCTCTACCGAGTGCACGTAATCTAGTTTTAATTATTATAAACTTATTGTTATATGTTCAAAAATATGGAACTGTCCGATAACTCGAAACTTACCCTTCATAGATTGGAAATTCATTTTATATATAATTTTTGATGAAATATTTATTAATACATTTTATTATTTGGTCTAGTTAGTTACTAAATTTAAATATAAAAAGTTGTGTTCAATAACTATTTTCTTATATATTTTATAAAACGAGTTTTCAAATATCTAAAAAATATAAACATTAATGGTATAATACCAATTACTTTTATTTAAAATCCTAACATTTTAACTACCAGATGAAAAGCTAAAGTTTCTTTTTTCATGCAATTTACATTCACTAAAATTATAAAGTGTTACACTCTTTGGGTTGAGGTTTTAATGTAACCCGAGTGTAATGTAACCCCAATATAATGTAACCCGAGTGTAATGTAACCCCAATATACTGTAACCCATAACCGTCTGTGTTCTAACCGTACACTATAGCAGTGTTACACATTTCCGTTTGAATTAGCTACCTAAACACTTTATAATACAGTGTTTGTTATTTTGAAATAATGTATGATGTGGAATTATTAAATAAAATGAATCGCTATTTAATTTGATACCATTTGTCTTTTTTATTTAACTGTTTCTACATTAACTTATTCATCTTAGCATCTTTCCACTTCTCTCCACCACACAGTTTTTTCTTTCTCTCCACTCCCCCTCTCTCCATTTCTCTCCTGCATTGGATTTTATCCGCCCTTTAGTTATGACAGAGACTGGTTCAACCCTACAAGGTGGAGTTATATAACCTGTACACAATATACACAGGGTGTATTATAGTACACAGGGTATACTATAGTACACAGGGTATACTATAGTACACAGGGTATACTAATGTACACTGGGTATACTAATGTACACTGGGTATACAGTGGTATACTATAGTACACAGGGTATACAGTGGTATACTATAGTACACAGGGTATACAGTGGTATACTATAGTACACAGGGTATACAGTGGCATACTATAGTACACAGGGTATACAGTGGCATACTATAGTACACAGGGTATACAGTGGTATACTATAGTACACAGGGTATACAGTGGCATACTATAGTACACAGGGTATACAGTGGTATACTATAGTACACAGGGTATACAGTGGTATACTATAGTACACAGGGTATACAGTGGTATACTATAGTACACAGGGTATACAGTGGCATACTATAGTACACAGGGTATACAGTGGTATACTATAGTACACAGGGTATACAGTGGCATACTATAGTACACAGGGTATACAGTGGTATACTATAGTACACAGGGTATACAGTGGCATACTATAGTACACAGGGTATACAGTGGCATACTATAGTACACAGGGTATACAGTGGTATACTATAGTACACAGGGTATACAGTGGTATACTATAGTACACAGGGTATACAGTGGCATACTATAGTACACAGGGTATACAGTGGTATACTATAGTACACAGGGTATACAGTGGCATACTATAGTACACAGGGTATACAGTGGTATACTATAGTACACAGGGTATACAGTGGCATACTATAGTACACAGGGTATACAGTGGTATACTATAGTACACAGGGTATACAGTGGCATACTATAGTACACAGGGTATACAGTGGCATACTATAGTACACAGGGTATACAGTGGTATACTATAGTACACAGGGTATACAGTGGCATACTATAGTACACAGGGTATACAGTGGCATACTATAGTACACTGGGTATACAGTGGTATACTATAGTACACAGGGTATACAGTGGTATACTATAGTACACAGACTATACAGTGATATACTATAGTACACAGGGTATACAGTGGTATACTATAGTACACTGGGTATACAGTGGTATACTATAGTACACAGGGTATACAGTGGTATACTATAGTACACAGGGTATACAGTGGTATACTATAGTACACTGGGTATACAGTGGTATACTATAGTACACAGGGTATACAGTGGTATACTATAGTACACTGGGTATACAGTGGTATACTATAGTACACAGGGTATACAGTGGTATACTATAGTACACAGGGTATACAGTGGTATACTATAGTACACAGACTATACTGTGATGTAACACTACATATTATCTTTCGCTGTAGTGTAGATTCTGAGTTGGTATTCTCTGTAATTTACATCATATGCGTATATACTCTCCTATATTTTTATCTTTTATTCTATAATGCTATTTGTTACATACATATTTGAATACAACATTAATGATCAAATATAGATATGCTTATTTGTAAATGTGACTTTGGTTATATGTTCACAGATACATATTGTTATATGTTTCATACTGTCATACATGTGTTTATACAATTTATATATCTTTTGATGCATTGCATATAGTCCTACATTTAAAATGTATGTTTTTATACATTATTTATATTGCTATGTGTTTGATATATGATTGTATACTTTATATCTATTGCTAATTTGCTATATGTTTATACTCATTATATATTTTGCTATATGTTTTATACATGTTTATACACATATATTTTGCTATGTGTTTCATACATGTTGATGCACATAGTATATTCAGTTCGGGTACTATATAATGGGTTTTCCCGACTCTTACTCCTAATATAATGTTAGATAGGGTGGAACATTTTAGAAAAGGAAATAGCAACACTAGGGGGTAGGGGTAAATGAATGCATTTATGGGGTAAATGAATGCATTTATGGGGTAAATGAATGCATTTATGGGGTAAATGAATGCATTTATGGGGTAAATGAATGCATCTATGGGGTAAATGAATGCATTTATGGGGTAAATGAATGCATTTATGGGGTAAATGAATGCATCTATGGGGTAAATGAATGCATCTATGGGGTAAATGAATGCATTTAAGGGGTAAATGAATGCATTTATGGGGTAAATGAATGCATCTATGGGGTAAATGAATGCATTTATGGAGTAAATGAATGCATTTATGGGGTAAATGAATGCATCTATGGGGTAAATGAATGCATTGCATCTATGGGGTAAATGAATGCATCTATGGGGTAAATGAATGCATCTATGGGGTAAATGAATGCATTTATGGGGTAAATGAATGCATTTATGGGGTAAATGAATGCATCTATGGGGTAAATGAATGCATCTATGGGGTAAATGAATGCATTTATGGAGTAAATGAATGCATTTATGGGGTAAATGAATGCATCTATGGGGTAAATGAATGCATCTATGGGGTAAATGAATGCATCTATGGGGTAAATGAATGCATCTATGGGGTAAATGAATGCATCTATGGGGTAAATGAATGCATCT